>PVKZ01001492.1:0-280000 GCA_004027375.1 Macroglossus sobrinus | reverse complement strand
TCTCTTTCTTTATTTTCTTTATTTTACAACTCACCAAGACTGAAAGAAGTTGGTACCGTGTGTGCTGGGGATGACAGTTGAATCTTTTAGAAAGATGGATATTCTAGGTTCCTCATATCTACAGCAGCGAAAATAACCCCAATTTAAGATGTGTACATAGCAATGAATTTTCCTCTTTTACTTATTTTTTTTTTTTATAATTAAGAGAAGTTAATTTGGCTAAAAAACAGAGAACGTCTTGGTTTGGTGTTAGGGCCATGAAGGGAGGTCGAGATGGAGATGAGTTTTAATTTTTCCTGAGGTTGGTGGTGATGGTACAGAGTGTGGACGGCCAATGCCTCAGAGGGAGAATTTCTCAACCCTAGATGGTCTCTATGGGCTTGGGGTAAATGAGGGTCCGAGCTTGAAAGGGGTGGTGCCTGCGATGCCAAGTTAGCTCCTTAAACTCACTTTCTCAAGGTTCGAAATCTAAGGTGATGCTCATGATGCTGAGTCATCCAGGCTTGGCCCCGTTCTTTAGCTGCTGTGAAGTTCTGGGCTCTGGGTGGCAGATCTGAATGGGCTCGCATCTACATGCTTTAACTTGAGGATGGGAAAAGCCTTGATTGACAGAACAAGCAAAACTATAGGAATTTAAGGAAACATAAGCAGACTGAAGTAATCAGAAGAAAAGAGTGTGCTACAAAAGCAAGAAACCACATAAGTCTTATCAGATATTGGTCACAATTGCTTAGTTTTGTTCCTAATTCTCATCCTAACCCAGGCTAGGACATATCTTTTTATTTATTTACTTAAAAAAAAAAAGATTTCTACTTTACCATCTTTCTGATGTGTTTCTTTTTACATTGCCTGTAAAAGATGGTGACACTCCTTTATAATTCAGTGTAATGGCTTCTATGGAGGAGATAATGGCCTTGGAGGAGATGATATCTGCTTGTGGTGGTCAGAAACAAAATGTGCATAGAGGTGTACAAGTGGGTCCTAGAGCAAATTAAGCCTGAACCATCACTGGAGGCAAAAATGACAAACCTGAAGTTGTCCTATTTGGGCACGTCATGAGAAAGCAGCATTCTTTGGAAAAGACAATCATGCTGGGAGAAATAAAAGGCAGCAGGAAGAGAGGAAGACCAAAGATGAGATGGACTGGCTCCATGAAAGTAGCCATATGAGTCTGCAGGAGCTGGGCAGGGCTGTTGAGGACAGAACATTGTGGACATCACTCATTCATAGGGTTGCCAGGAGTTGAAGCCAACTCCATGACATATGTGATACACACAAAGAAGATCACCAGCTAGTATATTCTCTAGCATTAAGTGTATGTGAATTGTCACTGAAGATTTTAAGAGCGATGAGGTCAGAGATGGGCCCCAGCAACAATGGGGATGAGAAAGAGGTTTGCTATGGACAATTCTTTCAGTGTCACCATCCTTCCTTCTAATCCCACATCCCCTATGGCCTTGTCTCTGAGTTATAATTCACTTACCAGACTGTTGAGCTGCCAATTTGCTTAAAGCCTCTCAAGGGTGTCTTTTTCAATATCTTTTCTCTGTTTCACATAGCCTTCTTTCTTTTTCTCAGACAACTTTGCTTTGTTAACATTTCTTAATCCATTAATACAAGAACCTGGTATTATCTCTATCGAACCTCTTTCACGCTGCTCAGTTTGGTGAAATTGCATTCCTCCCAAATACTGCCTGCAAATATCTGTCATTGCATTTACCATATGCTATTATAATTTCCTATTTATATGTTTACCTCTTCCAATGATTTGGCTTATTTTTCTTTGTGCAGAGAAAAATATGTGGTTTTGAATGGCCACACAATGAAATAAGTACATTTTCTGAACAGGACTGGTTTCAGATAAACTAGCATCTGCTCACACAACTGACTCATGTTAAATCATCTAAGAAGCCAGACACAAAAGGCCACATATTGTGTGATTACATTTATATTAAACATCCAAGAATAAGCAAATCCATAGAGACAGAAAACAGATTAGTGGTTGCGACAAGCTGGCAGAAGAGGGAAATGGGAATGATTGCTTAATGAGTATGGAGTTTCTGTTTGAGTGATGAAAATTTCTGTAGCTAGACAGTGGTACATAACATTATAAATGTCCCTAGTGTCACTGAGTTCTACACTTTAAAATGGTCACAATGATATATTTTATGTTATGTATATTTTACCACAATAAAAAATTTTAAGTAAACAAAAATACAAATAGCCAAAAAAAATAAAGCCAATTTTCATATTTCCATGTGTGCATCTAAGACTTCCTTTACTTCTCCAAATACCAAATCCTTCATATTTTAGGATACTATGAGGTGAATTTAGAATGTACAGATTCTCTGCTATAATTTTTTTTATATCAAAGTTCCCAACATGGGAAA
Organism: Macroglossus sobrinus; assembly: GCA_004027375.1. Taxonomy (NCBI): domain Eukaryota; kingdom Metazoa; phylum Chordata; class Mammalia; order Chiroptera; family Pteropodidae; genus Macroglossus; species Macroglossus sobrinus. Next base: position 277,610 of record PVKZ01001492.1, on the reverse strand, counting down.
AAAATATTTTTCATACGAGGAGAATGGGATTAAATATTATCAAAACCAGGTAAAAGTACTTATCAAGGAAGGCCAAGGAATATTTTTCTCTCTTTATTTACATAATTTTTAATTTACAAAATATTAACAGTTGTTTGAAAAAAATAAAATGACAAGTATATAAAATAAAAAATAAAAATTATTTTTAAAAAATCCCCTCTGATGAAGACAAAGCTATTTATAACTAAATTGGGATTCTATTTTTCTTTTCTGGGCAGGCAAACTACATTCCCCAGCCTTTTTTTGCAGCTGGGGAAGGACTGTGTAAGTGTGCTCTGGCCAATGGGGTGTTAGTGGAAGTTATGTAACCCACTTCCAAGGCCGGCTATAAAATCCCTATGCTGTCCTCATGCTCTCTTTCCCATCTGTAATGATTTTGGAGGTGATGTATTTGAAGTTAAGTTAGCAGAAACCTGGATCCCTATGTCACTGCTTAGAAGGTGAGCTCCCCAGGAGAGCCAGGCAAATAGCACAAGACTGTGAGATGAATGAAAGAAAACCTATATTGTCATCGCCTTAAGCCTCTGAGATTTAGGGCCTATTTATTATCATAGCATAACCTCTCCTCTTCTGACTCATTTACCCCTCAATCTTACTCAACTGAGGTAACTAACTATATATCCAGTTTTTCAATCAAGTATAGAATATTTTTATGTCACAACTTCCTATTCCTTTAAGGTAAATCTCAGGTGTAGTTGGGTAACCTACTTACTGCTAGAAAGCCATGTTCTTCCTTATGCCAAGTAAGGGAATCCCATTCCCCTTGGTAGGCATTTGCTTAGGGATGGATATTTGATATGATCCTGGACAATGGGAAATGAGAGGAAGTCTAAGAGATCCCTTGGAAAGATATTTCCACAGGTTACAAAAAGATGGCTGTTCATTTTTTGCTAAACATTGTTAAAAGCCTGGAGTTTTGGTACCATATGCTGGTGAGTAGAGTCATGGTGAGAACAAAGTTTACATGCCAAGCAGAGGAAAAAGATGGTTGTAACAATTGTTCTTTGTGACATCATCGAGCCAACACATTCGCCAACATTTGGAATATTCTTCCCATTAAATTTTTAGCACGTAAGACAATAAAACTTTCTTACTTTTTTACTTTGAAATGTTTTTCTGTTATTTATAGCCAAAAGCATCCTAAGACATATTGATATTTAAGCCTTTTCTAATTATTTTAATATTTTAAATACTATTGCAGCATATGCTTGTACATTTATCATTGATTATGTCCACAGTTCTTTCTGTAGTCATATTTCTATGGCAGAGTATAAGTAGCTAAATAATTTATAGATAATACTGTATTTTTCTTAAAAAATATTGCCTTTCTTTTGTCTTTTAAGTTTGCCAATTTGAATATTATCAATCTATTTAATTTTGTTAGTTTGATAGGCAAGATATCTTGTTTTACTTTGCTTTCTTTGTTATTAATTGAATTTAACATGTTTTCACATGTTCAGTGACAATTTGCAAGACTTTAATAAGTTGCCTATTCAAATCTTTTGACCTTTTTTCCATTGATGTTTATATTTTTCATATGGATTATCAGGAGCTCTTAATAAAAATACTTATTAACCCTTGTTAATAAGAACTATTAACCCTTGCATTGCAAACATTTTCTTCCAGTCTGCTGTTTATCTTTGACTTTGCTTATGACATCTGTTCTCATATAAGGATTTAACATTTTTATCTCATCACTTTCATCACCCTTAAATTGAATGCCTTTGAATTTTTATATCTTAAAATCCCAGATGTTGTTGTTCTCATTGGTATTTTCAAGGACCAAGAAATCTTTAAAGTGTAAGCAGCCTGAATTTTAGATGACAGAATATATTTACAGGGCTAAGGTATACAGACAAATATTTCCTAAAGTACTTTATATAGATAATTGATTTTCCTGTGAGGGCACCTGAAGGAGAGGGAATATATTTTTGTTGAGTGGTTACTGTGTGCTAGGCACTAGGCTAGATGCTTTACGTGAGATTTTTTTTTTTTCAATTTTAATCCTCATGACAATTCTGTAAATTGGTTTTCATTATTTTTTTTCATTTTTTCATTACTATTTTCAAGAGAAGCAAGGTTAATAGCTTACCCATGATCACATAGCCAGTAAAGAGTAAGTCTGTTATTAGTTCAGATCTTCTTAGCTTTTTAACACTACCCTTCACCAAAATGATATACTGTTTCTGAATGACACAGACCCTGGATAAATACACAAAACAAATAATATTTGGATTTCTCCCATTTACACTTCTCTTTATGATATTCTTTCTTGGAACCAAGAATAAAAAAACCCAAAAAACAAAAACAAAAAAACCACCCCAGATCTATGTGATTTAATATCAGTCTTTTTTCATTTTACCATGATGTCTTCCCAGCTGTTTGTATCAAGCACTATTCTTCTACAAACTCAAATCAATCACCAACTTTATCAGGAAAACATTCATGATGTTTATGGGCTAGATCCATATGTTTTTGGAGACATTGATAAATTAGGTGATGGCTTTGTCCCATTTATCACCAGGGCTTATTGTTAGGGACCTACCTTGCTGGATCCCTCCCTGTTTGAGCAGTCACTTCCTCCTGTCTCAGCTGGGTGTCTTTGATGTCTAGTACTGTCTGGTATTATTTTTAAGATGAGAGTGTGGGAAGAAAAGAGGAAATGTGTCTGCCTATTGCTCCAGCCTCTGATCCAGGAGAACTTTTCTACTTCAGAATTTTGAGATGTATTCTACCATGGTTTTAAGTTTCTTTGGATACTAACCCCAATTTGAGCTCTAATAGTCTGTTTTTGAATAAACATTCAGAGTAGCCAAAATAAAAGAACCTTTAATTCAAATACTGAAAAGCCTTGAAAATAGGATCTAGAAACAAAAAAAAAAAAACCCTATCCAAAGATCCTAATCTTGAGAGCTGCCATTTTTATCTTTAACTTAGCACACAGCAGGTGGGGAGTCAGGAGTCTAGATTTCTAATCTTTACTCTGTTACTGACTTGTCGAATGGGCTTGAACAAGTCATTTACATGTTTTAAACAATGTTTTCTCTACACATAAAGTGGAAGAATTGAAACAGCGTGTCTCCAAGGGCACTTTCATTGTCTTATTCTGGAACACTGAGCAGCTCTAGACAAAATTGGAAAGTTTTGAGTTGGTCTTGTGTGCTCTTCCCTTTCCTTCACATTCCTTTTTCTTCTACAATCTGTCTACTCAGTAGGTATGTGTTCTTGTCTTGAGCCATGAGGTCTTAGGGTCTCTGAGCTGGGTTCCTCTGCTCCTGTTTTCTAAAGCATTGTATCTTATTGCAAAACCTTTCATTGTTATGGTCTCCTAAGGCCTTTCTCGTTGGTATGAAAATGATATAATTATCCGTGCTAATCAGTTAACAGGTGACTTCTTAATGATTTGTTTGCATTCTAACAAAGGCTTTCAATGGACATTATATATTTATTTCAAAGAAGTGAACCCAAACCCAAAATTACAGGTACTTTTTTGGGCCAGTGAGGAAGTTTAAGTGTGGGGTGGATACTGGGGTCTCTCAGAAATCACTGGAAAACAGCCATTTTGTTTGCCTTGTTAAACAGAAAGTAAATTCACGATGTTCCTGATCCTTGAAAAGACTAAATGACCTTGACATCCGTTTTCTATTTGTAAAACCTGATGAGTTTATATACACTGATGGGTGAAACGAGGACCAGTGATTCAGAGGAGCCTAAAGCCCAGTCAAATGTCAACTGCTTCCCATGGCTCCATTAGGGAGAAGAACATGAGAGACCTGGCAAATCCACTGTGGCCTTTCTCTTAACTTTAAGATCTTTAAGCTCTAGCTGTTGCTTTTGGAGACATATTCTTTTCCTGAAATGAATTTTGAGTACTCTGTGGTTAGGGCTTGGGCATTTTACTTCTCGCACAGGCTGGAAACATAGAATTGCTTAATAGATACTTGCTGACATGTCATCTTTCTGGGGAAAAAAAAGACCAAAATAGTTATATAGTTATGCAGCTATAAAGTTATTACCTCATTTTTCTGGGATACAGCAGCCTTTAAAAATATCCGTAGCATCAATATCTTTATTTTGCAGAGAGAGGAAAACAAAACATTTTAAATGACTTGTCCTATGTCCCAAATAGAGTATGACAGAATTTGGATTAGAACTAAATTTTTACAAGTAGCTAAAGCAGAAAACATGAGGAAGATCATCTCTTCATTGATCACTGTGCTGGCCCTTGCGCTCTCATGAGAGGATTTTGAGCAAAAGAAGGGAAAAAGGGAAAGCCTGAGAATGTGGGCTGGATTTATGGGAGAGTTGGAACCAGATCGATTCGGGATATGCTGGGTGCCGGATGCTGACGTAGTAGAGGAGATAAAACGGTGGGCTTCGTGGTAGTAGTTACAGATGCCATCCGGGGTCTTCTCTGCTCATCTAAGCAGTCCTTCTCATGTGTCAGCATCTCAGATTTTGTACTGGAAGACTCAGAGGTATGCCCCAGACCTGCCTGGCGTTTACTAGTTGAGTGTCTTTGGGAAGGTACAGGATAAAGATTCCAAAGCAGCTCCTGTTGCCTACAAGCCCTGATATTGTGGGACTCTGGGCCACCGCTATTCCAGCCCCATGGCCCACTTGCCATTCCTCACCGCGCCCAGCATGTTTCTGTTTCAGGGCCTTTGCACTTTCTGTCCCCTCTCCCTGCAAAGCTCTTCCTTCAGAGAGCTGCATGGCCGTTCCCCTACTTCACTTAGATTTCTGCACCTTATCAGTGCCCCTGGATTTCCTGATAGTCCAATCTGAAGTGTTATCTCTGTGTCATTATATGTACAACAAAAATAATGATTCCACTTTCCTGTCCTTGAAGAGTTAATATATGTGAAAGATCTTGGTAAACTTTAAGGTACTATACAAATATGGAGAGTTTGGGTTGTTTTTATAACTCTGAGAGAACTGCAAGAAATTTACTAAGGGATTTAAATTTAAATATTGATCAGTGTTTTTTTCTATAGAATTTACCTTTTGAAAAACTTTTGTTGACTTTTTTCCTTTTTGGATTTATTTATGGATTACAGGCATGCACACGCACACGCACTTGTGCACACACACACACACACATACACACACACACACACGTATATATTTACATTGTGATGACCAGATTTTATATATATATGGCCTGTTCCATGGTTTTCCAATTCATTAGTGTTTAATTGAATCAAGTCAAATTCATGACTCTAGCTATCTTTGAGAACAAAGGAATTTTTCCAATTTAATAACAGTAAATGAGGAGAAAGAACTCTTTTTAACAGTTGCTGTGTTTGAAGTCAAGCTTCTATCATCTTCCAGTTAACTTCAATGGAAATCTCTAATGGATATTAGCCACTGATGGGGCAGGAAGAAGTCATTTGTTATTTATTGTGTTTTTTATTGTGTTATTTATTGTGTTTTATTTGAATGGAGATATTAGGGTTATATGTGAACACTGGTCATTTCTTAGTGCTAATTCTGTATTAAAATCGTGACTTTGAATGACACAGTGGTTCTAAGTACGTACTATATGCTACAATCATGCTTTGTGTTTTTCATGCATTGTTTAATTTCATTCTAATAACCTCATGAGCAGGTGCTAACTTTATTTCTATTTTTAATTGAGGTGACCATGGTTTAATGAAATAAACTAATTTGCAAAAGCCCGCAGAGCTAGTGAGATTAGGAGTTGGAATTCAAACCCGTGTTTGTCTAACTTGAAAGGCAAAACTTTTAATCATTATATTAGATTGTATAGTGTATAATTTATGCAATAAAAATGAAAAACATATTCTCAGCAGGAAGGCTGTCCCTTTGTAATGCATTACAGAAGAAGCCTATGGAGTCCCTGAAATCACTACAGTATTGCAGTTAGAGTCCAATGGGACATCCAAAAGGATATTTCATATTTCCTACTTATTTACTGGGTATTCATAACATGTCCTTTGGGAAAACATTATCCTCTCCACTTTTTTTTAAGGGCCAGTACAATTGCAGGTGACACAAGCTTTTGTGTGGAGTTCACTTTTGTCTCTAAGTATTGGGATATGTATTATATGTGGTTTTGTATCTCCTTGAAATAAATATAATGTGCATATTATAACTAAACAGAAATAGTTCCTGGCATGAAAGCAAAGAATGATGAATACAACCTACTGTGATTTGCTTATAATTGTTCTCCTCTGTGTCTGTCTTCTGTCCTTTTCTTCATTTCATTCCAATCAGGTTTAACACAGAACAAATAGCCATGCTAAACCATACTAAATAATTCAATACAGCACTTGCGGATGTTTGTGAAGTATATATATTAAAGATGACGGTAATCTTAGTAGGAAGGAAAAAGACAAGGGAGCTTCTACATATTCAGGAAATGTGCTTAGACACGCATTTATATGCTTTGCTTTGTTTCTTTTAAAGATTTAGTTTATTTCAAGCTTTTGTGAGTGTATTATGGGAGGAGTTGGCATATAACCTTTTAAAACATTTTTCTCTATTAGATACTTAGAGGACGGATACCATACTGAAGAGTTTTGCAATAGGGGAGGTAGTGTGGGCAGACAGTAGTACTGGGGGTTCAAACACACACACACACACACACACACACATACACACACACACACAACGCGCACACACACACACACACACACACACACACACACACCCAGGAGGTGGGGAGAGGGGAGAGAGAGAGTCAAGGAATGAGCTAGAAATCCTCACAGGGCAGCAGCAACAGGCAAGGCGGTGTACGTAGCTAGGATTTACGGTCCAGTCCCCAGTTCTTGTCAGCTAGGGCTGAGCAAAAAGCTCAGCTAGGTCTGCCAAGATTAAGGCAAACTGGGTAGATTATTATGATGGAGATGGAGACCCAGAGAGAAGCAGAAAAAGTGCAGTGTTCAGAACCAGGGCAGAAGGACAGAGCTAGAACCTACAGGTCCTAAAGTCCCAGCATCTCCTGTTCTCTGCCAGGACTAGTGCACAAGAGAGACCCCTTCTGTAGTAGGGGTCAGAAAGATCCAGGCCCAAAGCATGATCCTTTACTCTATGGTTTGCATTTTGTTGCACCTTCAGTGAACAGGTGATACTTCAGTGAACAAATCATATACAATGATTTTGACTTGCACTAGCAATGTGACTGATTAATACTGGGCAACAGCAATTCTGTAAGAGTTGCTGAGTACATAAATATACACAAGTGAAAAAATGTTTATCCAACTCGTAATTATCTTAATCAGCAAGAGTCCCGGTAAAAAACAGATGCCACATTCAAATGGGGGTAATTCAAAGGAAGAAATTTAATAGATTATCCACAAGGGTGGAGGCAGGTCAGGAAAACTCACCACACGATGAGGACGCACCCTGTGGCTAGTAACGCTGGGAGTGGTACCATCCCGTGAAAGGATGGAGATGAGAATGGGAAGCACCTGCGCCCATGCAGCCTACGCTCTACGTTAACCTGACTTCGCTGTTTCAGGCAGCTCATGCCCAATGAGATAAAGTTTCAAGTAACTTTATTGCTTGTTTTTGGAACTTCCAGAGAAATCATTCATCTCAATACCATACTGTTGAGCTTACGCCCCCTTGAGTAAATATTCCTTTCTCAGGGTAACAAGCAGAGTAACCACACTTATGAAGCGATTGTTCATTCTTTAACTCGTCTTGCATCCACCAGTTCTAAACTGTTATACCATGAGCTTTGCCCAATCCTAACCGAGCCCCTCATTGAAAAATCCACCTGACACCGGACCTTTAAGACCTCGCATGCTTCCTGACTTTGTTCTCCCTCCTGCAAGTCGTTGCTCAGACCCTATCAGGGTGGAGATCGGTCTTTCTGTGATAAGCAAAAAGCTCGGCTTTGCTTTATCAACAGATTATTTTAGTAATATTTTCAAGAGCCAGCATTGGACAGAGCTGTTACTAGACATGCTTCAGCTGTAGGCGATGACTACCCAATGCGGTCTGTGTCCTGCAGAGCCGAGAACTGCAACCTATATTGGCCAGGTTGGGTTCACCTGGGAATAAATACGCAGGTCACTGCTCACACCCTCTGGTCAGCTGCTAGTGTCACCCCTCACTCACATCCAGCCAGGAGCCAGAGGACACCGAAGTTCTGGACGCAGGTCTGAGATTCGGGGCAGGGGAGCAAAGGCTGAAACAGATCTGGAGAAGGAAAAGGAGAATATCTGGCACAATGACCAGGAATAAAAATCAACACGAATCCCAAACGATGCAAACTGCATCCTTAAAAATGTAGGTCTGCAAATATTGACCTAGAAACTCTGGACTTTCTAAAAATACACTGAAGTGACACATTTTAAAAACAGATTTTAAGTTCTAAAATAAGTTGAAAATTACGTGCAGTAAAAATTACCCTGGAAAATCCCTAAATTACCCATAAATATAGAGTACAAAGATTCTTGGTATATACTGCTGTACGGTAATATGTATGTGTAACTGGATAATATATGCAATATGCAATTCTTCAGAAAAAAACATAATCAGCAAGGAAATAATTCAAGTATTTTGCAGCACTTTCACAACTTTGTGAAAATTTCAAATTGACAGCTCTACCATTATCATTATTTTCTACATGAGATTTTAACAACTTTTTCAGTTCTGATTTGTGTTTCTCTAATGGCTTCAAGTAGCTATTTTTTTAAAAAAAGAAAAACTTCACTTTGAAATAACGTCCAATTGAAAGACAAGTTTCATGAAATTACAAAGAACAAGTGTATAGCCTTTACACAGATTCACTGATTTTGAATATTTTGCCACATTTGCTTTTTATTCTCTCATTGAGTATACACACATACACACACACACACACGCACACTCACACACACATGCACACACACACATGGCTTTTTGCTGAACAATTTGAGAGCAGATTGCATACATCGTGATTTTTTATCACTTAATATTTCAGTGCGTATTTCCCAAGAACAAGGGTATTTTACATACCCACAGAAATGTAATATTCCTACACTGACTTTACATACTGTATCATCCGTTCCCAATTTCATCACTTACTCCAGGAAAATAGCCATAGCAGCTTTGCTTCCAGTACAGAATCTAGTCCAGGATCACATACATGTTGCACTTAGTTATCATGTTTCTTCTGTCTTATTTAATTTGGGATGGTTCCTTCACCGTTTTTGTCTTTCCTGACCTTGATATTTTTGAGGATTATAGGCCAGTATTTTACAGACTGCCCTTCAGTTTGGTTCACCTAGTTTTTCCTCACGATATGATTCTGGTTATGTTACGTGCTTCATGATATGAATCACGATATGATTCTGGTTGTGTTACGTGCTTCTTAGGCTGCCCCATCCGCAGGCACAGTATGTCTGTTTGCCCTTTATTCATGGTGTTAATTTTCATCACTTGGTTAAGGTATTTGGTTTGTCCACTGGATAATAAATTGCACTTTTTATAAATTATAATTTGCAGGGAGATATTTTGAGATTATGGTAGTAACCTGTTCCTCATCAACACACCCTTCTGCCAATTAATTCCTTAATTTCTTCTTGGAGGACTCACTACCCAGTTCGGCCATCACCATGTATGAAACCTCTAATGTTTGGAAATCCCTTGGGAGTGGATTTAGGAAATCACTGAAACTCTTAGATTTATTTTAATTTTCGGCTAAGCTGATTGAATTTGTGTAAATCAAATGTGGGTCTGTTGAAGTTCTTTTATAATAAACCACAAAATAGAAGTCCTGAGGGTAGATTCTATAAGCAGTCACGTTTGATAGGGGGAAAAAATGACTGACCGTAAATCAGATGTTTAGTATATGGTTTACAAAAAATGATCCTACTGAATACAATTTCAATAAAGTCAACATAAAAATGTTTTAACTGGGCTGAATAGAAAATTCAATAATAAATTAAATCGACCTAATGATATTTGCTTTGTAAAGTGCTCGCTTGACAAAAATGTTTCAGTGGTGTCATACTTCTGAATAAAATGATTTTATTTGTGCTGATGGAACTGGATGTCCATGGCATCAAAAAAAGTGGGGCAAAAATTGCAGGTCGAAGCATCAGAACTGGTGTTTTAGCACACGGATGTTGGAGCCTGGAGTTCGGGGTTTAAACTTCGCTTTTGCCAGTTACTAGCTAAGACCATGGGCGAATTATTTTATCTTTGCCTCAACTGTTCTATCTGTAAAATGAGAAAATAATACAACATTACATAATTGTGATGAGAATTGAAAGATTGAATACATGCTTAGAATAACGCTGGTGTATAGTTCATGTCAGTAAGAGTTACCATCATCATCAATACTATCTTCATCATTTTCGCCTCCATGCTGTATCTTTCTAGCATGGGAAAAGAAGATATTTCAAGACTGGGAACCTCGTCTGACCTGCAACTAATTTGTAAAATAAGAAAATAATCTAAGATATTGCTTATTATTCTTTGATGGCAATAATAATGCTGTGGCCATTTGTAAACTGCGTAAAGGAGCGTTGCAGATGTCCCTTATGGTAGGTCACTAAAAGAGTCGTCTTTAAACTGTTTACATTACACTTCTCAGTTGAGTTTTTATCCCAGGAAATGTCATTTTAACGCCATGGCTACAATTGTAGCTGTAGGCTGTCAGTTTTATTGCTGATGGCCTGATATGAGCTCAAACCAAATTATTTCTTTTGATCCCAGCAACAGGTTTATGAGAGAAATATTATTGTTAGCCTCATCTTATTAAGGAAGAAACCGTTTTTAAGAAGCTATTGGGCATGCTCAAGTTCATGAAACTAGGACGTGGCAGAACAGAATTTGAACCCTGGTGTGGAAAGCCACATACTGAGTCACTGCGTCACACAGTTTTCTGGAAATACTCCCCTTTGCCTGTGGGAGTGTTAGCATTGCGCTTTGCACGGACTTTGCTTGTCATAGAGCTGTGGTGGTTCAGATTTGGAGTTACGGTAAATATTTCTTTGCCAACTTCATTCATCAGTTCTTGGAGGAAAGGAGATGTTGTGAATGTTAGAATAAGACAATATAAGAAGGCTCTTTACCAAGGTACCGCCAGGGGTGAGAGATTCAAAAAGGGTGGGAATCCAGAGAGAGCTGCAGCCACAGGACAGGGGTCTTCTGTTGTGCCCACTCAAAGGACCACGGCCCCTGCAAAACTGCCATCCAGCTGGAAGAGACTTGGGGTGATAACACCCCACCCTTCCCTCCTCCCATTGTCTGATCTCATGTCAGGGCCTCCTACTGACCAAACCCAACTGCAAGCCAGAGGGCAAAGGAGCCCCAGAGTCACCATCAATGCAGGTCATTCCCCCCTGGCACAGGTTAAGGCCGAGAGGGGTGGAAAGTGAACCTGGAGGGAAAAATGGAGACTTTCCATCGCACTAAGATACGAATACCTGGTATATTATTGTAAATTATGATCTCTTGTAGAATATTAGTAGAGAAAATCGAGCCATTCAAGAAAAAAAGAAGATACACGTATACGCAAGTGACAAATAGTATACTCTTCTAAGTGCGAGAGGAGAAAAAAAATGGAACTTTTTGTTAACAGAAGTCACCCTCAAGGTCACGCTGACCTTCCGCGGGTGGAATGTGAGAGACCCAAAGGCGATCTCTCAGGATTCCTCCCTGAGTTGCTTCTATGTTAAACCTGTCCTTTGATTGGTGGCCGTCATTCCATTTTAAATGGTCTGGCAAAACTTTCAGTTTTGCCGCTTTGCTTTCCGATGGGCTCTCCATGCTGGTGCCAATAGTTTCCCAAGTTGGCGGAAACTCGGCGGCGGTTTTCCCACGGTTCGCAGCCCTGCGGGCCCCTCCCCGTGTTTCTCGGGGAACCTCGTTTGCTGTTTCTCTGCTGCAGGCCATCCGCAGGGGAATGACACTGCCCCCTAGTCTCCTCCCGTGCCCTGTCGTGTTGTAGTTCTGTGTGAGGAACCCCACGCCACAAGCCCGTGTGGCAGGATTTGATTTATGGGAAGGAAAACAGACATGAGTATTAACAGTTCTCTTACTCTTTCAGGAGATAATTCATGTTCCTTCATTCGGGGTGCTGTCTGCTGCCCTTCATTTCTGTTTCCTGCTTTCATGCTTTCAGAGTCCACTTCTGAACTGGGGCTTTTTCTGCTCTTGCCTAGAGGTACACAGTGAAGCAAATGACTGGTCATGCCCTACCTAACAGGCCAGGGATCTGAGCCCAGCCCCAAGTCCCGCCAGTAGGAGAGAACTGAACACTGTAATCTGTTAATGATTTACAAAGCTCCATCTTTTCAAGTTAAGTGGCATAGTTTATGATGCTCTGGAAATCCCTTCCGGTAATGCCTTCTACTTATATCATACATGCGAGGAGTTCCGAGAGCTCATTAAGAACAACGTGAATCTGTGAATTTAAAACTTAAATAAAAAGATGCTGGTAAAGCTGAGCTGAGGGAGAAAAAAGAAAGGCTTGGGGTTTTCTTTCTAGTATGATATATTTTGTCAAAATTCCCCACTTTCAGTTCCTCACATTTTATGTTTTCCAATGATTGAAACACATTGTTTAGGGCAAAGAACTATAAATCGATAGAGAATTACTTAACTAGGAAATGCAAATCAATAGCGACTTACTTACACAGGAACTTTTTGGTCTGAAATGTTTAGCAATATGCTATTTGTTTGCAAAGTGTGGCTTTAATAAGTGATACCTTGTAGTGATGCTATTTACATATCAAAGCACTGTAAAAAACTAAGTTTGTCCTTTCATTTATCTCAGGACAAAAAAAACTAGCGCTTTTTAGTGCATTCTGTATCTATGATAAAGAGATAATAAGAAAAGGAGCAAACAGAATCAGAATATCAGTAAAAAGGACAGTTTCTACTATGAATTAATATAAAATACATGCTTAACCCAGATGTCCTATATTTTCTATTAATAAATATCTAATGAAAAATGTGTATAATGATCATTCAGAAGAACTTTAAGGGCTTTTCCATGAAAAAACTAAGATTGCTTTGTGTTTGGTCTTGTTTTTATTTTTGTATTCTGATAATCTTCTATGATAAAAAAAAAAACAATGGTGAGCCAGGAAAATTACTTTTTTTAGTATCTGCTATAACTATTAGAGAAAAAAAATTAACATATACTGGAAATTGACCTTTAGTTTAAAATCCTAAACCTACCACTTCTTAACTGTTCAACATTGAGCAAATCACGTAGGTAGTGGTTGTTTTGTCTTTCCAGATTCTTCTTGGCACAGACCCTTTCCTGTGCCAGCCACGTACCAATGGTCGCCCCAATGTTTTCGTTAAGACTCTGATAACAGCTGACCCAACTGGACCAATTTAGGTTCTTCCCTAGGATTTGGCTTGGCCCAGAGGTAGCATCTCTGCAGTGGCTGAAGCTCTGTGACGTATAACATACGTACTGACAATAGATAGCCATGTTCTCTTGCTTCTGAGGATTGCTGGTTTACCGTGAGAGAGAATAGAGCCAACATGGGCGCATTGAGAAACAGAGGCAGAAACAGTTCTGGTGAGGTTCATGTCCCTGGTTCCACTGGTCCCTGTTGGCCCCCTGTTTCCTTGCATTGTCAGAGACAGGATTGCTCAACCCCGACTTGGCTTTTGCTTTTCAACTTGGGTTTAAGTTCATTCAGTTCTGGTTAGAATGTTAACCCCTCACTTTCATGAGCTGCACCCAAAGTCGGGTCTGTAATTATGTATTTGTAATTTTGTTGTTTCTTTAAAAGATGGCACACATAAACCTGGACTCACTTCTGGCTCTTAATTAATGCAACTTAACCTCTTATTTTCAGTTAACCCACTTGTAAAAGATAGAAAATCAACCTTAAATGTCATTAAAATTCTGTGCCTCTACTACTGTATAAAGTATAACTTCCCTTCATGTTCCATTAGTTTTTACAACCATTGGGAAATTGCTCCTCTTGTTCAAACTTATACTGAGATTATGATAAAGTGCCTTAGATTAGTAACAGGAAGAGTACTTGAGAAGGAAGTGACTAGGAGAACTGGAAATTTGAGGGGATTTCAGGTAAAATTCTACCTGTCATTACCCCTCTAGAACAAAAGGTCTGAATATTGAAGGGATGATTGCAATTGCTGAAGTGAAATTTCTAGGTATTATACGTTGGGGACTTTTTTAATTAAAATATCATACTTCCTCCATGGTAATTAGTCAATATTTGGAAGTTTTGTGGTCTAGTGTTTAATTCTGGCATTTGCATTTTTCCATTTTATTCATTTTAACATATTAAAACTGTAACATAGTTCAGATGTATTAAGGATATCATACTTAGTTTTCTATCATAAAACCTTTATGATCAAGAGATGAAAACTGTTGTCCTTGTTTTTTTCTCGTTGCTGTCCAGCTGTCGCATGCTCACTCCTTGCCATATGGCTCTAATCGCCTCTTCTTACTTTTCTTAATGCACAACACACCTCAGCACCTCTGGTCCTAAAGTTTGTTATAGTTTCTCTATTGCTTTAATTATGGCTTCATTCCCTTTTAAGGAAGAACTTTGAAGACTCAACAACAGGGGACATATGGAATAATTAAATATAGTTTTAATTATATATGATTTCTTTATTATTCTCATTGCCATGTCCAGTATCAAAATTGCAAGGTGAGTACTATATTCACAATCAGTATTAACTAGGGCCAATTTTACATATGTTTGAAATTAGCCAAGGTCAAGAGTGACTGATAGAATTTCAGCCCGACCCTAGATGCCATGACTTGGACTTGGAGGCATTGGAGTGCTTGGCATTTAGAAACAAAAAAGACCTACAAAGATAACTCAGGCAATAACGAAGCCCCAGCCAACAGCAAATGTGACATTAGAGGGTGGGAGAGGCAGGATGTGACTCAAAGACCTGGCAGTGTGTTTAAAATCGAGAACCTAATAGACAGTAGAGCAACATATCCATTTTATATAAGGAACAATAAATGGAGGGCCAAGAATGATTTTCAGGAAGGGAGGAGCAGGTAGGGCGTGTGGGGTCTGGGGTTCTGGGCTAGCTCGGGATCCTAGTGCTAAAAAGCTGGGGTTGAGCAGCCGGAAGCCACTCCAGGGTCATCTTGACCCTCCTTCCGAGTCATTCTTCATGGGTAGGTGTCAGGTGTGCAAATGGAATCATACCCCTTTCCAGTTTAGACATTTTAATGGCTTCCATTGCCCAGATTCCTTAGTGCAACCCCAAAAGTATTTCCTATACTGAGGTATGCCTTCCCCACCATCCTCATTGCCCATTTTCTATATTTCAATGCACCAGGCTATTAAAATCCAAAGGAGTAGCTCTATTTTATGCATATACTTTTTGCATATGCTGTTGCCTGTGATTGTAGACTTTTACTTAAAAAGAAATCTTACTTACCCTTCAAGTCTTGATTCAAGCGGCAATGCCTATTTACTCATTCTCCCACTTGGGTTGATCTTTACTATCCTCGCACATTCTCATAGTACAGTAGTATTGTACCATGCTGAAATTTTATTTTATATGATTATCTCTTTTACTATCAATTCATTGTGGATAGATTCCATGTATTATTCACTTACCCTAATCTTAATGTTGCATCTGACTCTTATTGGACCCTCAAAGCTTATTGAATGAATACCAAGACAGGTTTTCAGTGAGTGAGTCTGGAGCATTGGGTGAAACTTTGAGACAAAGTAAAGTAAGGTGTAGTAACAAAAAATAGAAGAGAAGGTCATGGTAAAACCTGCAAAGCAAGGACTTCTGCTGAGCTCTTGAGGATTGGCCTGCACACCTTCCTTCAAAAGAAAGAAGATAATTTTCAGATACAGAGGCCGAGTTAAACTTATTTATATATCTAGAATTAAGTAGCAGGAAAGGCATAGGTTAGGAGGATGTGAAAACAGAAAGCTATAAGCCCAAGCCAGATTTCAGAAGAGCAAGCTCCCCTTGGCTTAGAGAGGTGGGAGGTAATGGTAAGAAGCTGGCCTTAGGAACTCTGTTCACAGACATTTGTTAGGAGTGAGATGTGGAACAAGACATTTCAGTTCTCTGAACCTCAGTTTTTCTAATTTTAAAATAGGGAAAACAAATTACTAACTGTAAAATGAGTGGGAGAATTAATTGAAGTTATAAAGTGTGAATGTGATAGCCAGAGCTTCAGAAATGTTTGTTCTCTCCTTATATGCCAGGCCCAACTACTTATCAGCTCTTTTCTGATCTCTCAGAATTGTTTTGAGAAAAAAAAAAAATCAGGTCATTGATAACAATACACCTCAAAAGTAGTATGCAGAGAAAAATTTTAAACATTGAAAAATCTGAAGAACGGCAATATCACCTAGATAATCTCAAACACTGGATATATTTGAAATGTTAGCCATGAATATACACAAATATATACATAAAAATATGTTATTGTGTATAATTTAAAAGTATATGACTAATAACTTGAATAACATGGATGATCTGAACCTTCAGAAAGTAGTTTGCTAGTGAATTGTTTTATCCCCAGTACACACTTGGAGGTCTTAAACAGAATAGATTTAACCTTTGTAGAACTTTATGGAGAACTCTGTAACTGTCAAATTATTGTCTTTCTTCTGAGTAATGAAAGATACTCTGTCCATTTATCTTCCCATTCTTTCCCCATTATAATAACCTTACCTTGTGTTTCTCTCAGAGTTTGGTCAGAGAGACCCAACCTCTCTGAAATGTACATTTATATTAAATAAGGGATTTATTATGGCGACTTAATCTTACATTCTTGTGGGACATGGTTCAACTATTACGTGAGGCATTTTGTTCCTGGTCTGATGATGGAGACAGAAATCCACAGGGGAGGCAGTTGAGAAGGATGATGGATGTAAGGTGAAGCAAGTGAGCACAACTGTGAACCTGCACACCTGACTGCAGCCCTTGAGGGCAGGCTACAATACGTGACAGTCTCTTTATGTCTTTCCACCTGTAACATTGACAACAGGGTTATCCTGAAGGAGAAGCTAGTGCCCTTCATCATGGAGTGAAATCTGCAACTAGCTCTGGGAGTCACAGAAGCCAAATGAGGATCTGGCAGGAGCTGCAGGAACCACAGAGGGTGGGGGTGGCTACCCGCCCCAAGGGGGTGAACCAGCAAAAAGCAACAATGTGTGTAAACTGCAAGGAGTCTGCCTGTTTTGACCTTTGAATGCAAAAAGAAGGTGGCTGATACTTTATGCTAGCCAGTAACAATGTAGGGAGGAGAATTTTAAGAAACTGAGTTATAGTTGAGCTAAACTGACATACTATAAAGCACATCACATCCTGAATGATTGTGTCAGATTCCATCTATGCACCTTATATTTTCTTAACCTAAATTGTTGTCACCTACATCCTTGGGATAAAACCCTCTCCCCAGATATCCTAATTCTCCTTGCCAAAATCGAGCTCTATTTGCTATTCAATAGATAAATTAATTCAACAAAGTGTCAACTTCCCAGTGCAGTGTTTAACTTTTATTTGTTTCATAATGGGTTCCCAGCACTAGTAATTGCATGCAACCCACACCATCTAGCAGAAACTTGTTTAAAATGAATTCTGGTTTAATGATTTTTCCATGTTACTCTGAAATGCAGTCTTTGTTTTTTTTTCCTTATTTTTCTTGCAGCCAAGTCTTTTGTTTTAGAAATGTAGACAGATCTGCATTATATTGAAAACCTGAAATGGATTAGTGAGGTATCCTGGGTATTGGGGAAATGAATTTATTTTATAAAATGAAAGCAATTTATCCTGATCCAGCTTTGAAGAGGAATATGGAAAGTCAGGCCATTAGCAATAATTTACTTGTTTGTTTATTTTATACAGATTTAACAATTTTTTTCTTTAAACTTGGCTTTCAAATGGAGATTATAAAGTGCTTTGTCATATTTGCAAATACAGCTTGAAAGCTTAAACTTAACTAATACGCCACACTGCTGTTCCCAACTTCTTCCTGCTTCCAAGCAATAGAAGCAGGAGCTTACCAGACAGAAACTGGTACATTAAGGGGGCCAAGGTCATGAAAAGTTGATGAGATGGGGACTAAGAAGAAGGTGGATCTCAAGCCCTAAAATCATCACAATGCAACGTGTCTAGGCCAGCTGAGTGCCGGAGCTTCTTCCAGGAGCTAAGAACAGCCTCCTGCAACACAGGGCTTCCACACTGAGGGGCATCTGTTATCAGGAAGGTGGACTGGTCCTCTATTCTTGGCAGAAACTCCTCGAGGAGGAAGAGAAAAAACAGAGGAGTGCAAAGAAGCTCTGGACCAATGGGGAAAGGAACAGTTTAAATGCAGCATCTGGGAAACTCTGGCTCTTGGAGATGAAAAGGAAGGGTCAGGCCAGAACTCGTAGAGGGGAGAGGTAAGAACGTGGCTGTGGCTAGCAGTGTGCCCAAAGAACCTCAAACTCATCTACATACAGTCCTTTCACAATACTCACGATCCACTTCATCACCAAGGCAAAGCCTGGAGAAGTGATCTGGGCACCTCTTATACTGGTAACCTTCAGGCTAATCTTTATACCTCTGAATCACCCTTGATCGTTGTTTTGTCCAGATCCTGACTACAGAAAGGCTATTTGGGTGGCATTATGAGGAACAAAATAGATGATATCTTGTGAAATGTTAGCAATTTCATTGAAATACTGGTCAATAGAATTGAATTTATTCCTGAATATATTGTGGATACTGTCATTTATAGAATGAATACAGGAATTTCTTCAGAGGCGTTCTTGCCACAAATATTTATTGAACACCTACTATGTACAAACACTAAGAGATAGATGCAAGGGAGAAGTCTTCTTTGTTCTCCTGAAGCTTGCATTACAATAACCTTGTCACCTGTCAGTCCTTTCTCCCATTCCCCAAGGTAGTGAATTTAACCTTAACAACTCTCTTTAAGTCTCCCCAGCATTGTCTCGCATCTTTCGCCCTTGGTAGACAGCTTTATACATATCACTTCACTAAGACAAATTCAGCAGTCCAATTTTCTCTCTACCTCCCTCTCTAGTAGAACCCAGCCTCACTTCCTTATTTCTGACTCAGAAGACAAAGCAGTAATTTTGGAATTCCCCCCAAATTACTTGGGAAGTTGTAGACTTATAAACATGCCTAAGTCTGCTGTGGGCATTTGTCTGCAGCATTGAGCATACCCGGTATTTTGCTTAATCCAAGAATGTCTTCATTTGCTGACATACTCCAAAGTTTTAGCATGCCCACGAAGCATTCACTGTGTCTGACCAACTCATTCTGATAACTTTAAAGAAGACAGTACTCATTCTTATTCAGGGTACAGAAAAGCTTCTTACAAGAAATCTTTTATTAGTTGTTAGTTGTCAAGTAATATAGCAGAAGTATGATGGGATTATAAATTGGTGTCATAAAGAGAAGAAACTTCTTTTTTTTTTAAATTCCTGAGTCACTGGGTTGCCAATATTTAATGCAAATGTAGACCCTTCATAAACACTAGCTAACTTGATATAGAGTGATCTAGTTGAAAGATAATGGGATTTGGAACAGAAAGTTGGTTCGAATTCCAGCTCCACTACTCAGTTGGTAGCTGAATGACTTTTGTGCAAGTTCTTTGATAGCTGTAAAACCAAGTTTTATCGCTTGTAAAATGAAGATAAAAACACAGCCCTGTCAGGGTTCTTATAAAGAGTCGATTAGATAATATGCCCAACACGCCCAGCACATTGCTTGGATTAATGGCAACTGATTCAATATTGAAGAACAGTTTTCTTTGGAATTTTGTCCCCCTTTCATACCCTCCCC
The DNA here is from genome assembly GCA_004027375.1 of Macroglossus sobrinus. NCBI lineage: Eukaryota > Metazoa > Chordata > Mammalia > Chiroptera > Pteropodidae > Macroglossus > Macroglossus sobrinus. The sequence continues at coordinate 257,822 of PVKZ01001492.1, read as the reverse complement.
CCTTATCTAAGATTTTTAGGTTATAACTCTGTAATTGAGATACAGATGATGCTGGAGTTTCCCAGAGGAGCTGACCAAATACAAGTGTTCCCAAACAGTCGGTCCACTGGGAGACCGTATTTGAATGATTTTTGGTTATTGTGTTGAGAGGTAGATATTGCCTATTTGTTACAAGTTGGAATAATAGAAATCTAATAAGCCTTTTTTTATCAGAAGGCTATCTCTACCTCCAAGCAAAATATATTCATGAAGAGTTCATTTTCTTGGCCAAACTTTGAGATGATCTTGTAGTAACAGGAATGATAATTAGAATATTAAGTATTGTTCCATATTCTACCCATGGAAATCCTGCTGCTTTATTAGTGAGACAGAAGCTAGAGCAGAAACAACGATCAAGAAACTCGTGCCCTTCGATTAATTTAGATATATTCTCATGCTTTTGATTAATGTAGGAGTTCTTCGCCTTCTAGGTGAACCTGTTAATTCATTTGGTAAAATCTGATCTATCTTCCTTAGTGAAGAGAAATAGAATCATTTGCTAGGGATACAATAGATACCAGAGCCACACATTTGTTTTAATCTCTGGTGATATACCGTGCTGTAACTGAGAAAATGCCCCATCTTTATTTTCTGCAGTTGGTTCAATGTTTATCAACCTAATGCTGATTTAATATGGGAGTAAGATACAAGTGAGGAATGGAAAGTATTCTCAGAAGTTGAAAAAGAAACAAAAAAAAAGAAGGAAAATTTGGTTTTGATATATGGCCATTAGCTACTGTCAATGAATCGATTCAATTGATGAGATACCACTGTTTAATTATCTGCATTATTGTAGGGATAAAATTTGGGGGAGGGTCTTTTTTATACCCCCTTACTGCAGAGCTTACAACTTCTACCCACAATTCATATTCATTTGGTCTTAGAGAAAGTTGGTATTAAATGATAATGGCATAAATAGTCCTTACACCCATTTCTCTTTTCCCCTAGGATTTATCTGTTCAATGCAAGATGAGAATAAGGAATTAGGTAAATATACTCACATATTAATTCAAAGTTACAAACTTTTTTAGTGTTTACTATCTAACAGGTACTGATTTAGATACTCTATGTAAGGAGGTGAACAGCAATAAATTATTTCTGTTCCTCAAAATCTCAGTTTAATAGGAGAAAAGGATAATTTGTCACAGAAATCAATGCACTTAGAGCTATGTCTTAAGTAAGATTTCCTAAAAGCTCAGTGTCAAGTGGGGGTTCGCACTTGCAATCACTCACATGCAAGTGATTTACTGACAGAGGGCTTTCAGGAGAAACTTACAAAGAAGTGAGGGGAGCATATTTGGGCACAAGTAGAGGGTAGACAAAGATACAAGGTCAGCTAACCCTAGCCTCAGCCTAACTTCCAGGCAAGCTCTGGGGTAGAAGGATACCACAGACTCGTCTCACCTTGTGTCAAGAGGCACAAGGTTCCCCTTGAATCATCCAGTCATGTGGCATTTCTGGGCCTTATTGGCCAAAGAGAATTCTCTGGAGAAAGATGACTGTGGGCCATTAGCAGTCAAGACTCACAGTGGCTGAGAGATGCATACAACTACAACACAGTGTGACAAGTATAATTATAAGAATTGTACAAGGTGGCATGCTCAAGAGAGTGGTTACTCAATTATATGTTCATTGTACTTCATCTCATTGCACAAAATGCTGGAAGTATTTTTTGAAATAGCCTTATCTTTTTGGTGGTAAAGAGTATGGTCATGGAAGTATCTTCAGAGAGGGCGATAACCGAGGTAGATTTATAAAAAAACAGGCCTTATAAATGTAATACTGGTGAATGGAAAATTATTAAGAGTGCAATGTCCAATCTATGATCCTGAATTAAATCTCAGTGACAACTCCTTTTCAACCTTATTGCCTTTCTATTCCATAAGGGCATAATTAGTATTATATGTACTATATGTATATATATATATATATATATATATATATAGTATATATTATATTAAGTGAGACTTTAAGAAAGAAATAAGATCAGATTTTAAGGAAGTAGGCCACTTAGAATCCAATGATAAAAACCTTTTCTCAATAGTAAGCGCATGATGATAGATAGCATTCTCTTTTGGAACTAGGAAGGAAGCTATCAACGTGAGTCTAACCCTATCCAATATGAGTCAGGATTTGCTGAAAGATTAGATACATTTATTTTAATAATGGATTTGGCCTGTCAAGTTAAATGATTGAGGTGTGTTTTCATAAAACATTTTGCCAAAGGTAGTCTACAATATCCAGTGATATTTTCATTTAATGATACATTGTTTGATTTGATTCATCTTGGAAGTAATGTAAGTAATGTTGGCTGTGGGCTTACAGACCCTCCTGGGAATAGGTCTAACCCAGAACTGGGAACATTTCTGATGGGTTCCAGGTTTCCATTTGTTGTCACGTACTCCAGGGTTTATTTAGTTTTGGTGGTAAGAAATAAAAGTTATTTTTCAGTATACTTATCTGATGTACTGCCCACTCAAATGTCCGTGTTTTAAGAATGTAATAGAATTACGTGAGATTTCTTTGTATGTGTGGCTTGGTATCAGTTTCTATGGTTTCCTTCTTCATTTAAAACCCCAGGATATAGTACTTGGCTTAGAGGTTGAGGAACTGGCAGACCATTCATTTAATTGTGTTCATTATTTATTACTTAAGATTTTCATATTTCATATCCTTTTTAATGGTCTTCTCAATATTTTCCCAGCATTTTCTTTTAATGTGTAACCTGAAAATGGACATTTTATTTTATTTTTTAAAAAAGGAAACTTTTTGTTATCTCCATAATTAGCTTCTTCATTTGCTTATTTTTCCCCATATAAATCTTTTTAAAAATTGCTTGTCTACTGGACATTTACTTAAGAAACAAAGTTACCTTGTCTTGGTGATGTGTTATTCCTCCATGATTGATGGCTTGAGTGATAGATGACTAGAGAAAGAAAATTCTTATGAAGAGAAATGTGAGAGGAGGGAATGAGGGAAACACAAGTACGTGTGTCTACACAGAGACATACACACCCATGGGTAAATGACTCTAGGACAAAACATCTTAATTTAAATGACATCTGGGGCTTGCCATCAACAGGACTCTCACAAAGGCTTCTGGAACAAAGCTCCATTGGAAAGTACTGGCAATGTATGACTCTCTGAAAGTTGTTATTCTTATTTATTCTTTCCTGAGACAAGGGAATACATGAATTCTTATTCAGATATCACAAGGACATGACAAGCATAGGGAAATTAATTCTTTTGTTTGCATAACTTCTGTCCTTTTATTCACATATTTCCCCTTGGGGTAAGTGAAAGGTTTAAATTTTGAGAGCTATGTCTTTCAAGGCTATATCTCTGTGGAAAAGGCAAAGTGGAAAGTTTAAAGTAAGCACCTGGGAAAGGGAGGGTAGAAAGACTCCTTAAAAGGAAATTATCTTAGCTAAATTGGTTATTAAAAGCCTGATTAACCAACTTGAATATCTGCTTATGTCTATTTCACTGACGATACTTAGACTCAATTTCGTGGTCTCTAGAGCAATAATTCCTTTTTAGTTCCAATTAAATTAAATCAAAATAAGCCTTGAATTGGGCCATTTCTCCTTTCTACTTCCATATTTTAGGTTTGAGTAGGAGAAGGCAGACACTTGGAGGTACTTCTGTTTCTCTTGGTGAGTAGTATCGTAGTACAGCTGGTTATCCCAGGCTGATGTCATCCCTTAAGGATGCAGAGCAGCTTTGAAAGCTCTTTCTTATGGCAGCATGCTGGTTTTCCTTTAGTGAGAGTCTCTTTCACTCTCAGTCCATGTGGTTCGGGTAAGGCAGAACCTCCCTCCCAACTCCTTCACCCATCCCAGACCCTCGAGGAGGTCAGGTGACACAGATCCACAACAAAGACACCTTGTCTTTACTGCCAGGATGGGCACAAGAGCTCAGCTGGGCCAAACTGTAGATATTCTGATCCTTGCAACCAGACTATCCAATCAACACCTTCTTAGAAAGATAAAGGAGACTTCTCTTTTCTCTTGGTTTTAAGTAGTTATAAACTGAATAGCCAAATGAAAAGCTATGTTCTCACTCTTATTCTGTTATTTAAAAAAAAAAAACATGTCTGGGGCCATCATTTAGTTCATCATCTAACAAAATCCCACAGTAATTCCATGTGGTAGATAATTCTGTTATTCCCACTTATACATGAGAAATTGAGACTTGGGCATAATAAGTAGCTTCCTTAAAGTTCACATGCTGAAAAATAAATGGTAGTCTGGCTTTAATCTCCTGTCTGACCTGAAACTTGAGCTTTAACCACTGTACATTGTCTGTAGGCATTTTAGTAAGCAGAAGAAAAGCCTGCACTTAATCATGCAACATCAAAATAAAGTGTATGTTTGGGATCAAGGAATGAAGGAGAAGTTGGGGAAAGTATGAGCTAGAGAATTGCAGAGTCAGAGGGACTTTAGTCTCTCAGCTATTGGAGATCAAGATCTGAGCATCTTCGGTGTGGTAGGGCAGAGGACGGTATATTCGACTAAGCTGAATCCTAGCTAGATACCAACCAACTTGAATCTATAACTTGAGACAGCCTGGGGCATCACGTCATGTGATCTTCAGTGTAAGCTCCACATTCTAGAGTATTCTGAAGTTTTCTAAAACTAAGTTATGAGTCTGGTTTGTATCCTGTTGTTTCCCTGGTTCGTTCATTCATTCATTCATTCATTCATTCATTTATCTTTTCAGTTTATATTGAGTACCTGCTAAATGCTAGCTAGTAGATGTCTAGAATATATCAAGGTATTTGCTCTCAAGAAATTCCTACTCTAGAAAAGGAAATAGATGAGTTAAAAAGAAATTATAATGAAGAAATAAATATTAAACAATTTTAGTAAAAAAAAAGAAAAATTATAACAAAATACATTTGGTGACTGGGCCCATATTGAAATCGTCGAGCCAAGGAAAATGGCTCTCATATTGATAATTGTTTATTGAAATATGGGTAAATTTTATTCTGGAAATGTTCCCAGATGTCTTTTCCTGCTAGGAAACAGAACATTTTTATAAATAGCTTGTAAGCTGACTCTGCTAGAGGCTACATTTAAAGGGTTTTATGCTGATGTATAGAGATATAATTGGGGAAAATGCAAGGAATCAGATGCACTTGGGTTCTAATTTAACTTAATTGCTTACTAGGTATATGATATTATATAAGTTATTTAGTATCTTTGAGCCCGAGTTTCTTTAACTATAACATAGGGATGGATATGTAAAATTTGAATGAATTTATAAATATGACATCCACCTCACATTAGTATTTACTTGCTCAACAAATGTTAGTTTTACTCCATTCCATGGCTTCTCAGTTTTATTTTATTCCCTATTTATCAAATTGGGATAACAATACTTACTTGTAGAACTGATCATTCAATGAGAGATTATATGTCAAAAAAAATGGTTAGCACATAGTAAATGCTCAATAAATGTCTAATTCCCCTGCCTTTTAAAAAATATTATTAAAAATGTAAATGGATTCTTAATTGGCAAAAGTATTTCTCTGATAAATTTTAAGAAGGAAAAAAATTCTACATATGTAAATAGTTACATTCTTCACTCAGAGTGAAATATATCTCTTCACTTTGCATGGAAAAACACAATAGAAATTAAAGAAAAAGCAGGAGGCAGGTCACAAAGGCATATAATGTGTCATGGAACTAATCAAGACTTTAGGTAAGATAATCTATATGTATACCTTTAATGGCTCAACTAATATTATCATAGTTTTATAAATTTTTTTAAAAAATGCTTTAGAACCATAGATAGTACAAGAGAAAAACATTGCCTTTTTTGTACCATGGAAAAGTGATTTAGAAATAAAGTTTTTATTCGTCTGTTGCATATGTTTTTATAATATTGGACCCAAACTTTGTAGTTGATAGTCTGGTTCTATAGAAGCCCTCTCTCTGCTGAAAAGTAGTTTTCTACTCTGAGTCTATTCTATTTTCACTTATGCTGGAATGATGAATAATGCAGTGTGAAATTGCTTTTCATCTAATTTAATACAAGTAAAAGAACTCCTCTCTAGAATAGTATTTAATTAAAATTCACTGTGGCAGATATGGGTTGTGGACCTGGTCAAAGGCGTAAACTCCCACCCCACCTTGTGATTGTTTTAGTAGAAGATTTCTAGGCGTTACTTCGAATGATCTAAACCATGCATTGCAGGTAATGAGGGAGGCACAATTTCATACCCAGCTTATTAACTCATTGGCTGCTGTCAAATATGGTTTTATTTTCCATTTGGTGGGCTGGAACATCCCCTCAAATTAGAGAGAAGGGAGCTCTTTGCATTTTATAAAAGCACAGTTCTGTTAAGAGTGAGTAACACTCTGATTTTTTATAGTCAATTTTATTTCTGCTTTAAGGAACAAATTCTTTTTTTATTACATTTGTAAGCAGAAGTAGAATGGCTCTTGGTAAAAGTTAAGGTAGGAACAATTCCAGCAAGGATAATTTAAATCTGCACATTTAAATAAAATTCTATTTGATTTTTTTCCAAATAGGTATTAAGCCCCTACTATATGCAAGAGTATGCTCAATGCATGTATGTTGAGTTAAGCACGTCAATATTCATTATTCAGATTGGTCCACCAACACTGAATAGAATCTCCCAATTTTATGCAGTTATGCGATTCAATTAGTCATGGATAACTTTGATTTCTTTCTTGTCTTCTTATTGTTACCTATAAAACTTTAGAGCCATTTTACATTCTCGGAATATATTTGCTTACGTAAAACTCATTTTGTGAGAGCAATCTCCTGTTAAGATTCCAAGAGTACATCAAAGGACCAAAAAAGAAAGAAAATAGTAAGAGTTAAAATGTCTAACCTCTGTTGAGGTCTATACTGTATTGAGTTCTTTTTATTCATCATCAACTTTAATCATCATAAAAAAATCTTAATTTACATTCCCAGAATTTCTGAGACAAAGTTTCAAGAAAAAAACAATAAAAAGTTTATTATCAGAGTTACGTTGGTGAGACTCTCTATCCCCTTACGCACTTATTCAGCAACAAAACATGAAAAAATTTTCTTTGTCAGAAATCCAGGAACTAGTTGAGAGTTCCTGCTCCCTGCATGAGTGTGACACTAGCCAGTAAGGAATTCTAGACACTCTGTTCCCATAATCCTTATCCTCAGGATCACACCATTTGCTCAGGAAACAATCTCTCAGATCCCAGCCTCTCTCAGGGCAGGGCCAGAGTTGGAGTACACATTCCATACACCAGCTTTTCTAGGGCTGCCCAGAAACTGGCTTCTGTCTGTCTTGTCTCAGAGTGCTAATGGGATCTGGCATACTCTAGCCACCATAGGACCGATGACATCAGAGATGATGGTTTAGGCTGGCAATTACCATAGCCTTCCCGCAGATCATCACAGAGCAAGCAGAGTAAAAACAAACAAACAAAAACACTAGGTCCCAGTTTCTCCCTATGAAACAAAAGAATTGGATCATACATCATGTGCCCCAACTTTCCTGGAGACTGCGCAAAGGACTGACTTCTCTCTTGCCTGTCTGGGAGCTCTGACAGGATACAGCATACTATTGTGGTGGTCCATGAGAACAAAGGTGGTGGTCTGACCTAGTGGCTACCATAATCTCTCTACCCAGCTTGGAACAGGGAAAATGAACCCCAGATCCCAGACTACTATGAAGAATATACACCAAAACAAATTAGATAACCTATAAGAAATAGTTAAATTCTTGAAACATGCAGTCTACCAGACTGGATCAAAGAAATAAAAAAATCTGAACAGATCTATAGCTAGTAAGGAGATTGAAACAGTAATCAAACCCTTCAAACAAATACAAGCTTAGGACCAGATAGCTTCGTTGGTGCATTCCACCAAACATTTAAAGAAGAATTACTGTCAATCCTTCCCAAATATCCTCCAAAAAGTTGAAGCCCAGGAGAACACTTCCAAATTCATTCTATGAGGCCAGCATTGCCCTGATACCGAAGCCAGAATGAAAGCTATTCGTGTAAGATTAGAAACAAGGCACTTTTTTTTTTGCCACTTTTATTCGACAATAGTACTAGAACTGCTAGCCAGAGCAAATAGGCAAGAAAAATAGATAAATGTGCTCAAATCAGTTAAGAAGTAAAATGATCTCTAGAGACTTAATAAAAATCTGTTACCAACAAACCAATGAATAGATTTAATAAAGTTGATGGATAAAAAATTAATACACAAAAATTAATTGCATTTCTAACACTAACAGTAAACTATTTGAAAAGAAAATTAAGAGGGCAATTCTGTTTACAATAGCATCAAAAATATTAAGGAATACTTAATTGAGGAAGTGAAAGATTTGTATACTGAAAACTAAATTATTGATGACAGAAATGAGACACAAATGAAAAGATATCTCATGATTATGGACTGGAAGTCTTGATATTGTTAAAATGTTCATATTACCCAAAGCAATCTACAGATCAGCACAATTCCTATCAAAATTCCAATTATGTTTTTACAGAAATTAAAAAAAATAATTCTAGAATTCATATGGAATCACATAAGACCCCAAATAGCCAAAATAATCTTGAGAAAGAAAAACAAAGCTGGAGCCTTTGTACTTACTGATTTCAAAATATATTAAAAATATACAGTCAACTAATCTTTGACAAGGGTGCTAAAGATACACAGTGGGTAAAGGATAGTCCTCAACAAATGGTATTGAGAAAACTTAGGTAGTCACATGCTAACGAATGAAATTGGGCCCCTCTATTACACCATTCACAAAAATTAACTCAAGATAGATTAAGGACTTAAATGTAAGACCTGAGACTGTAAAGGTTGAAGAAAACATAGTGGATAAGCCCCTGACATTTATCTTTGCAATGATTTTGGATACTATGTTAAAAATATAACACAGATCAACACCTGGGGCTATGTCAAACCACATAACTTCTGCACAGCAAACAAAAGTCAACTAAATGGAACAGCAACCTATGGAATCAGAGAAAATATTTGAAACTATGTAGATGATAAGGAGTTAACACCCAAAATATACAAGGACCTCGTACAGCTCAACAAAAATTCAAAAGAAAAAAAAATGAGTAGAAGGCCTAAATAGACATTTTTTTTTCAAAAATGACATGCAAATAGCCAACAGGTACACAAAAAGATACTCAACACCACCAATCACTGGGGAAATGCAATTCGAAGCCATAGTAAGATATCACCTCACACTTGTTAAAATGACTTTTATCAAAAAGTTAAGAGATAATAATGTTGGTGAGGATGTGGAGAAAAGGGAACCCTAGTGCACTGTTGGTAGAAATGTAATTTGGTCACTGTGGAGGTTCCCCAAAAAGTTAAATATGCAACTATCATATGATAGAACAATCCCACTTCTGGTTATTTATCCAGATGAATTGAATCAAGATCTTAAAGGGATATTTGCACTCCCATGTTTATTGCCACACTAGTCATAATTGTCAAGATGTGGAAACAACCTAAATGTCCATTGAAAAATGAATGCATAAAGAATATGTAATATATCCATTAAATGAAATATTATTCAGCTTTGAAAAGAAGAAAAGTCTGCAACATATGACAACATAGATGAACCTAGAGGATGTTATATTAAGTGTAATAAGCCTGACATAGAGGGCAAATACTTTTTGATTCTACCTAGTATGAGCTCTCTAAAATAACCAAGCTCATAGAAGCAGAGAATAAAATAATGGTTGCCAGTGCTGTCAGGAAGGAGAAACACAGTGTTATTCAATGGGTATAAAGTTTCAGTGATACAAGATGAGCAAGTTCTAGAGATCTGTTGTACAGTACAGGGCCCATTGTTAACAATGCTATATTGTACATATAAAAATTTGCTAAAAGGGCAGATTTGATATCTTCCTCACATGTAAACAGAAAGGGTTTCCTGGTCAGAGGAAAATCTCAGGCAATAAGTCAAAGGTGCCGGTAGCTGGAAGTTGGGCTGCGTGAGCAAGAATGTGGCTACGTGCTGAAGGGAGAGAGGCAGGGTGTCAGTGGTATCTGTCACGTCTTAGGTATGAGTTTTATTCTATTTTGCCAGAGAGGAAACTGAGCAAGGAGTTGTGGAATCCTTGCCAAGTGTCTCATCTGTCTGGAGCAGAGCTGGGATTAAAAACAAAACTTTTCATAGACCAATAGAACTATGGAACAATATTTATCATATAGTACTGTATCTAACAAGCTCAGCAGATAACAGATATTACCTAATTGTCATGCTCTCATATCCCTGGAGTCTTCCAACAAGAGACTGGACAGCATAGTACGTAAAGGACCAGGTATTAGGGATCTATGTCCTAATCTCAGCAATACCAGCAAATAACAATGGTTTGAGGCACTGCAATATATTTACTCTTTTTTTTTTTTTTTGGTGATATTGTAAAAGAGGTAGAAAAAGTGACTGTTCTTCTTCATTAAATAAATATAATTTCAATGATATAAGAAAATAGTAACCTTACTTAACAATCTCAAAATTAAGGAAAAATGAAGTCACACAAATTTTTTTATGCAGCGATTAAGAGTTTTGTTTTCTCCCTTCTAATCTGTTTCACATACACATACTTTTACCTGGCGATTATCATAACATATATAAATTGCTGTATGTAATATTTTGATGTTAAGTTTAAATAATGTAAGAAGGAGGCTGTCTCTATACACCTTTGACAAACTAGTGTATTACCTAATTTTTTAAACTTTTTTGGTCTGATGGATGAAAAGGGTGCCTTAGTGTAATTTCTCTTGCTACTAATTAAATATTTCTGTATATGTTTAAAGGTCATTGTTATTTTTTTTAATAATGCATATTTTTTGCTAAGGCAAAATTCTAAGGCAAGAATTTGCCCCAGCTGACAACTTTATTTCAGCCTTATGAGAGCTTGAACAGAGAACCCAGCTACACCATGTGGGAATTCTGATCTACAGAACTATGAGAGAATAAATGATGTTTTAAACTGCTAAGGTTATGGCAATTTATTACAGAGAAATAGAAAAGTATTGAATTTATGTTTCTACATAACTTTCATTTTATTTTTAATATCATCAGAGATCAGAGAATATTGCCATCATTTGCACCTGACTTAACCATTTCCTTATAGTTGAACATTTTGGTTGCTTTTAATTGTATACTATTATGAATATTGAAGTGATGAATGTATTCATGCTCATAGCTTTACTCATTTTTAAAAATAATTTATTGTTTATTTTATTTACTTTTATATTGAACAGGTAATATATTTTCAAAATGCAAATGTACAAAATGATTACTAGCAAAGAATTTTCTTTTGTGCCTTGCTTATACACTTTCTCAGTCAAAGTATAAACTTAATTTGAATTCTTCTAGAGATGGTATGTTCACTGTTCTGTATCTTGCTTTTTCACTAAACAATATGCCTTAAAGATTGTTCTACATCAGCACTTAAATGATATTTTCTCTATGGTTGAATAATGTTTTATTATGTAAATGTACCATGATTTATTGATTGATGGGCATGTACGGTTTTTCAGAATTTGGTCCCTGGTCATGATGGACAAAATAATAGGGAACAAATTCTGATTAGGACAACCAGGAAAGCTTGATAAATGTTTTTTTTTTTTGTTTGCTTGTTTCTTTGTTTGTTTGTTTGTTTTTTTTTTTTAATGCCTGCCCAAAGGTTGTAGAGGGCTAAAAAGAGAGTGATGAATTATTTGGTCAGGAGCTGAGGGGACTGGAAACCTGGACCTATGAGCCCAGCATTTGAGCCACTTTTTACCTGGGCAATGAGAAGACTGAGAAGGACTTTGTGACAGCCTCATTGGGCTATGTCATGGACCCTTCAAGGAAGGGAAGCCCTGGTGACCCCCTTAACTTTAGGCTGGGACTCCAAAGGGATGTACCCTAGGAGTAAAAATGAATCCCATGTGCTAGGCCCTCAAAAGGGACTGGTTACATTCTCTTCCTGAAATTGCATTGAGATGATCCAATGTTGCTAATAGCTCTCAGGGGAAGCCAAGATAAATCTCCTCTGGAAAAGATCACAAAACACTTGGCTTCACATTATTTTTAGAAACAATTTTACACATACAAAGTCTCAATTGCTAAAACCAACCAAACCAAACAACAGGCACATGAATAGGCGTGTTAACCTTAAGAAAAAATAATAGAAACAATGGAAAATAGATACAGATACACAGCAGTTCCAGCAATTCAGAAACAAACTCAAAAATGCTCAAGGCAATAGAGAAAAAAATTTCAATGGAGAATTGAAAACAGTATTGTTTACAACCTTTGCCCTTACAAATAGGGCAGCAGTGAATGTACTCATGCAATGTGTCTGTAGAGGGACTGTGTAGACAGTGTTGGGTTTCATGATGTTTGCATACACAGCCAGTCATGCCAGATGGCTCTTCAGAATGGATTACCAGTCCACACTCCTATCAACACGCATGAGAGCACTTACACCCCCAGTCTCTACCGAGCCATGTACAAAAATTTTCTATAAGCTGATTCCTCCTGTTTTAATTCTTTCTAGGTAATGACTGTTCCTACATTGTTTCCTGTCTTCATTTTTTAACACATCATATTATTTATAAAAATATATATTTATATATATTTATAAAAATATACCAATTTCACATTATGGCTAGGCAGGATTCTCAATATGTTATTTACGTTTGAAGGATCTGTGGGGTTCCTTCAAACATTATAATTTTATGATGTAAAAAACAGTTTTAAAAAGATTATTTATATCAGGGGTCTCTACTTTTTCTAAGAGGAATCTACTTTTAATTTTCCCAGAAGCTGCCTGTTTAAATACAACGGAGAAGTAGCTAAAAATTCCAAAGCAAACTAAGACAGGGGGTGAGGAGGGAGCAGGAAGTCAATGTAGGCACAGCCATCATTTCAGAAATATATTTACTCACTCATTTAATAAACATCTAAATTTATTGCGTGCTGGGCACAATAAAAATGTCAATGATACAAAGATAAATAAGACAGTCACCTCCCGTGAAACAAAACAAAAGAAAAGAAACAAATAAAAAAAAATATGCGCAGGGGAGGAGAGCGGCAGTAAAAACAAACGAATTGCAAGTGTCACTACAGAAACATCAGCAAAGCACAGAGGACACAGGTTTCTTCCATTGTATGACTCAGATTTTCCAGTGTTAAATTAATGTGTTTATTATAATAGTGACACATTTTCAGAGTCATATTAGGAGAGAAAGAAGAAAATAGAGATGAATCCACTGATGGTTGGATTCAGTCAACAAATATTTACTGAGTGACTTGTTTTGTCACTGTGCCAAGTGTCAGGGATACAAAAGTGAGCAAGTGTTAAATGATACCCTTAAAAGAGCAAAAAATTGTTGTCTTATTTTAAAACTCCCAGGAATAGGAGTTAATTATGTTTTATATAGCACATGATCCAGAATGTGTAACATATCTCTTAGCTATCCGTGTTGAATGTCAGAGATCATGATATGTGTGTACTTATGGGAGTAAGCACCTTAACTTTGTGGTTTTGGCTGTGTAATGCTAATTCCGTCTTGTTTAGCTAAGAATGAACAAAGGGGAGTTGAAAAGGAGGTAAAAGTGTGAGGTGATGTAGATTTAGTTGTTTTATTTCTGAGGTGATAATGGGGTCCTTTGAATCTCAGAGATTCTAGGGAAGAACAACTTCATTTATTCTCTTTAAATTCCCATGAGGAAATACATTGGATACTGAGGTTGCCTCCCATCTTCCATTGCACTCTTCTTCCTCTATATTCACTGAAAAACCCTCATTCTTACCATATCGACTGCTTCACTGGCAGCCAGAGAGGTCTGTGCAGAGGAGGAAGATTGAGCTGGACTTTGAACACAGAGTAGAATTTTGGTAAGTGTAGAGCAAATCACGGGCAAAAGTGTTCTTCACTTTTGAAACAGGAATATGCAAGGTGTGTTCAGAAACTGTATGCACACCTTTTTAACTAGAGTGAAACATTACATTGTTTTTATCTCCCATAACTGCCCAGGTGGTTGAACTCGATTCTTACATGGAATAAGCAATTACTGAGCAGTGCAGAGTCCTGTACTAAGTAAGAGACAGGCTTCAAAAGGAAGCTGCCCTAAGGTTGAGAAACCCCACTGCAAAGATAAACCCATTGATTTTAGAACTAAAAAGGCCTACAATGTAATCTAGCACAATCTATATATTTTCAAGTATAGAAACTGGGGCCCAGATGGTTTGTGAATGAAAGCAGCAAAACATGGAGGGAAAAGTATAAGTGCTAAGAGTCATTTAAACTCTTAAATTTCTATCATGGGAAAAGTGGCAGTTACAGCACAAGAAGCTGTAGGGCTTCAGGGAGACAGCACAGGCAGGCACCGGACACAAAATAAATACTAAATGAATATTTCCCATTGTTTCCTTTTCTTCCCTTTATTGATAGGAACATAGTAATTCTGTGGCAGTGTTAGGAATCGCTCTGCCTTGATTCCCAAGAGAGCTTCCTCCTTCACGGTCCAGCAGTGCTGGTACCACACCATGAGAAATTCCATGAGAACAGACCACAGAGGCCCCCAGCTTTCTCCCAAATGGAGCGGGTCGTCACAAATTCTGATCTTGTTGTCTTGTGCATGTACCAAGCTCATTCTCTTCTCCAGACCTGTGAACACCTTGATTCCTAATCCCCACACCTGTAGGAATATCGTTCCTCCTTCCCATCTAAGTCCTTCCCCTCCCTCATTTGTGCCTTCAGTCGGTCCGAATGGAGTCAGTCAGTTTTTAAACATTTACTGAGCACTTACTATGTGGCAGGCACTGCGATAGGATTTCAGATTACAGCGTAGCTCTGCCTCCAAGGAGTCCAGCTGGGGCACAGTCTAGCTGGAGCACAGATATGCTTTCCAAGAAAGTCAAGGTTAAGTGTTATAGAGGTATAGGCATGATATCTTGGGAACAGTGGGCAAGGGAAGATTAGGTTCACCTGAAAGGTCTCTACCCTAATTACACATCCATCATGACTATTATATTATTATATAAAAGATGCCATACACTATTGAGCTTGTAAGTGTTTATACTGCTTCCTATCGTTGTAGTCGTGCTAGAATGTGAGCAGGTAAAAGGTGTATCTAGCCGAAAAGGACCAAGGCCATCCAATCAAGCAGGTACCTCATGTTTACCTTGAAAGGCAATAAGTTATGTGCAGGGATGTGGAGGGATAATTCCTTCACTAACATACTTTACAAAGGGCCAACTGCTGTGTGTCTAAGTCTTGGTTGCACATCAGCATTGTCTGGGGAGGATTTGCAAACAACAAATGCTTGGACTCTATCCTAGACTTAGGGAAGCAGGATGTTTGGGGACATAGCATAGGCATATGGGCTTTAAGTGACATATGGTTGATTTTGATAATTAATTAGCAGGGGCTGGGAAGTGCTTGTCTCTTTTTGCCAGACATTTGCAGAACACTCAGACATGAGTAAAACACAACCAGTCCCATTCCTGCCTTAGAAGACAAGTCTGTATTCTAGAAACACTGATAGTCAGGTGTGAGAGACAGGCGAGCAAAGATACACAATCACCTGGCTGAGATCTCTGATGGAGACAAGTACAAAGTGACACTGGAACACAGAGATGGAAAGGTCCAGCTCACTCTTGGAAACAGAAGGAAGCTTTTCAGAGGATGTTGCATTTGAGATGAAATATGAAGGATGCATAGGCATCTCCTAAGTGAGGAAGGACATCCCAAGCACAGGACCAAGGCTCCAGACGGCGCAGAGCTTAGTGAGCACATCAGATGATCTATGTGAGAAGCCTGAGAGAGGAGGATTAGGGCATTCATATCTGGGACAGGGCTCTTAGGTGTGTCTTAGAGACTGTGATGCTCATCGATTGCATCACTGATTTGTAGCTGCTCCTTATACCAATTTTATTGCTGTTAACCTAACATATATTGGGTGCCTGTGTCCCTGGGAGACACTCATAAACAGAATTTGCAATAAAAAAGCACTAGAGAGACAAAAATTCTCTTGAACAGGAAGCCAAAGAAAAGTTTCCTGAGAAAGATGATGCTGAAGTAAGTCTAAAGAATTAAATGGGGATATCATAAAAAGGAAGAAGGACAGAAAGGGGCAGAGAGAGTCATTCTGCCAGTGCAAGGCATGGGGATGACAGCTCTGCACAGTCAAGGACTTTCAAGTTCAGTGTAGCTGGAGCAAAGCATTGTGGGAGAGAGGGGGGCTGTGGGGAAGGCTGGGAGGAAGGTGTGCACCAAGCTGTTAAAAGGGTCCGTATGTTCCATGGAGCTAGACTTCATCGGGCTGGCATTGGTGGATGCTGGTTATTTTATGCAGGGCAGGGACGGGGTTTGATTTATTTCTCTGAGAGGTCATTCTGAACATATATGTATTTTCTTTCTCCAGTAGAACTGTAAGTAAGCATGCTCTCGGTGGGGTCATATCTTGACTACTATTTTTTCCTATATCATCGATAATGCTTAGCATAGTAAAGGACACATATTGAGAGGACAGTAGCTAATGAATTTATTAATTAACTGACAGACACAAACTCATACTCGAGGTACTGTTGTAACACGGCTGCTGTATCCTATGTTCTGCCTAATATTTAGATACCTCAAGAAGTCTTAAGCTGTGCTTCTTAATTTTAACATGAACACAGATCACCTGGGGATCTTATTGATTCATTATGACTTGGGTTGGAACTGAGATTCTGCATTTTAATAAGTGTCCAGATGCTGCTGCTGCTGCTGCTGCTGTAGATTCCCACATTTTGAGTGGCAGAAATCTTAACATTCAGTTGGGTTACTTGGAAAACTTCTGGTGGTGAGATCATCTATGAACTGTGAGACTTACTGGAGGGATTATGGACATGGGGAGTCTCCACCACGAGACACTAAGATTCCTTGGTTAAGGTGCGATACAGCTCCTTAGGGACTGGTTTTAAAGGCAAGAGCATGTCTTCGAGGGTAAACATTGATGTTATTTGCCTTTAAGGGAATTTCTGATGCTGCTGCCAGTTTCTTCCTTGCACTGCCAAGGACTGAATTCCACAAGAAAATCCATTAGTAACAGTGCAGTTGATAATAGAACAGCACGTAAAGTCAGAGGGCTCTAAAAACAGCATGCTATCAGCATGCAATTTGTTTATATAAAATAGAGACTTTTCTCAGGAATTTTCAAGTTTAAAATTTGATAATAAGCCAGTGTGTAATTTCTTGATACTTTCCTCTTTGTCTCTGTTCTCTTTTACATACTTATTGTCATATAATGGCAATCTGAATATCCGGAGGGCCTCACCAGTTTGTAGGCATAAAGACAGCCACATGGGTGAGGCATGATGTGCTCATTCCTATCAGCAGGAGCCTGATCTTCATTCTGAGGTCCCCTGAATTCTCTAGTGTCTCTCAGAGAAGCCCCAGGCCACGTCTCCCATTGTCCTCCATGTTAATGTGGCTTTTTGCTTTCATTTCTTCCGTCATTCAGCAATGGACTCACGATGGCTTCTCCATCTCAGACAGCAACCCAGGACACTGCCGACCTCCTTAGCATCTACTGCCTTCCTCCTTAGCATCCACTCCCTGCATGGGTGTGACCGCCGCTTGCCTGGACGGAAGCTATCCCCTAGTGAGCCTAAACTGGGAGGTAGTCCAGGGTAGCAGCTAAGAGAGTTGTGTCTGGAGACAGGCTGCTACCTGTCAGTGGTGTGAATTGGGCCAGTTATTTAACTACTCCACACCTCAGATTCCTTACCTGTAAAATAGTATTAACTAGAGTTTAATATTCTCAAAATTCTTGAGAAAATAAGATAATCTGCTTAAGCTTCTAACACATCATTTCTGGCCAAGAAAATACTCAGTAAATGTTAACCATTATTCTCGCTGCTTTTTTATCGCCCTGGTCCCAGCCTGGGCAAGCTTCACTTCACTGCAGCACATCTGAGACCAGGTAGCTAATAAGGTTTCCAGACATGGCTGATGGCTCAGGAGATGAGAAGGGAATTAAAACTGCTGTTTAATATGAAGACTCTAAGACTCAGTAGACTTGAGGGTATCCTTCTGGGGTCCCTTTAAGGGACCTCCTGGCATGCCTGTAGGTCTGTCTATGTCAGAAGCCATTTTTCTCACACATTAAAAGAATGTCTTGAACTTAGCTAGACTCCTGCGAGTCCAGGCTCAGAGAGGGTTTCATCATCCTGGGGTCTATTTTGTCTTTCAGCATCAACTCCTCTAGGGTTGCTGACAGTAGGAGTCTCCACTGTCTTTAAAGAGTCTTTATCCTACTGAGAGGTGTAACCTTCTGTGGAATGTAAGCCTATGTCTCTATCTCCTTCCCAATCTTGATCCAGGATTCACTCGCTTTTCTTTGTGTAGAAGAAAACTCTTGGCTCAATTCACACTCACTCTCTACTCACCTCACTCCTCCAAAATAGTCTTTCTAAACTATGCTTTTTATTATTTTGCTTCCTGCTGAAAGCCATGTTGCCTCCCACCCTCACCCCCACCCCCAACCCCCGCACCCGGCGGCACTTTGGAGGCAAAATTTTTATTAGCCCGAGAGGCTCTTTATATGTGCTGGTCCTTCTTCCTTCAGATACCCTTTTCTCCTTTTTTCTTTTTTTTTTTTTTCAGAAACGCCCAGGCAACCTTCATGATCTGGCTCAATTCTGACTTCTTCTATGGATTCTTTCTAGAGCCTGGCTGGCACCCTACATTCCCACGCATCAGCCAGGCCTCACTCCTGCAGGGCCCATGACTCTCTGAGTATTACTCCCTCACACTGCAACCCACAACGACTTGCATCTAGTTCTGCCTCCCACCACGAGAGGGATGTCCACGAGAGCAGCGGTCACAGCAGTGGCCAGTGAGTAGACAAATGTTCACCTTGCATTTTTCCTAGTTGTTTCCATCTGCTCTTTTTTTTTTTTTTTCCCTGATCCTCCCTATAGTCCTCTAACTTAAGCAGAGCAAGTATTACATGATGGCTGCTTTACATATGAGAAAGGACGTCCGACAGCTAGGTGACCAGTCCACAGTCACCCCATCAGCTGAGGTAAGAGAAGAGGGGAGTAAACTCAGACTGAGTTCTTCGAACTTTAATTCCAGTATTCCCTTTCACTACTCTTTATCGCTTCCTTGCGACAGAAACTAAACCCTGGTAGGAAAAGGGTAAGACCTCAAGGAAGACAAGACATGAGGCGAAGAAAGACTGAGAGGAGATGGTGACACATGGGGAGAGCACAGCTGCACCATTGCCAGGACTCACAGAGAAAGCCGCTGGGTGTGAGGAGAACCTGAGGCTTTCTGTGACTGCCTTACACTTGCAGAAGAAGCTCATGGACTAAAATAAGGTGCATGGGAATAGGGGTAGGGAGGGAAAAAAACAGATTCCACTTAAAATCTGGTCTCAAGCACCACCTTGCAAAGTGTCATTTCTTTTCAGCAGCCCTCTGGATCGCTGTAAGTGGAGATGGGTAATTTCATAAAAGTCTTGAACAGCTGCTAAGAGTCCTTTTTAAAGCTGAAAGCAAAACAAAACACGCCATGAAGTTTTGCAGAGCCGAGAATAAGCTCCAGAGAGGAGAGGGTGAGAACAGGGGAAATAGTTCTGGGATGGAGATGGGAGATCACAATGTACCTTGTTTCAAACCCCGCAAGCGTTGTCGCCTCACCCACTTGCAAGTCCTGTGGGCGGTCTGAGCTTGGGAGGGGGGATGTGTGCCGGGGAGATGCCAGGCTGGGAGGGCTCAGAGCTATTTCGGACTCAAGGCCAACATCCATGGAGACCTTGAGTTCCGTCATGGAAACTGTCTGGACTTTAAGCCCCGTATGCCAAATGCGGTTTCCAGAAAAAGGATCTGTCGCATATTTGGAAGCCCATCAACCAGAAGTTGTCTCGTCACTTTCACGCATGAGATCTTTTCGTTCGTGAAGGGTGTATTATTTTGCTTAATTATGGGCTCTGAGGGGATGGCACAGAGTGGCGGAAAAAGCTTGAGCTCGGAGTCAGAGAGACTGGGTCTGAATCATGGCTCTGCCCTCGCCCCCAGCTGTGGGAGGCCGGCCTGGTGGGCCCCTGTGAACCAGGAATTACCCTATAATATTTACCTATAGAGCAGGGTAGTTGTTAGGGTTAGATTGTGAATTCACTTCACCAATCTTGCATCGTTCTTCTATGCAGATATTTACTAATCAGTAGCTAGTATTAATTGTCTGGCTCTATTACATTAACATTTGGCAAATGAGATTTCGTTTTCACTCCAAAAGTTGTGTATGTGTACTGGTATGTATATATGTATATGTCATATATTTTCCTTTTGCTTGTAAAAGCTACTGTTTCTATTAAATTTCCATTTTCCAGTGGAACTTGCCATGATTTGGTATGAAAATACCTCCCTAAGCTCACCTTTCCTAGGAAGTTTTCTTAACTGGGGCCTTAACGGTGCCCTACAGATGCTGATTTTCGTCACTCAGACAATTTGTTGTTTTGTAATCATCTATGCAGTGATTAATTCTACTTCTCTAAAGGAAGGAGTGATGCAGAAAATTGATAAGATCAGAAGCCTTTTTCTCCATCATTCAGTCTCTCACTGAGACCTGACTCTTCATCCCAAGATTGGGGATAACATTGGACCGATGTACCTTACAAATTTTTTTTTCCTGAAAAAAAAAATCAGATAAGATCATAAGTGGAAAAGGATTTTATAAATTATAACAAATATGTATGTGCAAGGCATGACATGACGTTTGCTACAGATCCTTTAACAGCAGGTAGGAAAGTTCTTTGTGCCATGACCACCTGCCTGACGCTGTTGACTGGCTGGTGTTTGATGCCTGGGAGTCACCTTGAGGTTGCTGAGGGCCTCTCTCCACCACCGGATGTCAGGAGGTTGGGCAGCTTCCTTGAGTAATTGTCTCCTCTGACTCATGTTCCTTGCAGTCCCCATAATGACCTGTGTGCTACCCAGGGTGAGCAAGGAATTTCCTCTTGGGGCTTGTTTAAGGAATAATGCCAACCATTCAGTTTAGTCTTTTTTTACACCCCTTCCCCTACCTACCTGAGTAGCCGCAGAACAAATCTGTGCTGCTGCGGATTCAGGTTCGCTGAAATGTGTTTTGAGTGGACACCCTGGGAAGGGCACAATATCTCCACTGTTCTAATCAGACTCTCTTCGAGGATACTTATGTCTCCTTAAAGACCTGGTTGGGATGGAAGAACATAATTAGTATGAACAGGGGTCAGGGGATACCTTTTAGGTGTACATGACTATCTCTGTTTCTGGTTTCTCCTCTTTTTTCGCCTTTTCCCCTTACTTTCCCTTTATTATGCTCTCTTCCAATAAATAGACCTCTCATGGCATTCCCATGTATACACTGTTAACTTCATTAGAAGTATTAGTTGTAGGCATGTAGTCCAGATCTGAGATTTTCATCCTTTGCTGTTTGTTATAATCACCTGGGAGTTAAAGGATACCGATGCCTGGGCCCCAATTGAATTGATGTCTGAGAGGGGTGGACCTTGGGCCTGATGCTTTCTAAAAGTCTCTAAAATGATTCTGAGGTGCATCCAGGGTATACTAGTTGAAGGTACTTAGGAAGTGAAGATATGACAAAACTCTTCTAAAAATAAAATAAGATTTATGGCTCAAAGAACTGCAATCATGTGGTTTGGCCACACTTGCTTGTTTTCTACCCATCAAATAACAAACATTTTTTTGAGAACCACAGAAAGGGGTTGGTGATGCCTAGGAAAAGCTTCTAGGTAAGTTTTATAGATAAGATGAATGACCACAAAACACCATTAGAGCTAGTATTGTTTGGGAGCATATTCTGAGCCATGTGCTACACTAAACATTTTTATGTACATTATGTCACTTAATCTTCTCATAACTCTACAAGGCATTATTATTCTTAAATTACAAATGAATTCACAGAGGCACCGAGTGATTGCTTAATAAATAGCTCGAGAACTGACCACTAGTTAGAAATATAGCCAAGAGATTTAAATACAGGTCGTTGGACTGCAGTCTTCCTTTTAATCATCACATGATATCTCCACTCTGCATTGACAGATAAGATGAAAATATGAAAATTTACTGGAGCAGTGATTCTAAATCTTGGCTACTTACTAAAATTATTGGGGCATCTCTGTAAAATGTTCTTTTCTCAGGTCACACCTTAGGCCAATTTAATCTACATCTCTCAAGAATGGGACCCAGATATCAATAGTTTTTAAAGTGCTCTAGGTGACACCAATGTAGAGACAAGATTAAAGACTGCTAGATTAGAGGAAAGAGAAAACAAAGATGAGAATTATCAAGAAAAGCTTTATAGGTAGTATGTTACCTGAACTTGACATGAGACAGAATAATATCCCCTCCCTGCCAAAGATATTTGTGACTCAATCTTTGGGACCTCTGAGTATATGGCATTATATGGCAAGGGGGAAATAGGTGTGCACATGGAATTAAGACTGTTAAATCAGCTGACATTAAAATGGGAAATTAGCTTGGATGGTCCAGGTGGACCTAATGTCATCACATGAGACCTTAATTCTGGAAGGAGGAGGCAGAAGAAGTAGAAACAGAAAGATGGCAGCATGAAGACTCAGCCCGATTTTGCTGGCTTTGAAGATAGAGAATGGACTTAAGGAACACAAGCAGCCCAGAGCATCCAGAAAGAACACAGCCTTTGCCAACACCTTGATTTTCAGCCCAGTGAGGCTCATTTTGGACTTCTGACCTCCAGAACTATAAGAAAATAATGTGTTGTTTCAACCACTATTTATTGTTTTAGCGGCAATAGGAAAATTAATATTGTGCCTTAAAATGCAAGGGCTTAGAGAAATGTATGGTACAAGTGAAAAAATATCTGTTTAAACAGCAAATTAGATTTTCGGTGTATAGTTATCTGTGGACTGAGCGCCTTACCTCTCTGCCCTCTGCAGTGCCTCTACAGTGTAGGCATCTGTAGCTGGAAGTTGAGCCGGGAGTCAAACCCAAGCCTTTTGGACTTGAATTAGTGCTCATTCCAATTGGGATACTATATGCTTTTCTTCAAATCTGTATGGAATTCTGGTGGTTTTTCTGTTCTCCCTTGAGCAGAAGGCAAGGAAGCATGATGTCACAGGGGATCTTATGAAACAAAGAGAAAGGACTCCCATACAAGCTGCTTAGAGAAAAAAATTACTGCTAGTTACTTAGACATTTAACGAAGATTGATCTGATAGAGGCATGTAAGAAGGATCAACATAAATGGAATTGGGGGCAGGCAGATCAGTCAAGAAGTCTGACCAACAACTTAGACTCCCAAGGGTTTGAATTCTGAAGGGCAGTGATAATGGTGGTAGTAGGAGTGGAGAGGAGAGGATGAATCTAGGAAACCTGGAGAAGAAAATCAACCCAGTGGAAAGCATCCTGTTTGAGAAGGACAAAAAAAGGCAGAGTCAAAGGCTCCAAGTTTTCAGGTGTGCCAGGCTTACAGGGTGGTTGCCAGTGCCTCTGACACCAGCAAGAGGATGCTAGAAGAGGGGAACAAATTTGGGGAGTGGGATGGAATAGAGTAGTGGCATATAATAAAGAACCTGATTGGTCTGTGTTCTTGGGAGGGAAGCTCTTAATCCTTGGTTTCTCCCAAGTGATAAAAAATGCCTACTCATGGTAGGCTCCTAGATAATGTTAACATGGGGGCTGGTCACAGGAAAGACCAACTGTGTTGGTTAAAGTGCTGGGAATTTGAGCTGTCTTGACTTCTGGGATGTGGAAGAGAGCTAGGAATTGAGTCCAGTCTATCATGCTTACATAGTGAAACCCCACTAAAAACTCCAGACAGTGGGGGCTTCTGGGTGGTAAACAACACATAATCGATGTGCCAGGTGAGCGATGTGTCTGACTCCCCGTGGAAAGGGCCTGGAAGCTCCATACTCAGGACCCTCCCACATCTCAGCCCTGGGAGTATCCTGTATAATAAAGTGATCTTAAGTATAGTACTTTTTCACGTTCTGAGAATCATTCTAGCAAGTTATCAAACCTGAAGGTACTTTGAGAACTCCCCCTTTTTTTGTAGCCAGTCTGTCAAAGTGTGGGTGGCCTAGGGACCCCTAAGACTATAACTGGTGGTGGCTGATCTCTGAAGAGGACAGTCTTGTGGAGAACTTTGCCCTTCACCTGAGAGGTCTGCGCTAACTCTGGCTAATTAGTGTCAAACTTGAATTTCTGTGCATCTGCTTAGGGCAGAAACAGAATAGGTGAGCACTAAAAGAACATAAATATCTGTGGGCAAAACTCAGAATTGTGTGAAAGTAGTTTCCCCTCAACACTAAGGCAAAAAGAAAATGCAGAGGACATGAAATACAACTTTTAAATGCTCGCTTCTTGATCCTCAGTTGACCCCTTTTTGACTTCCCCAGTGAGCCAGTGAGATAGAATGAAATAGAGGTTTTAAAGACAAAGTGGAGTTTGAATCCTGTCTCTGTTACTTGCTATGAAACTGTAGGCACATGACTTATTCTCTTTGGACGATAGCCTTTTATCTTTAAAATGGGAATGTTAGGTCCAATTTGTAAAGCTGTTAAGAGAATGAACATTCAGAAGGCAAGATCTTGGCACATGACAGACGCTCAGTGAATGTTATTTTCTGCTGTCCTTTAAGGTTATTTCCAACTGGAATGATTCTTTCTGAGAGATTTTCTTTTATCCACTTTCATCAAAAGGAAGTCAAAGTGATTGATGTGGTTTCACTGAACACTGAACAAACTCCATAACTCTTAGGGGATACGGTGACTCAGCATCACACATGGCAGTGGCTATTAGAGGTCTGCCTTAGAGAGGGTCTTAGCATAATTGAAAATTCACGCTCTCTGCTATGCTTGTAAAGGGAGAACATCTCTACGATGCCTACAGCTGCTTGGAGCCACATTTGTCACAAACTATTTGAGCAGCAGGTGCCCTGTGTCCAGACCCTACGTAGTGCCATTGTCATATGCACACCATAAACTTCATGACTTGCGCAGCAAGTCTGGAGCCCATAACGAAAGCTGGGCCAGCAAGAACCTCCTTCTTTCTTTAATCACCTTCTCCTGACTCTCTGTTCTTTTATTCTATGGTCATGTGGTTACAGCTCTGAATGAACCAAATAACTAGCATCGTTTTCTGGAGGAATGCCCCGTTATCATTTTCCTTAAAATGATTGAACAAAATGGCCGAGAACCCTTCCTTGTGTAAATTTTTCTCTTGTGAAGGGTTAAGTTTAAAAAACAACACATTACCATGCCAAGTACTGTGGTAAAAACAAGGGGTATCCAAATAAGCTTGAGGTTTCAGTCAATCAGTTGTGCAGGCAGCGAGGCTGAGCCCCAAAGCAATCACGCTATTTGGGAGAAGAGACAGGATTGAAAATCAGGTGTGTCTCATTCCAAAGCCCTTAATCCTTTACTGTAAAGGTTTATTAACCCACGTGGGCCTGCTTCTGAGGAAGACAGCTACTTATTTCTAAGTGGAATCTGCCCTTATTTTCTTTTTATTCCCAGAGCCCATCAAATTTTATATTTTTTAGAAACTTTATTATGACATTTCCTGTTCTTTAAATGTGGCTTAGTCAACAGAGCCAATTTTCAAATAATTAGGAAAAGATCTATAGCGCCAGTTATACCCAAGTGTAAGTCTGCTGGCTTTAATTTTTTTTTAATACTCAGTTTCAACTTCATGGTTTGAGTTTAAACAGAAATTTATTCTGGAGGCTTTAGCAAAGCTTGTTTCTTTTACCGTCTCCTGTTAGTAAGCATATCCTGGATGCTTTCCTTGCCACGAGTGCTTAATGGCAGAGTACATCTTGTCACCATCCAAGGCAGATCCTTTAGAGTGGCATATTCTCCTGGCTGGAGAGAAAAATCTGATCCAGACCCAACAAAAAGCAGATGGAATTTTCCATACAGAACCATTACTCTTGAATTCCTGGCTAGTGGCTTTCCATTTTTCAGAATTGTGACTTTCTCTCTCTTGACTCTTGCTGTCATTCTATTTCAGGATTGATGTTTGGCATTTGAAGCTTAAATCCAAAGGTGTAATCATCGGGATAGATCACTGTAGGATGTGTAAGACTTGGGATAGACTAGATCAGGGAAAAACTATACCCAGTCCAAGCAGGAGATAACAGTAGAGATCCCCACACAAGAATGGTGGGTTTCAGAAGCCAGCTGCAGGGACTGTTAGGACTTAGCAAAATGATGATGATATAATGAGTTGGTCAGGGAGAGTCAGGGTTTGGGGATCTAATGAGATGATGTCTATCATGGTCTTAAGAGTAGGGCTGTGCTCCCAGCAAGTTCGCAGTAAAGGTCATTTTCTGTGAGTGCCAGGATCACTGTAGAAGCAATGGCATATCTGGAGATGACTCAGTGACCTCTTAGCTTTTGGCGTCATGGAACATTCTTTCCTAAGAACCTAAATGGACCCAGAATCTGGGGCCAACAGGAAAGCATTCAATAAATGATAGTGATTATTATTACTGCTATTGTTATTACCTTTAGCATCATTGTTAAGGGAGGCAGGTAAACAGGTGTTAAGTGCACTAACAGATATGTGCACAGTAAGATTAAATCACCCAAAGACGGTGAGCAAATTGTTCCTCGTCTTCATTAAGAGAAGCTTAAAGTTGACACGTCTCTGAGCTCTGAGTTCCTCCACCAGTTGTGCAATTTAGTTTCTTGCAGCCTCATTTGTATCCTCAAGGATTAGATATGATATTTCTCAAAACTGCCCAATAAGAATCTTAGCACCTTAGCACCCCACTCCTGACCCATGGACTCAATGGGTCCAGAAATGTGTGTTTTGTATAAATATCCCAAGCTATGCTTATGATTATGGAAGTGTAAAAAACACTGGGTTAGAAAATGTATAAAGGCCCACCTGCTCTAAAATGCCAAGAAGTAGGAGTTTATATTAAAGGAACTATTTTTGCCCAGTCTGTGTTTCAGTGTGAAAGCTTTTAAGTCCTGGAATTGGGTTCTATTGGCTGTGTTTGGGGCAGAGGGGAGAGGGAGGAGTTGGGGAATCACTATAAACTGCTTTTTGAATGTTTAAATCCAAGGTCATCACTCTTCAGGATGATTTAAGAATGGCCAGACCAAAGCAGGAGAGATGAACAGATGACCTCATGTTGTCTCCCAGAAACCTATGATTTCATGAGAATGACACAGGTTTTATGCATAATTTGCCCTGTTTACCTCCTCTTGTCTGAAGCCAGTGAGTCACGAAAAACCAAAATTGCTATAGAAATGTCAATTTGGAAGACGTCTTTGTTTTAGTAGAATTTTTGTGGAAATATGACTTAAGCTTGTGTGTCTCAAATGATGAGGTGGATTTCCCTGGGAAAAGACTTAAGAAAACCCAAGGAAATGAGAGATTTGCTTTGTATTAAATATTTGGAAAAAGACAGGAATCTTGATCCATTAGTCATAACTCATGCCCAGTGATGGCGCCCTTTCGCCGACGGCTCTTCTGGAAAGATTAATGGTTCTTCAGTGTGACCTTCCCTTTCCACTCTGGGCTCCCACCCCCAGTCCGAGTTGTCTGTTTACCTCATGGCTGAACTGTCAACTCTTCCTAATAGTCAGCTCTTCTGCTTTAATTATCTCTAGCCTCTTTCTGCTCCATTTCTTTCTATATGCTCCTGCCAGAATAATCTTCTTGAAATATTGCTTTGCAAACATCAATACCTTTCTAAAACCTCAATGGCTCTTTATTGTGTTTATAGTTGAATACATAAAATTAAAGATTTTCAGGTGGTAGGGACCTCACAATCATCACAGTTAGCTCCTCAAATTCAAACATCTTAGTCTGGCATTCAAGGACCTCTTATTTATTCCTCGTGTTAGTCAGGGCGCTTGTCTACGAATGACAGAGAGTGGCTGGGGTGGGAAGAGAAAGTCAATGGTTCACAAAACGGCATAACAGGAAGCAGAGATGTAGCTAGAACCAGGGGCTTAAACATCATCAGGATTCTTTGCCTGTCTCTTTCTAGCTCTCTTTTTCTGTGGTCTCCAGCAGCTTTGGGTGCACACTTTTATAGCTTTCCATTCGACAGGAAAAAAAAAATCTTAAGTAATTCTAAATGCACCTATCCTAAGGCAGTCCTCTCAATGAATGCCTTGGGGAAGAGATGGAGAAGGATTGGGGTGAACAGAAAGAGAGGCTAGTGATAATTCCGTCTTGCAATTATGTCATTCAGTTGGAGTAGGATGAGAGAGCAGGTTTCTAAATGAAGCAGT
This sequence comes from Macroglossus sobrinus, assembly GCA_004027375.1. Classification (NCBI taxonomy): domain Eukaryota; kingdom Metazoa; phylum Chordata; class Mammalia; order Chiroptera; family Pteropodidae; genus Macroglossus; species Macroglossus sobrinus. The sequence continues at coordinate 229,504 of PVKZ01001492.1, read as the reverse complement.
TGCTCACCAGACTAAAATGAAGAGTTCTGGGTAGATAAGGCAATTTGATTTTCTATTGCAACCCCAAATGTTTTAGTAATAAATCTCTTCAAGCTTATTTTATACTGCTCTTCAAATTTTTATATAAACTATATGAGTCTAGACAGTGTTTTCTCAACATGTTATGTGCATTTTAGCCTCTATGATTTTTCCAGTGCAATTCCTTATGTCTGAAATATTCCACATACTTCTCTCTTACTAGATGTGTTTACAAGACACAGCTAAAGTTACTGTTTCTTGGCCTGCCCTGGGATTCAAGGTTGACATTTGATGATTGTATCTTGTTTATACAATTCAATTGGCATTAAGTATAAACTGTCTACTATTATCAATTACTCTTTTATGTGTATATTCTGACTCCCCAAATAGATTATAACCATCTTCAAAACAGATGTATTTAAACTCAGTTATAGAGATAATTATTGCAGCCTATTATTTCTGTTAAATTCCTGTTTTATAGCTTCCTAGATTTGAGGAGAGAAATATGGAAACCAATAGCAAGAAAGTCAAAGAATTAGAATAGAGCTGTATTCAATATCAACAATTATAATTACACTAATTATAGCCACTGTGATGAATTTTGATTAAGGGAAGACAATAGTAAAAGTTTATCCCTCAGATTGAGTTTGACATCAGTTTAGGGAACATCTCCACAGGTGCTAAGTGATTGGAAATAAGTTACTTTCAGGGTTATTGATCTCTGAATTGGTAAGAAAATATAGGATTCTCTTTTCTTGGAGCTCTCCCTTTCTGTCACACTGATCTCTACACCTGAATGTAAAGACCTTGTGTTTGATAGGGATGGTTTCACACCACACACACACACAAAATTAAAATGAAAACAACCTAAGATTATGCTGCTGAGAGTAGTAATGGTTTGCCACTGTATCTCTTGCTTAGAACTGGGTATAAAGTGCTTTGAATTGAGTACTCTGGTTAGGCACTCAGAAGAATTTCTTTTCAATGAATTAACAAATTAGGCTTTAAATATGTAAATAAAATACTGAAGATACTCTATGAATAAGGTGCTTACTAAAATAGGTGGAATATAAAAGCATAATAATATAAATAAAAACTTCATAGAATATTTTTATGACAGTTCTAAAACAGTATTCCAAAATTTTTTTTAGTCTGAATTCTTTAGTCCCTAATACTAATTCATCAAAAAATACTTTACAATTTGTGTAGGTTTTTAGACAAACAAGAAGAGACAGTGGATCTAAACGAATAAGGATAGTTTTTACTCCCATCCATTCTTATACAGGTTATTAAACAACAACATTGACAGAGTTCTGTCTTCTTCCTGGAGGAATGTATAAAGCTGGAGGATGTAGAAAGGTTTGTGGCCTCGGATACTTCCCAGGTGAAATCTGAAACTGGCCCTCAAACATGAAGACCAAGGAGAGACCAAAGAAAGAGCCAGACCACTCCATTTGGTATATGGTAGTTTTAATAAGCAAGGGAACTTACATACAAGGCTTTTCTTGGCAGCTAAGTCGAGTTCTCTGCACCCGCCTGTCAGAATCTTAAAATTTTATGTAGAAGCTTTAATGAGGTTTAGTGACGTACACAATCCAAATGATCTCAACAACACCCTACTCTCCCTAGGCTGCATCCTTGAAACAGTTCCCACAGTGGGAATAGTGGACAGAACATACATTCCAAGAACAAGGGAGGGATCCTGATTGCCTGGTTCCAGCTTGAGTGTCAATTAATGTTCACATCCTCTTAATGACCTCCTCCATCACTGTTGTAGACTCTTTCTCCATGAACCCTATTGAGCACTCATGGAATAGGTCAAAAAGAACCATAAGATATTGAAGGGAGGGTGAGATAGCTCACCCAGAAGAACAAAAGTGTTAATATGGGGTGGGGATGTAAAACTGCTGGCTTCAAAATATTGGTGAACATTCATTACAGCTGTGGAAAGGAAACACGAAGGCAAAAAGTCTCAGTTCTTGGAACAAGGGACAGTATTAAGTGCTGAACCCATAAGTTCAGCCATGGAAAAGGCAGAACTGAGAGAGCTACACACCCCGGGGACACAGGCATGCCCAAGAGTCTTAATCAGAACAACAGAAACTGCACCTCCTTCTCCTTGTGAAGCTAAGAAGCTTCAAATGAAAAGTAACAGCAAATACTGCTGGAGGAGGCATGGAAGAAGAATAGAAATGTGCAAAAACCTTTTTGAGGCATAGCTCAAAGGGAAGACCTAAAACTTGGAATCAAACAGGCACTGATGATCTAATATACATCTACTGCCACAGAAACAAGCTTTCTATAGGAATTTGAAACCTCTGATGCACTGAGTATTACAATAGCAAAAACAAAAACAAAAACAAAAAAACGAGTTCAGTTACTAACCAGATTAAAGCAAACCATTCCATTATGATTCTAGCAGAAGGAAAAGCATATTCGTATCCAGGTATAAAAGCTATATAGCTCCATTTCTGCTGGCCTATGCAATATATTCAGCTTTTAACAAAAACTTAGGAAGCATACAAAAACACAGCAAGAAAAAACCCAGCATGCTCCCAAGAGACAGAGTAATTATCAGAGATAATTTTAAGATTTCTTATAAAATGACAGTAATTAAGAGAGTGTGGTATAGGTGAGAGAATAAATTTATAAAGAAATACAACAGAATAGAAATCCCAAAATATACCCACATAAATATGACCAACTGATTGTTGACAAAAATGCAAAGGCAATTAAATGGAGAAATTCTGGTCTTTTTGGCAAATACTATTGGAACCAGTGGATGACCAACCATAGATTAAAAACAACGGATTTCAATACATATCTCACATCTCGTATAAAAATGAGCTCAGTCATCAAGGTTCATATTCATGGTAACCGATCATACCGATATCATCTGCCCATGATATGATGTGGGAAGAGCCATCACCTATGGGATATTCTTCCCTCAAATCCATAACTTAAGTCTGTTTATGCAAAAACATGAGACAAACTGAAATAGGGGCATGTTTTACAAAATACCTCCCTATAGGTACTTTACAGTATCTTTTCAATAATTTTATATATCTAAAATTATTTCAAAATTAAAAGTTAAAAAGAAAAAGGAAACTGACTTGAACTTGTGGCATATCTCCCTTGGAGAAGTTTGAGGTAGACTTGACCCAAAAGCATAGCCAGGGAAGCCAATCAAATTAGCATTTGAATGATTTATACTTGATGCCAGGAACTTAAGAACTTTTCTTAACTAGTGGAGGTGTGTAGGCCATTTCTTTATTCATAAATAGAAATTTCGGTGGAAGAACCAGAGCTTCTGAAGGGAAACTGCAGGCAATTAACTCCTTTCCCCTACACAGACACACAACACTTATTTCCACCATTTTTCTGCTTCAATATTGCAACACTGGGACTCTGATTCTCCAGGTTTGAGCCTCTTGACTTCCCTTCTGCTTTTTATTTCCCCAGATTTGTGTGTTTGTGTAATATTTACCTGGATCTACCCTTCTGTCAAAGTGGCTATCACTGATCTAATTTCACAAAGGTAGGGTTGATTTGGGCTAACATCACAGGGTTGCAAGTCACAGTGAAGTGAGAAAAAGAGAAACACAGACTGGAATAGGGTGGGATCCAGCAGATCATGTTCATAATGACATCCCCTTCTTGGGAATTGCCACTGATAAAGACAAACCCTTGCAGGCCATGTCTTTATACCAATGTCAGAATCTTTTTCCTGGGAATTTGAAATTTTGAACTGAAAGAGTTGTAAGACTGGAAGAAAGTATAGGAACTTCTGTCCTGGATGAGCTTAGACCTATCTTAATTCTGCCATTTCTGAGGCTGGGATACAACCTGTATTAGCTTCCCATGGCTGTTGTAGCAAATCACCACTATCTAGCTTAAAACAACAGAAATTAATTCTCTCATAGTTCTGGAGGCCATAAGTCTAAGATCAAGATATTAGCTAAGGGAGAATCTTTCCATTGCCTCCTCTGGCTTCCTTGGCTTATGTCTACATCACTCTGATCTCTGCCTCTGTCTTCACATCATCTCCTCTGTCTGTCCCTACTGTGTCTGATAAAGGCACTTGTCATTGGATGAAGGGCCCACCTGGATAATCCAGAATGATTTTATCATCTCAAGATCCTTCATTACATCTACAAAGACCCTTTTTCTAGGTCCATTCACAGTGTCTGGGGATTATAATGTGAACCTATTTTGGGAAGAGGCACCATTCAACCCGATACACCACCCTTCCCATTAACATTTTCTTTTTAAAAATAATTATGTTTTTCATGGGGACGTTGGTTAACGAAATCCAATGTTTCAGCTGTACACTTTAACAGTAAGGCATATATATGTTTACACTGTGTGTTCACCTCCCATAGTTAGATTGCTTTCTGTCATCACATATTTGACCCCCTTTACCCGATCTACCTCCCCCTTCCCCACATCCCTTATCCTCTGGTCACCACTAGTCCATTGTCTATGACCATAAGTCACTGTTTCCATTAACATTTTCTTAAACTAAGTAGTGTCAGTTTCTATAACTTGCAAGCAAAATAACTTACATAGTTTGGTCTCTCAATGTTAGCTAGTGTCAGCACTTATAAGTGGCTTGCACCATTTGCATGCTAAGCTTGACTTCAGAAGTTCTCCAGTTTTCATGTAATAAGAATTACTTTGGAACTTGTTTAAAATGCATGTTTCTGCCCTTTTCCCCAGATTCTGTCAATAAATTGGCCCAGAAATCTACATTTTTAACAATTCCCAGATGGCCCCAGTGATAAAAGAACAGAGGAAGTTGTAAAAGCTCAGACCCATTAATGTTCCATTCAAATAAAAGCAAGAGGAAAAGCAATGAAAAATAATTAGAAAACTTTAATGATGTTGTTTATATAGAAAAAACATAAAATCTCTTAAATAAGGTACATTCAGTTTCTCAGCGCATCTAATATTCAGATAATTTATATTTCATACAGTTTCCAACATTTAACAATTGACTAAATAATGCATTTTCTATAAAATGATATTATAGCTTATATAGGTAAAATTATATTACAAAAACACAGGAAGAATGGCAGTACCAATTAGGAAATGCTACAAACTTTCCATTAAAAATATATTTTATCTCTTTCATTTGTCATAATAATAAAACAGAATATATATATTCTTTCTAAAATTAAGTCTTACACAATTTCCCTTTAGGATGATAATATGTACAAACCTTATATCTGAAGGAATATAAATAGCAAATACTGTAATAGTGTTACAGATATATTAGTACTTTTACAGGAAAATAATGGCTTTCTAATAAAAGCCTCTAGACAGCAGAAATCTCAAAGCTATTTAAGTTAGACATTCCCATATTTAGTAAGGCACAATGGAGTCTAGTTTCTTATTTCCAGTTGAATTACTGCAAACAGTAATAAGAGAAAATATAGTCAGTAGATGTTGGACCAGATTTGTTGGTTGGATAAACTATTTGGGGTTTAATGTACTTTTGGGGGAGAAGTTAGTTCTTTCTTCACACCATGGTTTTTGTTGTTGTTGTTGTTGTTTAATGCCGTGGGGCCAAATCCAGTCTTTGGTGATGAGAAAGAAATCATTTTACCCCCTCAAGTGCCTGAGAAACAATTTACTCATCCATTGGGTCTGGTCCATTATGAGGAAACAGCCTGATGACCATTTCCGGTTATAAGCAGCTTACTTTTACTGATTGGACCTGGTTCCCTATCATTTCTAAAAATAGCTTCTGATACAATCTGTACATCGTGAAGCTGTGAAGGAACCTGATGGTCTTCTTCAGACTCTGAGTGACAGTTTTGGGAAAGTGGTATGTTTTCAGGTGCTTTAGTGCATGCATTAGGCCCTTCAGAGTGTCCTGGTCGCCATTTTTCATTCTCCACAGGCTGAGCAGCTTCAGGACCTGCTCACTTGGTTTGCACGTCTTCGTTGTTTTCTCAATGTCTTCTGTTGTAACTTTCTTCCCTGGCAAGCTTTCCATCAAGCTTTGGAGCTGTTCGAAGGTGAGGTTTGTGTGCCCAATGTGTCTCTGCACGCTGTTTTCACAGAGGTCAATATCTGCATAGAGCAAAAACACAGACACCTTCACATCACGTACACTCTTCTCATGCCAGCACAAAACTACCCTGAGGCCAAGGTTTTCTAAGTTTTATAACATTAAGGATATCCTTTTCCTTTTTTTTTTTTTTTGTGAGGGCTTACGTGATGCTAGTTATTTCTAAGAACTGAGATAAACATTACTTTGTGTTGTCATAAGATAATATGCTATATATTCTAGGCATCCAACAAAGCATTGTGAGAAGCCCTACTTTTGAAAATTACCAGTAGAAAATTACAGATGTACCATTCTCAGTTTTCAAAACAAAAGTTTGAGAAATAAAAACAATAACATTACAGAAAAACAAAATATTCAAGTTAGTTATTTTGTAATATAAACTTTCACTAGTTGATGTCTGATAAATGCACTATTTAAAAAGAGTTAGTTGCTTCAAATGGTCTTTAATAAATGGCTCCAGAGGATTACCACCACAGAGAAAAATCTAAAAACCCAATAAATTGAGGCCAAGGAATAGAATGATATGCACAGCCTAGAGAATATTTCAATAATGAGCTAGGACATAAACATAAGAGAAAGTAACTAATGTTTCTATTAACGACATGAGTCATTTAATATCTGTGAGCCTTAAGGCAAGTCAATTCATCTTTCTGGGCTGAAATGTCCTCATTTATAAAATAGGAATTTGGTCCCTTCCGATTCTAACAGTCTTTGAACCTCTACTTCTGTTTCTTTTTGCTTCAAGGCTAATTATACTTTCAAAAAATAAATTTTGTTTGCCAAAAGCAGAAGAAAAGTTTACGTTTTTGCACAAGTGAAAGCATTCAGCCGTCAAAGGTGTCAGTCTCCGAACATCTGTTGCCTCAGCCTCAGATGTGTGAGGCTTTTACAACAGTGTAGGACTCCTCAGTCACTTAACTATGAGATGAGAAGACTGGATTTCTCATCAACATTGTCTGCATTACGAAAAAACTCCCTTATTTTTTTCTGACATGTCCTCCTATTGCTAATTGAAGTCAGAACTCTTTCCCCTGTATAACCTGAAGCTTACAATCCACACTATGTGAAATTCACTTCTCCCTTTGGATTCTCCCCCATCATAACACACACACACAGAGTTTCTAAAGGAGAATCTTTATAAAACTCTAAAACCTGAGAGCACTTGGTTTTATCTAGCCCTTTCCTCCAAGAAGCTCAAACACTTTACAAACCCTATCTCATTAATCCTTACAACATATGCTATTAAAATGGTAATTTTAAAATAGGTTATGTTCTGAGGATTAATGAGAAGTATCTCTAAGACACTTAGAGGCTCTCTGGAGAGCATTACCAAATAAGTACAGCATAGCTTCTTGGTAGAAATGCAGAGAGAGATTCAAAGTGGTTAAAGAACTTCTAGGAAGGTCAGTGAGGATGCTAATAAAACTGATAAGGGATATAGAGGCAGATTTCCTGAGGTCTAGCCCTGCGCTTGACATGCATTGTGTCTTCTTCATACCCTTTAAAAAGAAAAGGAGGTGGGACGTGGAGGAGTTGAACATAAAATCCCACATGACTACTCTGGAACAGTGTATACTCTGTCACATTGTGGAAACTCTTTCAGTCCAACAATCATTCCAAAAAGGAAACATTGCCCCCACAACCAAACAGGGAGTCTGTTCCTGTTTTATGAGGAATGGGTGTCTCTGATCTGATCGACTTGTTTATTTCAGGTTACCATACCTTGGATAATCTTCTTGACCATATCTTGGTCTTTGTTTTGATGTTTCCATAACTTCAGCAGCTGGAAGGTTTGTTCTTGTGAGTTGTGTCGCCGTTTTATGCTCTCTACGCTCTCCGCATTTACTTTGGTGCCAGGCAGATTTTCTACCAGGACACTGAGCCAGTTAGGGGTGAGCTTGGTAGGAATGGCAAATCTGAACAACGCCTCCTCACACAGGGTGACATCTAAAGGAAGGTGAGAAAAACCAAGAAAATGTACTCAACAATTGGATTCTTGGAAATCTACTGGACAAAAATCAAAATTAAAAAACCAACACAATTGGATTTTCCAAGACGTGATATGCCAAAATGCAAAGTTTGAATAAAATCAACTTTCTGTTGCCTGGTTTTCATGGCAGATTACCAACCTAACTGGGCTGATGTCCTTTTCAATGTTCTTTTCAGGCATTTTGGGGGGAGAAAGTTTAATAAATGTTTAATAAGAATTAATATTGCTATAAAATTGCAGCAAAAAAAATCTGTGATTTAACGTAAATACTAATGTTTTGTTGAGGTTTACCTAGTGCCCACAAGATACTTCAAAATCAGTATCAAAACAAATATAATTATTGCTTTCAAAGGAGTTTGAAAGTAATCTGGAATAGTGCATTATTTTCTATACATATACAAACACATAGTTTGCCTTTCGGAATAAGAATATATATAGATGTAGAAGCATATATTAAATGGAAAGATAGTCACACAAAACAAATGGTACGATGGCCTGAGTGACCAGGTAGGGTCAGTATATCCCATGGATTAAGAATTTGTCTTTGGATTCATTAGCCTGGGTTTGAATCCTGGCTCTGCCCACAGAGCAGTACCTGGCATACAGTAAGTGCTCAATGAATTAAACAAAGAGAATGTTAAAGTTAGAAGTCATTCTTCTTATTAGTCCTTCCCCTATTCCATTTTTTTTAGATAAGAAAGCAGAAAAACTAAATGACTTGTCTGAAATTTCAGTTACACAGTGAAAAAATGTTGAAACTGGATCAAAACTTAAATCTCCCAACCCACTTTCCTATGCTTCGTACACTTCTGTGTCAAATAAATAGATGTTTGGGGACTATCAAGCTAGTTCATGATGCTGTTTGGCTAAATGCTAAAAGACAGATTATCTTTGGTGTAATGAGTCCTTGGTAGAAAGTGTGAGATTAGTCTAGAGGTAGGGATGACAGAGTAAGGACACTGACCAGAGTAGTGTCATCAGCAACATGGTACATATTCAGGTAACTTGCGCTTGGAGCTACGGACTTTCTGAATAAATAGTTTAAGACAACACGAGGAACTTGAACTTCCATGTAACAGGTGCAGCAATACCATAGGTAACAAAGCCAGTTTTACATTTCTAACTTGTCATCATTTTTATGTCACCGTGCTTCTTAGGTGCCAATTTATACTTTAGGTAATAATACAGGTATTCTTAAAAGTGATAAAAATGCATAACAAAAAATTCAGCAATTTGGACTCTGATAATTTGGCCTCAGACATAACCTTTACATCACCCTTTTTCCCACGGGTAAGATTTGAGTCAAGTGTGAAAGGAAAAAAGTTGGGATTTGGAGCATGATCTGTGAGATGATGAAGACTTTTTGAATTGTGACTTTAGCAGTGATGCACAGAGAATACCCTTAGCTGGTTAAAATTCAGGAAAGGGAAATATAAGTTTGACTAAGAAGGTGGCCAGAAGGTCTTGTGATCAACTCAGAAGTGGTACAGGGGCTGATTTCTAATTACCTATTCCACATTTGTGAGTCGACTCACTGTTTCCAGAACATAGGTTGTCATGCGTTGCATTTCCTTTCTGACTTAGAAGGAGACCTAAGGCACTGCAGTTTGTGTGTTTTCTACAGGGAGCTTTAGATGACGTCTCGTTCGAGAAGAACCCATCTGGACATCTTTTGCAAACCGTATTTCGCTCTGGGGTTCCTACAGAAAATACAAAACAATTTAGTACATTCTTCTCAAATACTTGCACAGCAGATAACCCTTTTAACAGTTTTGGAAAGACTTTTCACTTGGTTTTTACTACTGTGTTTTACTATTAATGTTGTACAAAACTTTAGGCATTCTTATTTTTCACTTCATTAGACAGAGAGAACAAAAATTCTAGAGTTAGCCCCTGAAGCGGTCTCTCTTCCTCGTAATATAAACATGAGTCTATTACCCACAAGACACTTGTGGCATGTCAGAGGGAAGGGATAGAAGGGTAGGCTGTTCATTAGTCCTGTCTGTGCTGGAGTGTCAGTAGGTCTTGTTGTCCACCATATTCTTCACACAATTATCCTAGAAAGTCATGAAGATGACTGTTATGTAACTGCTGTAATATTTCTCTTCGAAATCAGTACCCGCTGAATGCTGCGTCATTAATTTCCACTACGTGCCTACCGAAGTTCTTTCTTTCCTGAATCCTAATTTTGAAGCACTCATAGGTATGCTAACCTTGAGAAGTAAAAATTTACAACATTATAATAAACTTTTGAAGGTGGCAGTAAAGTTGGCTGCTGGCTCACAAGTGTAACCCTGCAGTTAAGCTGCACAGTAAATGGAAGATGATACACCATTAACTGAAACTGTTGAGTTTTAAAAGAGTCTAGTCGTTAAAATATCAGGGCAGGGTGACTGCAAGGGCATTGTATTTCATGGTGGAAAGATCTGGAGAAATCGTTGGCAGGCAAACTTGAACCAGTCAACAACTAAAGATGTTATTTAAAATAAATACCTTCAAAGCCTTGACTCTATTATTCACGGATAAATCATACATTATAGTGTATTTGCATATGAAAATGCCTCCATCTAGTGTAAGCTAGTTGAACAGATTTAGACTTCAATATTCAAATGTAGCTTTACAGGACAATTCTGGCTAATGAAAGATAACAAATACAAAAAGGACAAATAATGAAAGCCACAAGAAGTTAATAAACTTCAGTGATTAAGAATTCAAACCTTCCACCTCACTTGATCAAAACCAGGAAGAAAAAAAAAAAGAGCAAAATGGTTTAGTTCTAGTTTTATCTCCTGCTTCTACTAAAGGGATTAATGATACACTGACCAGTAAAAATGGTGAAGGGTTGGCAGAAAAAAAAAGAGGAGGTGGGAAACCACAGGGTAAAACCTTTGTATATTAAACACCATGTCCAGTGTTGCAGTGACATCTTAGGAACCGACTTACAAAGAGGTCTATTTTTTAAAAAAAGAAATTTTTATTATACTCCTCTCCTTAAATGGGATCCAACTCCACTCCAGTTCCTACAGTATCATAAGTGAAGGGATTCCATGGTGCTCTTTCATTGCTAATATTTTGGAAATAAGTGGGCTTGAACATCTGTATCCAAGTCTCCCTTTGTCAACTGCCACGTGTTCTGGAAAGTCACGTGCACAAAGAAGAATCTTATCATTCTTCAAATACATATTGATGGCTTGGTCCTCTCATATGTTCTGATGAGGTCATTGGTATAAGACATTAAAGGCTAAACTACCTGAAAAGACATTCTTTCAGGTAGTTTAACCTTTAAAGTCTTTTAACAAGAAATTCAAGAATGATAGAACTAAAGTTTCTTAATTTGGAGATTTTAAATAGCAACCTTTCTGAATAGGACTTTCTTTTTTTTTTAATAGAAAGAACTTTTTATAAAGAAAGACTTATTCATCTAAGTAGATGATTTTGCCTTATTAATATCAGTGAAAATATAAAAAGTATAATCTTTCAGGCAAAAGGTAAAATATACTGATGAGAGGAGTTCTATTTTATAGTTGAAAATTTTACCATGCTAGCCATAAGTAATTACATAGGAGTAACAGGACTAACAAATAGAGTAAAGTAAATAAAATATGGAGAAGAGACAACCTGACTTCAAAACAGCGATGAAAGGGGATGGTTATTAAATAATTTTTTTTTAAAACCTTGCATAGTCCTTCCTTCTCTTTGGGCTAGAAGCCTCTTCCATGAGGAACTCATCTGGGTTTTTAGGGAGAAAGAAGTAAATAAACCTCACTGTGGTGCCACAAAATAAAATGTTTATCTTTGTCCTAAGTCCTCTTGCTGCCAGATACTGCATTCTACAAAGAGAGTTCCATGCTTATGTGAGAAAAATCCTTGCTATTTCCATTATTTTTCAAAGCAAGTTTTCAAGCTGCATAGTCCCTTAATTAATTTTTCTACATATACAACTTAGTGAATTGAATTAAATTAATTTGTTTTTATTGGATGGGCTCCCCCCACACACACACACACACAACTTGGCTGCGCTTTTGAGTCCCAAAATATCCAATAAAAACTGGGAAGTATCACCAATTGCTTCCTCAAATACTCATGCGAGAGGCATTTTAAGAAACTCGTGCAATTTGCACCTTCTGTGATTAATTTTATAAGATTCACAGCTTAGGAAATAATATATTTCAATTTTTTAACATTTCCTTTTATAATTTATCATCTAATAATTTGGACTCTGTATATCATAACTTCTGAAAGTTAAAATAGTTACGAATAGTTTGCACTTGCTAAACCAGTGCTGTCTGCCAGGGGGTGATTCTGCCCTCAGGGGACAACTGGTAATGTCTGGAGACATTTTTGGTTGTCACAATTGGGGGAGGATTGCTATTAGCATCTAGTGGCTAGAGACCAGGGATGCTGCTAAACACTCCACAATGCACAGGACAGCTGCCTCAGAAAAAGAAATATCCAACCCAAAATGTCAATGGTGCAAAGGTTGAATAACACTGCTACAAACTGAGTAATCAGAATCTATACCGACTTTTACTTTCTCCTCATAAGTAAGTGAATTACTCTTAATTTTTCCAAGCTGTGAAACTATGAGAGGATACAGACTACACTGAAGCTTCATGAATGTGGTAGAAAAAAAAAAGTAGGTTGCAGCTTTAAACAATTCAATGCACAGTGGCCTTACCCTATGCTGTTCAAAATGCAAAAAGAAAAAGTGCTTGGTTTGTAGACAAGTACGTACTCTTGGCTTGACAATCTGTTTTGCTTAAGATAAAGAATAAGCTCACTGATGAGATACTGCTATAGTCTTTATCCTCCCAGACACTCAACTCCCATGCCAAGGGAAGGACTAGCTTCATTTTTTATTATGAAGTGCATTTCCCCTAACCATTCTCATTTTTTGCATAATTAATTATAACTGCTCATTGTTAGCACTCCAGAGCCTCGTTAATATGAGCGTAATTACTCTCTTGGTATCAATTAAGATTTCTGATGTTTGTCAAAAAGCCTTGGAGTTTGAAGCTATCCATGCTGAAGTGAAACAGAAGTACATACATATCAACCATAAACAGTGCAACTCAGAGTGTGTCTCTTTGAAAAAGCAATACATCATGTATCTCATTAGAGAGCAATTTGTTGCATTTGAGATTTGTCACTAACGTGCCCTGTATTCCTCTGAGAAATGGTCCTTTGGCAGCAATCCAGAAACATAGTACATACCTGGCAGCTTCCATTACCTTTGCAATTTGCTATCCTATAATGTCATCAGACAAAAGTGTTCCCTGAGACGTTCCCTGCTGTGTGACTTTGTACAATGCTAACTAATTTCGCCGCGCGGGAACGATGACACGTACCGGCGTGCAGCACTCCGGATCCGGGGGGACAGCTCCTGTGCTTCAGGCAGAACTCCACCTCGAGGTAGCGCCCTTCCTCACAAGCGCACTCGAGGTTCTGGGTGCGGTTGCACTCCTGCTTGACGTACTGCAGCTCCTTGCACACTAAGTTGCAGTACAGACACTCGTCGCTGGTGTGCCAGGTGTCCGTGTAGTACTTGTCGGGACAAGGGGCACACACGGTCTTCCGCCTTGCTGTGCAGTGTTGTTTCAGGTAGGTGCCAGGAGGACATTTGTCACACAGTAGCTGATGAGAGGTTTCTGGGTCATAATGTAGGTACTTTGGAGGAAATGTTTCCTGGGTGGTCCATTTAATGGAGATGTCCAAGAACTAGAAGAAAGGGAAATAGTGGCATGTTAGCATGGAAACAGGGAGGTGCTTCTGTGCAAAGCCATCGTTAGACTTAAGAGTTTTTTATGATCTGAAGTCTCATGACCTTCCTGCCTACTGAGCTGCACCCCTAAGTAAGTTCAGGGGCCGTAATTCTTGCCTCTGTTAGCTTAATCTCAAAGACCGAGATGATGGTGGCAGCACACCTATCTAGTCAATTCAGCTCATAGATGACAGGAGTGAAAAGCTCATTAGAATAAAACTTATTATAGTTAGATGCACCACTGAATGACCCACGTGGTCTCCCTGGACTTCATTTATCTCTAGATGATTGAATTGTGTGAACAAGTGGTTTTCAGAACAGCTGTATCAGATTCCTGGATAAAAATGTAGATGCCTGGTATCCATATCCCTAAACATTCTGATTTCACAGGTATGGATCTGGGGCTGGGGTTTAGGAAAAACTCTTGCAGTGATTCTGATGTATGGAGTCCATATTCAATAGTTAGTCTTTTATTCACTTGACAAATAGTTATTGATCCTTTATATGTGCCGAGCTCTGTTCTGGGCCTTTGGGATAAAGCAGTGAATAAAACAGGCAAGAAACCCTGCTCTTGTGGAGTTTAAATCCAATTGGGGGGCGGGTAAGAAAATAACAAACTACAGATAAATTACGTTAGAAGTGTTGTTAAAAAAATGAGGCAGAGAAAGAAATTGGAAACATGGAGGTGAAGGTGGAGAGATTACAATATTTAAATGGGGAGGACACAGGAGCCACGTTGAGGACTAGACGATATCTCTCTGTTAATTCAACCATTCTAAGATCACTGTGTGGTTCCAAACACACAGTGAAGCAAAGAATTGGTGATGTGCGACGATTGTATGGTTACATCAGCAGTCGTCTTGATCCTTCCTTCATTTCACAGATGTGTGTTGAATGCTGACCAGGACTATATGAGGGATATGCTGATGGACACAATCTCTGTTCAATTTCCAGCTTGCAATTCACTGGAAAGATACCTAGAATTTTAAGACTGATGTTTCCTCCCAAATATCACGTGACCTAGTCTTGACTCTCATAGGTCAATGATGTCTAGAATATTAAATGACCACCTCTCATCAGGTTAACTGGGAAAAACTTCAGGGAGCAGGCAGGGTTTGGGGAGTTTTGGGAGTTTCCACACACATTGCAGGAAGAATTCTATGAAGCAAAAGAAAGAGAGTTTTGCAGGCAAGGCTCCTGCTCAGGTGGGCAGCTCCACCTGGGTATTCCATCTCATATTCTAGACATCAAAGGGTCTTCTAGGGAGCATTGAAGTAGCTCTTCATCCTAATCTCAGGAAAGACACCCTCAGAAAAAACAGGGGTTTTTTTTTGTGTGTGTGTGTGTAGGGGGGTGGTTTGTTTGGTTTTTATTATTTGTTTTTGGTAAAGGGATCAACACTGACTATTTTCAGGCTTCAGAGAGGTGTCAAGCCAAACACAATAAATGTTTCCAAAGTCTGCAGAATTCAGGAAATTTCACAGAAACCCCTTGACCTGGGAAATGCATGCCAAGCTAAGGAAACAGCATAGCCTTGGGAATTAGGAGTGACGAAAGTAAAGAATAGCTTTTTTCATAAGTACTTGGACATTTTAATCTAAGTAATTTTATTCGCTTCTTCTTGGAAAACAAGTGTCAGGGCTAACTGGGCCTGCTATGTGACCTGATAAACCATAAGAAAATGAACCAAATATCTCACGTAGGGCCCTGGATTTTTTAACCAAGAACAATTTTCAAAGTGCCATGATGTAAAATAGTCCTAACAATGAAACATAGAATACAGTGCAAAACCAGGACTGCTTTGGTGGTCTTTTCAAGACACCCCCATATCCTGAGGATTTCTGGGGGAAATATGTTCTCGTGTCTTCCTGGGTTTCTTATTGGCTCAAAGTCAGTCGACATTAGGGGAAGGAAATGCGCCAGAATTAGGTGAAAGTTCTGGTTTGCTCTAGATTTTTTCAGAAATAAATGGAATCTATTCATTCGACATACATTTATCGAGTACCTGCTGTAGACCAGGTGCCACAGAAGGGACTCAGCATAGAGTGGTGCACAGAACAAAGATGGTTCTTTCCTGCAAGGGGCTTACAATCTAGTGAGGCAGCAGACAGCAGAGAAGCAAATAAATAAATGATTACAAATAATAGTCGGTGTTTTGAAGGAAACAAAGCAAGACAAAGTTACTTCTTGGTCATTTGAATACATTGTGCTACATCATTCAAAGCCACCTGTGTGGTGGATCTAAATATTTAGAAATATTTAAATATTTCCAAAATCCTCAATGCTAGAAAATGAAGTTTTCCTGGTGCGACTTGAAAAGACAAGGAAATCGATAAGAAATGCTTTTTTCTCTTGCTGTTCAATTTTGAAGGTTTTGTTACCTTCAAGAGGCCTGGCCCAAAGGTCCAGAGGGAGGTCTTTGTTTTGCATGCAACCGCTGAGTGAGCCCCACCCTAAGACCACCCCCCTTCCACCCCCACCCTGCCCGACTTCCCATCATTCCCGCTTTCCCATTTCGGTGTGGTTCAGTTACGCCTCCTCATTCATCAGAGCTGACTCTCTTCTCTCTAACTAAGAAGTGATGCTGCTGGGATGGGAAAACCCCACAGATGGTGTCTGTGTTCCTGACTAGAAGGAGCCACTCAAAAACAAGATCAAACTGACAATGCTGAATCGATTTGTATTTTTCTAGGCAATTTGACATGGCCATGCTTTAGAAATTTATTGCCATTTCTTCATAATACAGAGAAGTTGAGGTGAAAGAAATCCATGGAGGAAAATAAACAAATAAGGTTGACTTAAAGATTAGAGAGCAGTTATGTTAGTGAAGGTAATTTCTCCAAGGCCCCTGCATGGAATTATCATATATATTTTTAAAAATCAGAAAGCCTTGAGGAGCTGCAGACTTGTTTTCAGCAAGTTCCATTGGGCATCTTCGTTTTATTTGAAAATTTTCCACTTTGGTAAAAGGCAGAACTCTATGTGGCCAAAACTGGATGTTTAGGTCTCCGTCTCTGGTTAGCCCCAATTCCCACACAGAATTTCTGAAACTAGTCATTGTACAGAGAATGGACAAGATTAATAGAACTCTTCATCAGTCCCCTCTCTTACTTCCTTTGCCTTTCCTGGAAAAGCAATGAAAAAGATGCCGTGGGAAAGCAGGTCATCTTAACATTGGCTCTATTTCCTTTGCCAGTTGATAACAGTTAAGATCTAATAAGAGTTCAAAAAATTTTTTCCTGTGTAAAATGCATAACCACTGATGAGCATCTGCAAAAGCTAAAACGTGTGCATAGGTGTGTTTGCAGAAGCATGAAGTGCTTTTTGAAGAAGAGGCCACTCTGTTTTTTGGTGTTTCATGCTTGACTTTTAAAAAAATTTGATAGACTTTTCTCTCCGTTTTTTCTTTCTTCCTCCTCCCATTCCCTATCTGTTCATCTTTGGTGTAGACCACTTGTGCTAGAGGGAATTAGAACGACCTCCAATCTAATGCTTCTCACCAGTCCAGGAAGTAGTCCCAAACCCACCATGCCTCTTATCTTGAAAAGCTCCATCTCCCATAGCTGTGTTCTTCTCCTCACCTTCCATTTTTAATGTTGGACAATGTTAAAGAAGTTTCTGTTTCAAACCCAACTATCTTTCCTCATCTATCAAAGGTTAGCAGATGATAGTAGTGGGTGAAGGTGGTGGATAGGTTGAATTTAGTTGTTCTCTAAAGCGTTTTCTAGCTCTGGTGTTGTCGTATTCTGTGGTTTGACAGAGCTTAATTAGCCAATGAACTTGGAAACACACCTTGTTCTAATCCCCTTCCTACTTCTTGCTCTACTGCTTTATTTATAAAACCCCTTTTTATTGCAGAACCCTCTTAACCATTCTCCACTTTTCAGATTCACCCATGCTTTCCAGTTCCTCAGTAAAACTGAGGCTGCGCCAGCACCCTAAATGCTCAGCTCTGCCTTCTCTCTATTATGCTATTTCCTGTCTGCTCTTACCAGTGGAGTTGCATGCTTAACAAAAGTGAGTTGTTTGTCTGGTGCTGAATCTGCGTATGCTCATTGTATATATGTATCTATATTTGCTTTAGTTCTATCATTATGTAATTCAGTTGACTAGTATGTAAACTAATAAGCATGAGTGTGTAAAAAGAATTGTTTTTGTATAAAAAGTAAATGAAATGCTCTGGGGATGATTTGGCAAGGATGCGCTACAAAAAAAAAATCTACTGTAGATTTGGGGTAGTTGAGTCAGTTATAAACACAAAATGGGGTAAACATCTAGAAGGATTACATAATCAATTTGTTTCAGAAATGTCTTTAAGTTCCGAAACCTAAATGAATGGGCAGTACATTATAGGTAAGACTTTTGTAAGAAAGGCAGCATAGGACTCTAGTTAGCAAACACAGATTCCAAGAAAAGCCTGGACCAGATCTCAACACACAGGTGAATAAATGCTTATTTAAATGTTTTCAGTCAAAAGAAAATATTTAAGATTTATTTGTATAATTTTCTATTATTAAAAGCTTTAACTGATTTTTCAGCGGATCACCTAATTCTTAATCTCAAACACATAAAATTTCTAATGAAAATTCTCCATATTTACAAAGTAGAATGACATGATAATACTATGTGCAGGCAGCAAAAATGGGCAATACGAAGATGGAATTTTGTTTTGTCTAGTTCACTGTAACACACACACACACACATTAAATCTCTGTACTGTGCAAAGCAGTGGACTAAAATTAATCTTCATATAATGGCTTGTATGTACTTTAGGATGTTTTATTATCATCAAGTCTCTACCAGCTACAAAAATGAGTTTCGGAATGAGTAACTAGCCATCCCAGATCACAATAATTAGTGGAGCAGAATTCAAATCCAGAGCCTGTGCCATAGAATACTGTTTTTTGCCCAAACCCTTTAACATACCAAATGTTCTCGCTTATGCCGTAGCCTTCATGCATAGTACAAAAGTAAGCCCTAAAGTGCTAATTTTTCATTCAGACTCAAGAACATAGAGTTAAAAGATCAACCAAAGCCTTCCCACAGTCCAGATGAACTGACACTGACTTTTCCTTCTTTTGCTAAGACTAGCTCTTGTCCAGAGCTACTGAGATGGACATCTCTCAGATGATAAGTGATCTGACCACAGCATTCTATTGGTGCAGTCTTCTTCTTAGAAGACAAAGGAAGAATACACCTCCTTCAGTGAGTTTATTCTTGCATTAGGCAGTACAGCCAGTCCCATTCTACTGAGCTTGCTGTTTGGTATGCAGAATGATGAGTGACCCGCTGGGTTTCTGTTTATGGAAAATTCATTAAAAAGAGCCCACGCAGCACTTGGAATAACTACTTTGTTTGGGAGTTCCTTTTGTGATCCTTCATCATGATCTTTGCCACAGAGAACTATTTGAGGACTGTCCAGAGTTAGGTAAACTTCTGGTCAGTTTGGAAGCCATGGCATTTTATAATTCGTCTTGGCCAAGAAAGGAACATTCAGGACCTATATCATGGTGAGTTTTCTTGTAGTATGAATTATAAAGTTTATTAAAAGAATCTATTTTCCTGTGGAGGTTAGTTTGTTTGCTTTTCTTAGTCTTATAGTGTAGTAGCTCCTTTTCATTTTCCTCCATTTCTTAAGTAATTCATCTATTCATTCATTCAGCAAACATTTATTTAAACAGTTACTGTGCCCTGGAAACACTGCTAAGCGATGGAATTGAATAAGTTTCATAGGAACATTCATCTAAAAGCCCAGCGTGATATAAAATACTCATAAATCACTGCAAAACAACTGGTCGCAGAAGAGGGGGAAAGAGAATCAAGAAAAGACTCAACAGAGAAACAGATCAGAAATAAAAAGGGGCTGAAGTGAGACACTTGTAGTGGAGGAGAGGGAGCGATAGATATGATACGTTGGCTGATTGCATGGAAAGTGAGTACTAGAAAGAACAATTGAATAACATGCCATGAATTCTACCAATTAGTTACATGTTGTTGCCATTAATTGCTGACAGAAGAAGAAAGAGTTATGTAGAAAGGCAATGAATTTAGTTTGGAACATCTATCCATGAGAATCAACTGATGATATCTAGTAGACAACTGGATATATGTAGTGGGAATTCAGGACAAAAATACAGATAAGGATACAGCCTTCAGAGTTATAAACACATAAATAGGTCTAGAAGCTGAGAGATCAGATGGCATTACCCAGTGATACTTTATACACACAAAAAAAGACAAATATTAACCCTTGAGACTCACAAGCATTTGTAAGATAAAATGAAAAAGAGAAGGCTAAAAAAAGTAGAGATATCACAGAGACTTCCAAGATGAATGCTGAATGGATAATGAATAATCAGTTCTAAGATGTGTACAGCATGGCAATTAATTAGATCAATGTAAATTAACAACAGCATTTTCAGCTGGGAGCCTACATTTAGAATATGCATACCAGGGTTCCCAGCTCAGACCACCTAGTTAGTTATCCTAGGCTACTATCTTACCCCTAAAATGAGAGTAATTCTTATTTTGCTTTTCCCTGTGCAATTGTTAATTTCAAATGAGTAAAGGGATACAAATAAACTTGGTAAAGACTGAGGTTCCAGACAAGTATGAGGCATTGTTACATATGCTAATTACACAGCACGTGGGAAATGGGAGACATTTTGAATCAAATTTATTTCTGGGGCTATTTTGAAGTTTCTTGTCCAGTAGGATGTAACACACCTAAAATGTGCCATAAGTTGATTATCTACCCCTTTCTTCATTGTCTCCAGAAAACGTGTCTCTGGCATGTTTAAAAAATCAGTTTCAGTGTCTGCTCAACTAGAATTGGTCTCTTGGTCTAGGTCAAATGTATCAAGGCAGTTCCATGGGTTTGCTCAGAGGTCCCAGATAAAAAAGTATTAGTCTCCATACTCCTTAAATGGATAGCACGGTGTCTTACACGTGGCAAGTACTCATTACAACTAATTTAATTTTATTCAGTTCAGATACATATAGTGAATAACTACTGTGTGTAATTAGGATTATTGATGATTATATAGATGCAGATAACTATCCACCATGTAAAGGATAAATTTGCAAGAACAAGCACAAAATTTGCAGTTCTCTCGTGTGCAAAATGGTAGTGAAAACAGAATTCGCCTAAAGGAAGTATTTTAAAAGTGTCTTTCATTTCGCATGCACTGTTCCATTTGTATTTAGCTTCCATTTTAAAGGTGAGTCTGTGGAAAAAGCAGGTTGCTCACTTGAGAGGTTTATCTGATGCCTCCAGTTCTCCACCTGCATGTCTACTGCTGCTTAATAATTTTCACAATAGCCAGTTGTTTGGCTGAAGATTATGTCTTTAGGTAGGAAGTGAGAGCAAATGAATTAAATCTGCTCATCTGTACAGAACTGATTTGTTGCCAGTAGCTTTTGCTAGGCAAACGGGAAAGAAAACACAAGCAATTATGATTTATTAGATGAATCACTGGGCCAAATTCTACACTATTTTGCTTCCCTTGGGGCTGTCTCCAAGTAAAACTTAACTTTAGATGTGATTTTTTCCCCCCTTTAGAATTTTCCTTTATTTGTTTGAAGGCTTATAAATTAATTAGCAGTAGCTTGTTTATGTTTGGAATCAACCAGAATTGTCAGGACAGATTTGTTTATGACACTTTTGGTTCTTCAGAGGAGTGTTACAGACAATTAACACTTGACAGATTAATAAATAAAGGGGGAAAAAATCTCTCAGAAAAAGAACTTGTAATACAGGTAATCACTTAAAACCTTCCAAGAAAGGTAAGTTGAAATCTCATATATTTTGGCTCCCAGATCTTACTATTTCTCTCAGGGTTTTGTTAATCATCCGTTTGAGATATAACACCAGTTCTGAAAATTTCCAACCCAACAGCAGGGCCAGTTGCTATTTTACTTATAATTATGTCCATTCAGGCCCACTTGACAAGCACAAAGGTGATATCATTACTTCACATTTTTCCGTCTACAGTCCCTGGCATTTTAGGCTCAGAATTGGCAGCACATTTAGTATGTTGATAGTTCTGAACATCAATTTTAAAATTTCATTTTATTTCTATAGTTCTTTCCTTTGAAGATAGTACATAGCTCACATCATCTTATGAATCTCTTTTGGTTGCTAATTACCTGGATCGAAGCCCAATGAATATATGGTTAAGGGAAAGTGGTGAGAGAAAGTTAAAAAAGGAAAGCTATGGTGGTTATGAAGTGGAATAGAAACTAGGAGTAGAAATGGAATAAAACAGCATCTGAATTAAACATGTAGATATTTACTATGTGCCTACAACATGTGAAACACTGTATTAGAAGCCCCAGTGGTAAAGTAAATAATAACAGCTTGGTAATTATATTATTACTATATAGTGGGCTTTATACCAAACCCTTTCTTCACATGCTATTATCATCCGTCCCCTCCAACTACCTTGGAGGAGATAGGATAATCCCAATTTTATGGAAAAAGAAACTGATTCTCGGAGGAGCTGAGTAACTTGTCAAAGGCTACAGGGCTAGTACACATTCAAGCTGGGATTAAAATCCACTCTTGTTCAAATCTAAGCCTTTAACAACTGACTCCTCTCTGGAGACTTGGAGTCTCTCGAAGGAGGTAGGCATATAAATGATTAACTACAGCACATGTAAAATTCAATACGATCTATTTTTTTGTCTGTCCTCCCCATCCATCCATCTATCATGAACAAAAAAGGGGGCTATATAATAAACCTGACAAGTTCGGGGATGTCACATGGCAGGCCTGACAAACTCAGTGGCCAAAAGTAACCACACAGGATGGTCTGATCATAAATTTTTAAGTGGGCAGGCCATGGCGGGTAGTCACATCCCAGGCCTTCGCAAAAGTCAGTCTTTACCTTAAGTGAGTCCTGTCCACTGTTTTTATGCATCTAGAATAATGTACCTGTGAAATATCTCTTTCCTAAACCCCTTGAAGGCACAACTGCAGATACCATTGCACATACTACAGAATGTGCCATAAATGTTAATTAGCTACCCTGCACCCACCAACGTAAAAGAAGTATGTGTTTTGCTTTTTATCCAGACCTAGAGATCACCCTTCCTCCCCTTTGTTTTCTCTCCCGCCTCTTCCTCCTTAATCGCCCACCAAAGGATTTCATGTATCTTTCTTATGTTTTCTCCTTTGATTCTAAATGCATAAAAGGGAATGCAAAACTGCCATTTTCTGGAGCATCTTCTCAGTCTTTTGAGATTTTTGCTTCCACTATGTCTTGGCTCAAATAAACTCTTAGAAAACTTTTCTGTAGGCTGGACATTCTTTCATTGTCTGTCTGTCTGTGTGCCTATCGTCTATCTATCTATCCTGATGAATAAATGCTTCTCCCTCTCCTGTTAAAATGCAGTTAGTTCATACAACCTCTCTGGAAGAGATTCTGAGAAATTAAATAATCAGCCACACTTTACACGAAGCAGCAGCTTCTCAGTAATGCACCCCCTTGAATTTCTTCTCTTTTTCTGCCTTATTCTTTTCCTCTCTCTTACTTCCCTAGAATTGCACTTTCTAATAAGGAACTAAAACATAAGTGTTTGTCTCTGCTCCGTTCCTTAAGGCTTTTGCGCTTAGAACTCATGACCAATAATAGGGCTCAGGCATTTAATTTCAAAACAAAACAAACAAAATATGGTGACCACCCCCCTCTGGAGCTGAAAAATACATTAGCATTTGATTTGTACAAGGATTTGGCATTCCTGAGGCCCATCCTGGGGCTTTCTTAACCCTAGCAGCAAAGATGTATACTGATGTATGAGTATTTTTCATGGGACTCAGTTACTAGATCTAAGCTCCTCTAGGATAGAAAAAAGTTCTCAGCTAGGTAACCTCAGGGAAAATTACTTAATTTCTCTGAATCTCAGTATTCTCATCTGTAAAATAGACACTAATCTCTGCATGGTAAGATTTTTTGTGAAAATTAAGTGAAATGTTGTGTGTGGCTTTCATATAGGATGCATGCTCTAAGAATAGTGTTTTTCTCCTTTATGGTTTCCTCCCTTTAGCTTAGCTTAAATAGCTAGGAGTTGTTCTGATGAAAGATGAAGGTGAGTGAATTTCCACAACAGGTTCAGTTGGAAGAGATAAAAAGAAAAAGCATGGCTCCTGTTTGCTCACTCTCAAGGAACAGGGTGTTTGATTTAGAGTTCCTGTTCAGTGTCTGTTCACCTGCTCATCTATCTGTAGCCCAGCTAATCTCTTAAGTAATCTCAGTTCCCTAGATTTTGAATTTTCAGCATCAGAAGAGGTCGTAGCTCATGAATCCTTCTAATGATACCTTTGACGAAAAAAGAGTTTAGATCAGTATTCTAAAGGCAAAGATTTTAGTCACTTGTGATTTTTAAGTGTTCTTTGCAGTTACTGCCTCTCAGTGATCAGAGATGTGACTGGGGTTTGGCTACTGTATCAATCAGGACTGGCTGGGTTTTACGTAGTACTAACCAACAACTTGAAAATCTCAGTGGCTTAAAACTAACAAAGGTTTATTTTTCACCCATGTTACATTCCTAGTGGGTCCACTGAAGGTTGTTAGCATTGTCCTCTCTCCATGGACTAGGATGATATAGCAGCTAATAATTGGACCATAAATGGCTTGTTATACAGGAGGGAAAGAGAAAAAAAATGTTGGGAGTCATATATTATGTTGAGGGCCATATATTGGCAATTCAGTGCTCTAATTTGGAAGTGCCTTATTGATCAGAACTATTCTCACCACCCCACCCCTCTTCCTCAGGAGGCTAGGAAGTCCAATCTTACCAAGTTTCTGAAAGATAACTTAAAACAGTTTACAAACAGCTTTTACTACGTCATCATTCAATAAACACCATACCTTTTATTTGACATTTCTTTTAGCACTGTCTAGTTAATTTTTCTCTTTTTATTTAGTATTAAAAAGAGAGAAAAAGAAACACTGTGTGGAGCAGAGGGTTCCGTCTATCACTAGTGGAGTAGTCAAGTGAGGTGTTTCATGGTCATGCCGACCTACTCATTACCATGCTTATTCCGCCTGAAGCTTTGACATTTATCTGAAAGAGAGGTATGCAATTGTCAAGTACTTCCTTGTGAATACAAATTCAAAGAAAATTCTGCTCAACTGAGAATAGGGAGATTGCTAGTGACCGTGATTATATCTCTTTAGGAAGTCCTGAGGGGATGTCTTAGACCTGGCCTTTAACGAAATGGAATATAAAACAGAGGCACCTTAATGACATCTGTGCATATTCACTAAAGCCGAGGATTTATTTTAGAATAGGAAGATAGTTTTAGGTTTAGAAAAAAAAAAAAATCTCTGATCCTAAAACAGTTCTTACTACTTAAAAGTAGGTGATATTTTGAAAGCTGCTTCCTCTTGTGATGTCATTGACTTAAACAGAATTTTTTTTTAATTGGAATTTCTCTTGCTCTAGGCATAAGTAGGTTTGATTTAAATATTTATTCTAAGACTTTAATACTAATATTAAATTTAAATAAATATTTAAGCATTTAAATAAGCCTAATTGTTTTGCATGTTTGGAATATTAAATAGTATACAGTATGATCAATTTTTTTTTATTTGTTTCTGTAATGACAAAAGCTTAAAACTGAAGCAGACTTTCCACATGACACCTGGTTCAACACCCACATTTTAGAGATGAGTAAGTTAAGACCCAGACGGCTATAGTCACTGATTAGACGTTAGAGTCTACGGCAAAACCGACCAATTAGATCTCTTGCCTCATATCTGCTGTTGCAGATATGGGGTCTTATTATCACTGCCTAAATTCCACAACTGAATTCCTGACTCACATCTTTTTGTTGTTGTTGGCAGTGTTGGCACCAATTGATAGTAGGGTGAATTTTCTAAAGAATAGAGTCCTGATATCTATATTTTCTAAGAATAAAAGAAAGTTTTACAAGATGCATAAGAACAGGGGACAAGGTTCACTTAAGCTAAAGACTGACCTTTGCCAAGGAGGCTATGGGCTTGGGATGTGACTACCCACCATGGTGTGCCCACTTCAGAATGAGAAAGTAACATTACCACGTGGCAAGGGAATTGAGGTTTGGGGATCAAAGACCTGAGAAAAAAATCGAATTTACCAAAGGCAGTCACAAAGCTTCGATGAATTACTGTCTTGTTTTAAATCTAAATTTATCTTGACACCTATTCACCTGTTTTAGAGTTGATTATTTAAGAGGCACTTATAGAAAATGCTTCCAAGGTACAGACTAAATTGAAGTGAAAATCCTGAGGCTGTTGTTTTTATTTTCATAGAGAACGCTTCAAGGAAATTAAACAATGTTTTCACAGTATTAAAACCATAATTTTAGGCTGATTTTTTTTTTTAAATCACAGTAAGAAAGTAATAAATCGAGCCCATTAGAAGCACATGACTTTTTTAGAATTGCTTTAGGAATGATGTTGCATTTCCTCCTTCATCCTCTGTTTATGGACAGGCTGAGTCAGGTGCTTCTGTAAAATTGGGGTGAAAAAAAATCTACCCAAGCACCTGGGAAGTTATGTCACCTTGTAGTTGGTAGAAACCATTTTAGTGTGTCTGTAGACTCTTCTGGCCTCTGGAACATTCATTTAGAGAAGCCAGGTAAATGTGAGAGGGAGCGGGTACCACACAGCTTCTTACCTAATGTGTTGTCACACTATTCTTATCCCTTACAACTGTCTAAAAGAATTCCTTTTTTAGACATTCTATGCTAGTTACCCCAAAATATTCTGTGGTAGTGAGTTCCAAAAACTAATTACATGTCACATAAAAATACTGTCCTTGAATCTATTTCAAGTTGGCCATACCTCACTCTTTCTTCTTGCATAGATAGTTTACAGATGTTGCTAGGATTTCCGATTCACTAGTTCCTGCTATTGTGGGTTGCTAGTTTTATTTTGATTTTTGTTTTCTTTTCTAAACATGGCTGCTATTATTGTTCATATTTGCATTTTGTTTACCAGACTATCGGTATCAGAAATGTGCTTTGCCATGTGAAATCATCCTTCCCTGTGGCTTCTGAAACCCGCTCTATGCTGATGACCCAGCCCAGGCTTCTCCTGAGCTCCAGACTTTTTTGAATCCCAATGCCAACTGGACATCTCCATTGACACATATTACACATAGAATGCATCAAACCGAAAATGAACACTTGATGCCCTAACCAACTAGATGGGAAGGTCAGATGTGCATTCAGCTGGGCTTAGGTAGCATCTGTAAGGGTCGGTACGTGACTCTAGTTCATTGTTGTGGCTTGCTTAAGAATGGAATCATGAACCTCAGAACAAAAATATACAAAAGAATGTGTGAATATTGGTTAGGTGGGTAGGAGTTCTATTTCTTCTTGAAAAAGATCAAAGCCAACATTAGGATGTTAAATCTCTGGTAGTAAGTTAGGTTCTGTTAGAACATCCATGGAAATTGCTGGTAGAATCCACAACACGCCGGCAAATCTCACCATAGCTCCTTTGACTCAGCAAACATACATTTACTGTCAGGCACTGCGGAGGCCTGGAGGGTACAAATGTGAAGATGATGGAAATCTATATTTACAAAGAGCTCATTTGTTGTTTACTACAGGGGTGGTGCTATCCTCTAGAAATTCTGGAAATTTCTTTTGTCATTTTGATGATGAGCTGCTAGGTGTCCTAAATGATCAAGAATAAGCCTATGGCCCTCACACTTTCAAATGTCCTGTTGACAACTGACATAAGTGATCTGACTAAAAATCTTATTATCTAAGCCTAGATTCTAATTTCATTTGATGTAGATGCCAAGCGTTTTTTGCATGCTTTTTATACATAATTTTTCAAAATTCAACAACATAAAATTTGATAGAAGGTTGTACTCTGTTTTGTTTAAAACTTTAGGAGGATTTGTTCACCATTTCAGAAAAGCTCAGCACCAAAGCCAACACTGATCATGGTTTTGAGCCCCCATGGTGCTTTATTCCTAATATCTGTTTATGGCTATTGTACATAAAGCAGCTATTTGACTACTTCATTATGTCTTCTAGCGAAGCTTATTTTATTATAAATTACTTTCCTTTTATTTCTCTTTCGTAGTATAGTTATGCTGATGTGTTGACTTTTTAGAAGTACATCTATAGGTAAAATATATGCACAGGAAAGCAAGGGAGTTGTTACAGAGGTTACTTTAGAAGTGCATGGAAGAAGTTTGATATGATAGAGAACTGCTGCCCTACAGGGTAAAACACACAGATGCACTGATAATTTTGGCGTCTCTGATCTATAGAAGCAACATAAGGGGCAGCCAAACATCATTAGTTAAGGCCTTGAATAATGCAAACAGAAATTTTTATAAGATTGCTGTTTCTCTTCAGTCTACTTCCCAGTCCTCTTTTTTGGGGGAAGGAGCTACAAAGGAGAAACTCAAGGTAAAGGAAATGCTACTGGTTAACGAGGTGCTAATGGGAATAATACTTTTCACAGAAAGCTTTCAGAAAAAGGAATGTGCAGGCAGAGGAGGTGAGCATTGCTCAGATTGAAACCCAACAGGCAAGTTAGTGGATAGGAGAGCTAGAATGTTTGAGTGTGTGTTTAGTGCTCCTTTGATGGACGCTGCCATAGCTCTCCTTCTAGACCTAAGTGGATAAACATCTGGCACAGAATGCCTTCTTCCCAACCGATGGAATTTGACAACTGTGGTTGAAATGTAAGAAGTAAAATTAAAGACCAGATTGAAATTAGGAATTGTGTACTGAAGGTTGCTAGGTGACAGAGGCCAGGAAGGTTGCTAGGAACAGGGATAGGACTGTTTTAGACTGAGTATATGTCAGATTCTCATAGAAACTTAACAGTGATCATTCTCTTTAAATAAATAAATGAATAAAAAATCACATAGGCTAGAGAAATACACACATGCAACCACTATGGGTGGGGCGGGGAACCAAAGTAAACAACAACAGAACAACCAAAAATCTGAAAGAGTGCTATCTTAAAGGTGGACGGACAGATCAATCAGGCAGTTGTCCTGACAATAAACATCTACCAAGCCATACCCTTTCTTCCCGCTTCTCCCCACTGAAGTCCTATCATCATAACATTAATTCAGAGTTTGGTATTGAGAAACCCAGTGGATGATTCTGGCAGTCTCTGATGAAAAATTTCAGCCAACAGTTAAAGACCTAGGCCAGGATGTTTCCAGTGTATCAGGTGGCCTCTGGACAACCATGAAAGAAATGACTTGGTGATGTCACTACCTCACCTTGTGGAGTGGATCTCTGATTAATTCCATTCGTGATCATTCCAGAAAGACAAAGACCATGGCATTAGTTTTAATGACCACACCCCCTCAATGCTTGTCTATCCTCTGCTCTCATTAAAGAGTCTAGAATTTTGCTTTGCCACAGAATTTCATTTTCTCCCACTTCGTAGGTTCAGGACACCTTGGTTTTATCTCCAACAATGAAACATTCTACTCCTCCTTCAAAGTAAGAGTTTGTGTTCCCCTCTCCCTCCTCAAAGCATCGATACTTTGTTTACATAATCTTTGTTTACTTGGTTCTAGATGGTCCTACAGTTATTTGTGAGCATAATGCTAGAAGCTGCTGTTAATATGAAGCAGGAAATTTATGTGATCATCTAGCATGGGTACATATCATCTCTATAGAAGAAAAAACTAAATCTCAAAAGTGATGTAACTTGCTTGCCATCATTTATCAAGTATGTGGTGGTACTGATATTTGAATTTTGGTCCAATTAATAACCACTGCACTGAAGCTTCCTATATAAGGTCCTAAAGGGCAGAGTCTTTTATATCCCTGAGTCACCCAGTACTTCCCCTTTGTTACTCTCATTATCTATACAATTACATCTCCAATATCTGCCTTCTCCATTAGGCTGTGAGGTTCATGGGGATAGGAGTGGTTCCCATCTTATTTTCCAACCTGTCCCCAATGCCCAGCGGGCATGCCCTGTACAAAGTATTAAATACCTGTAATGCTTCCAGTTTGTATAACTGCACCTCACTATTTACAAAAGGGCATTTAGGCTCTTTATGTTTAAGTATAAAGTGTCAGTTCTCAATCATTTATAACATAAAGTCAATCTCAGAAACTATAGCAAGGGAAATCTTTCCTATTTAAAGTATTTACTATGTTCAAGACACAAATTTTTCTCTTTTGATAATGTCATACCATCTATAATTAGTATGATATAGATCTACATACATATCTATCTTCCTATATAGACCAGGTATCAAAACATTTGTCTTTTTATTATTTCAGAACACTTGTTATTAGGTACATATATTATTTAGCAGAAATTCTGAAATTTAAAAGTCACTGACAATATGTATATTAAATAAATCTTTGACAAAATACTAAAGACTAGTAAAAATAAAAGTGTCCCCATATTAATAGCAAGATTATTTATATTAGCCAGAAATTAGATTTTTTAAAACAATTGTAATGTGCCCATACAACAGAATACTATACAGCAAGGAAAATGGATGAACTATTTCACATCCAACAATGGAAATGATCTCACAAAAAACTTAAAGTGAAATTATCCAGATACAAAAAAACCTGCATAAAATCCATTTGTATGGTGTTGAAATAGAAGCAAAACTTATCTATGGTATTATAAGTAAGAATACTGATTACTCTGAACATAATAGTGACAGAGAGAAAGCTTCTAGGGTGCTGGTAATGTAGTATTGCTTAATCTGGGTGCTAGCTCACAAGTGTTCACTTTGAAAAATTCTATTAGACAGTATGAGTGTGCAATTCTTTATGCATGTTATGTTTTAATAAAAGTTTAGTTTTTAAAATTTCTTCATACTATCTATATTGGTAGAATAACACACATACAGACACACATATATACACAGATATATATACATATATACATATATATCACTAGATAAAGATTAGCCTACTTATATGTAGACTCCTGTTCAATCTACCTTTTCTTCAGGGACTTTGCTGCTTGTTAATTTATTTATATGTTTGTATATTCTAGAAATAAATTGGGAGACTTCCTAGCCTTCTACTCACTGTGGTTTGAACATGGAAATTCAAGCATTTACTTCATTCAACATGTTCAAAACAATATATAGTTTAAATATGGGTTTTTATGTCCTTTGTGAATGTCAGATTCTCAACCTGATTCTCAGTCTCAATCTGTTCCTCACTTTAGTGACATAAAGGAAATAAGTGACTGGTCATAGAATCATCTTTAAATCACATTAAGTTGATTGGTCAAAAATCTAAATTAAAGAAGTAAGTTAAACCAAGTCACAGAGATTTCTTTTCAAATAGTATGTTAAAATAACTTTTAGCCCTATTTAGTGCTGAATTTCAATTATTTAAATACATTTTAGAACATAATTTACAATAGCCCACCAATATTTTCCACATTATATTGAAGGAGAGAAGTGGAAAAATCCATTTTAATAATAAAATTTTATTAAAATGTTAACTTGCACAGTTGAGAAGTGTGTGGTGTCTGTGTGTGTGTGTGATCTTTTCCCTTGTGCCAGTTATTCATTATTTCTTATAATATTTGCTTAAGTGAGGAATGAGCCTAAAGCTGCATCCTATCATATCAATGCATCCAAAGTTTATTGTAATTATAACAGTTCTAAAAAGACTTGGCATCTCCCAACTTACTCTGATTCTAAAGGACTACTTTATTGTTAATAATAATAATAATGTCCAAGTTAACTAAGCAAAGAACTACATGAGGGCATTACTAATAGTCTGAGATGAGAAAGTCCATAAAACGGATAAAAATCATTCAATCACTAAAGATCTAGGGCTCCTCTCTTTTCTGCATAACCAGCAGGAGCTTCCAACTGACACCGTTGGAGAAACAGCTTGAAAGAGGTCTCCAACTTGACCCCAAATCTCTCCTGGGACAGGGAGAGAGCCATCCGAGCTTCGTCTCTGTCAATCCGCAGGAAGGTCCGAGGCTGGGGCCTCCCGGTCGCCCGGGTCGCGCCCCATCCTCTGGGCCAGGGACTTACCACGAGAGCGCAGCACAGCAACTTGTTCATTGTGGTCCCCGGCAAACCTCAGGCGCACGGAGGCGGCGGCAGGGCGAGCGCTCGGTGCGTCTCCGGCGGGCGCAGTCATCACGTTATATATAGCCTCCAGGCGACAGGAAGTATCGGCTTGGCTTTGATCATTCATTCCCTATCTGGATCAAACTTTGCACCTTTTTTTTAGGATCCTTTGGCGGGAGGGTGGGGGATGCTCTGGGCTTAACACTTTCAGAGCCAGGACAGAAAAAATCGCCTGGAGAGACGGAGTGGTGGGGGCTGGGGCGGGGATGTCTGGCCCCTGGCAGGGAGTGAAAAAAAAAAAAGCCTTCGGGCTGCGGAACAAGGCACTCCTGTCTCGGAGAGGCTCTGAGGTTTCCTGGCCCCTTCCCGCCAGCGGGCGGCCACCTGGCAGCGGCCCGGCGGTGGGAGGGCCGGGCGCACGCTGGGGAGCCGGCTCCTCCACGCGGAGCTGAGCGTCCCATGCAGCCAAGATCCCGGCGCAGCCTGCGGTGCGTCCCAGACACTTTATCCCTCTCTTGGCTGGCCCCTTCTCTGCGGGGCTCTGAGAGCTGGAACGACAAGGCTCCTCATCTATGCCCTGCATTGTCTCAGAGCACTTTTGGGGACTTCGCAATCATTCATCTCCAAGGTTACATAGACGGCACAGAAGGAATTTCTCTAACTTCTGTCTGTT
Source organism: Macroglossus sobrinus (assembly GCA_004027375.1). Classification (NCBI taxonomy): domain Eukaryota; kingdom Metazoa; phylum Chordata; class Mammalia; order Chiroptera; family Pteropodidae; genus Macroglossus; species Macroglossus sobrinus. The sequence continues at coordinate 196,935 of PVKZ01001492.1, read as the reverse complement.
TGCTTCTTAAGCCCGTGCTTTTCCTGGTCACTTCTTGTTGTCTGCGGTGGTTAGAGGCAGAGAATCAGCAGAGGAAAAGCTTCCGGCCTCAGGCAGGTAAACCGGTACAGGCTGTGGGATACCTTGGCCACTGTTTTCTTCACCAACAGATTAATCATCAAAGGGCTATGGGTACCTTAGTGTCCTACATACTGAACTTCTGGAATTGCGTCTTTAAGATTGTTCCACTGCCCCCAAGCTGTCTAGAGAAGCTTGGTGCATTCGTAAAGGGTTCTCGGGTTCTCGAATTCCCCATCCACTCCCCAGAGCTGCTTGTCTGCAAGTTGGACCCTGCGACTTCTAAACTGTAGCCCCAGGGTTGTGCAGCTCATCAGTTATTTCTCAGACTGTCACCAGAACTCTGCTTACAGACGCTGAAAAGGTCACTGCAGAGCTGGCTGCCCCATCAGGGCCAAGTGTTGCTACGTGTCTCTTAAAAAGGGCAAGTCCTGCTTCTCAGCGAGTGTAAGGATGGAAGGCGAAGAATCCCGAAAGGGCACAGGTATGGCCAACCTGGGTCAGTGCTCCTGCCCCTGTGAATGGACATGGTTCCACTAGGAGTTCAAAGTGGATCCATAGCCCAAGGGGACAATAGGAAGAGGAAAAGAAACTCAGCTCCTCTGCTGTGATCATGAATTACAGAAAACAGAGGGTCTCAGTCATTGTTCTCTCTCCAGTGCCAGAACATAACAGCACCGCTGGCTGCTTAAGCTAGCTAGTGAGTGAATGAAGGTTAGTGATGGAAGATGACATTGTATGACTCCGGACCTGCCCCTCAATTTTGAACTTCAGCTTTGACGTCTGCAATCTGTCCTACTAACACTTAGACCTGCCATGAGACTTGAGTAAATTCAAATGTTAGTCATGAAACCTATGAATGGCAGTATTATTGTTTTTAATAGGGTAAAGTTTGTCTAGAATACTACCTGAAGGCATTTTTCTTGAAATATAATATTGTTGGCATAAAAAATGTCCAGACTCGTAGAGAATTTTTATGAGCCAAGCTGAGACAGTCACCAGGAAGAAAAATCTCCACAGATCTAGAAAATGCTCTAGAGAATGACAGTTTTGCAGCTTATTTTATACATTAAAATAAAAGAAGGAGACTTAAAGAGGGTTACATGAAATTCGTTGGTGGAGCGTAAGGACACAAAGCAGAGAAATCTCTGGGAATGTATAAAAAGTTTAACGGAGAGACTACTACTTCTTTTACAGTGGCAGATACAGGATAGTTAATAATTAACATTAAAAAAAAAAAAAACATTTACAGGCAGAGAGGTGGTGTGTGGCATGCAGGGAACAAGATACCAATGAGAGGTTCTGTGATCTCATGCTCTGGTGCAGCAGTTGTGGCCCAAGGGGTCTGGAAAAAATTATACTGACATTTCAAAGGTATGTTTTCTTAGATGCAAAAAGACATACACAGGCTCACTTCAGGTAAAGATTGACCCTTGTCAAGAAAGCTAAAGGCCTATGACCAGACTGTCCCCATGATCTGCTTTTATTTAGGATTTTTGGTGTTCAGACCATCCCATGTGGTTACTTCTGGTGTCTGGGTTTGTTGGAGCTGCCATGCAGGGGGGCCCCCCTGAACTTGTCAGATTTAGTAAGTAGCCCCTTTTTCATCTACAACATAATCAAACTTGGAGAAAACTGATCAAGGATGGAATCATCTAACCTTGGAAACGTTTCATGTCTCTCTAAGCCTCAGTTTCCTCATCTGTTAGAGAAAAAAGTAATACTGATATTACAGAAATGAGAGAGAGAGAGCAAATGAAAGCATATATATAGGTGATTCAGTAATTGTGAGCATTAAATAAAGTAAAATGTGCATGATAGCAAGCACAATGCTGGCCCATAGGACATATTTACTAAATTACAGCTGATTGTTGTAGGGGAGTACCTAAAATACTACTGATCTCTGGAGCCAGGCACATAAATTTGAACCCCAGGTCTACTACGTCTAGCTCTGTGATGTCAGGCAAGTTTTATCAAAACTATTTGTGTTTCCGTTGGGTTTCTTCATCTATGTAATAAAGATAAAAATTATACCTACCTCAGAGGATTATGAAGGTTATTATGAGGGTTAAATTGGATAAAATATGTAGAGTATTCACAAGAGTATCTACTACATCCTAAGTGCTCATTACCTGCCAGCTGTTATTATCGTTCTTATCTGAAGTTTCTTAGGGACATTTATATGAGCACAAGTTGAGTCTAGATTCTATGAGCTCCTGAGGGCAGAAATCGGGTATTTTTCTTTGGTATTCCCTGAAGCTTTTAGCTCAGCATCTGGCTCCCTATAACTACTCCATGAATATTAATAGTAATAGTAGTGATGGTTGGTGTGTGTGTGTGTGTGTGTGTCTGTGTGTGTGTGTGTGAGGGTAATTAGTGTAACCTTGAGAAAAGTTGAGCCACCATTCATTTAGAGTTGCAAAACAGACTATATCGACTCTGATTTCAGGGGCTGACTGTGGGCGGATTATTAATCACCCACTGACAGGAAACAGACACTATGAGTTATCGGTCATTTCATTTGCTATATTCCTGGAGCAATCTGGCCCATCCCCCTGGGTCTTCCCATGTGACCCACTGCTGTGGGCAGCTGGCCCTGAGCACTCTGAAGCTAGAGTTCATCTTAAGTTTGAATTGAAATGGACCCGAGGACTTAGGGCTGGACCCACAGGGAACATTTGAACACTAATATGGCAGACTACATTCATCTTCCTGTGACAGATCCCTCCCTGGCAGAGGCCATCAGAGACATTAAACATAGTGTCTTGTAAATGTAACCTTATGTTTCTGGGCACCAGCTATGTGTGATGCTGACTTTCTATTCAGATAATCCTCATCTTCTCTTCCTTGAATTCCTTCAAGTTAGACCTCATGTTGAGCACACATTCACTGCCCGTATTTCTGACTGTCACAGCCCCCATTTCAGCCACTCCTAAGGCTTAAAGAAATGATGCCCGAATATTGGGAACACCCACAGGGCAACACTTCATCTCTTTAGCACAGTGGCAATGCGTCTGCGATAGAAGGGCATTTATAATCATCATCATAATAGAAATGCCTTAAACTCAGGACAGAAATTGATTTAGGTCATTTGGGAGACAAAGCATGCAGTGGGCTCTGAAGTGACTGATCAAGTGTCTAGAGCATCTCACATCTAAGCTCCCTTGCCTGAAAATTGGAAATACAAGTTTTGAGGTTATGTATGTGAAAGGTTATTAGCCCGAAGAAGAACATATTCCTAGTTATTACACTGTTATTAAAATGAAACCTTTACTAATTTCATAAAGGAAGAAACAATAAGAGGAGAAATATCATGCAACTAGCCTATTGATTTTCATTTATTGTATTAATGTTGGCCAGTTTCTTTATTAAAAAACATGATTTCAAGTATATTAATATTCTAGACAAAAGCTATTTGACTTTTAAGGTGTTACGGACTGTGTTCAGAATGAATGTATACTTGCTTTAAGAAAAAAATAATGTACAAAAAAGCAAGGCACTTTCTGATTAAGTCACCAGGGCTCTGCTTGAAAGTGTGGGACCGGGGCTCAGTAGATGATAGTTATGGCTCCCCGCATCGCCACTCATCCATTAAAATAAGCCTTTCGTCGACTGCTGGCATTAATTACACAATCACACAAATATGTAATTATGATCAAGACCGTGTACTACATGGAAAGAAATAAGGTACCGTAGGAATACCTGACCCAGTGTGACTTCAAACCAGACCTCTATCAAACTGGTGATGAGAAGATAGTATAGGAAGCATTAACGGGTTTTAGGCATGACAGTGACACGATCATTTTAGCTTCAGTGGGGTAGAAATTCTCTGACCTTCACCCTGCCAGCCTCTCAGGGTCATAGGTCTAAACATAGACACACGAGAGAAATCCCTTCAACTAAGAATCACAGCAAAAATCGAAAAGTATTTTCATTAGCTGAACTAGGTTTAAAAATATTTTTTAATGCTTGTATGTGGTAAAAAACACAAATAGTATTAACATATAATTATGGAGGGTCAGTCTCCATTTCACGCCATACCTCCACTGCCACTTTACAGAAGCTACTACCGCTAACGACTGTTGTGTGATCTTTCAGGTATTATATGAACACATGTTTATGGATAGATATCCTGTTGTTTCATGCAAAAGGAAGCATACATGTGTTCTGAATGTCATTTTGTCACTTAACTATGTTTGTTTCATACCAGCATTGTGTCTGAGGACTTCAAAAGAGAGAATTTAATACATGGAATTGGTTACACGGGTTAGAGAATCGCTGAGAAGTCAAACAGAGGCAGCCAGGGGATGAGCAGCAGCTTAAAGCTATGACCTCCCTTAACTTGGAGGGTTAAGGGAAGAGTTAGGGACTGGGCTCATCTGGAGGAAGCTGGAACCACAGAGGTTCTGTCCAGTGGGATCTGAGCTTTGAGGAGAGAGAGTTACTGTTAGAAACACTGCCCCTCAAGTCTCCTGCCAGAGCCTTCTTTTGGCTGAACACGAACAGGAGGCCAGCTGGCATGGGGGCCTGGTAATGCAGCATCCGGTGGTGGACTCTCCTGTGATACAGGGAACAGGTGGAATGAGGGGTGATTTGTAGGGACAGACAGGCCAAGGATGGGCACAAACATATACAGAAATGTATCATTCTTTTTCATTGTAGCACAATCGTCTAATGTATGAATGTATCATAATTTATTTAACTACTGCTTTACTGATGGATAATCTGACTGCTTCCAGTACTTTTTCTATTAACAAACAATGTGGCGGTGAGCAGCTTTATGCATACATCTTTGCACCATTATGTGCGTGGACTTTTTAAGGATGAATTCTTTGAAATGTAATTGGGACAAAGATACATATATTTTACAGCTTAATAGGTATTGTCAAATTCTGGCATAAAAACCTTATATTCCTATTATTAATCTTACCACTTTGGGGGAAATAGGTTAATACTACTCCCTGTATTCCAGGGAGCACTGCCTTCTTTAGGTGGGAAGTCTGGCCTTTCAACTTGAGATCTGTAAAGACAGCTGCCTCATTCACAGTTCAGGGCTGCCATGTCAAAATACCTTTGGCTAGATGGCTTAAACAACAGACATTTATTTTCTCACAGTTTTAGAGACTGGGAGTCTGAGATTGAAGTGCCAGCTTCTGGTGAGTCCTCTCTTTCTGGCTTGTAGGAAGGAAGACACCATCTCGCCGTGTGTTCACGTGACCTCTTCCTTCTGTGTGTATGGAGATCTCTAAGGCAACCAATCCTATTGAATGTGGATGTTACCTTTATGATCTCATTTAATCTTAATTACAACCTAAAAGCCTTACGTTCAGATACAGTCACATTCAGGTGTTAGGATTTCCACATATGAATTCAGGGGTGGGGCACAACTCAATTCATAGGCGCATAGTCCTCCTTTAGGACTCATAATCTTATGCTTTATTTTCAAAGGAATGTAGGCTTTTGAAAACCTTGCTATCTAATGCTCGATAAATATGTATACATAATTGTAATGTCACCATTTCCCTCAAAGTTTCTCATTCCTCCTTTTCTGGACTATCTTTTCTTTCTTTGATCTAATAAAATAGTAGTCTCCATAGTTCAGTTACAATTCATACCTACGACACCTTCTAAAATGTCTCACCCACTTACAGATTCTGACTTCTCTGTGTGAGGTTGGCATGCTACTAGCAAGGAGGAATTCTTGTTCCTTCTTTTATAAAGTCTTTTAATAAAAGAGTTCAGTTATGTTAAATAGCATAGTACACCCTGCCCACCTGAGCAGAGGAACACGTACGTCAAGCCTTTCTGTACATGTAACACACATAATGATTTTCTTTTGAAATTCCTGTCTAGGACAGTGCCAAATTTGTGATACCTCTGGGTGGGAAAGTTGAGAATAGGAAACAACTACCTCCACAGACCCCAACAGATTGTCTGTTGTTCTCTGAAGCCAGAGAAAGAGACACAACTCCTTGCGTATTAACACTTTGACCTTGACTGCCAATCACTTCAGCCAGGATTTCCTGAAACTTAGATACCCATCTAGTGTCTACTCAGTCCCAAGAAATCAGCTCCCTAATTAAAAAGGGATGCATTTCCCAAAAAGGCTCCCAAAGAAATAAAAGTTTGCATCAGAAGCATGTTAGGGAATGCTACCTGCCCTCTTGGTCACTCTTAACATATCCTTCAGGTAATTTGGTTATCTCTACTGTCAATTCAAAGGTTCTCCTTTTCTCCCAACCCCCAAGCAATTTGTCTGCACTTGTCGAATGAAAATATGATAGATAAGAATCCTTAGAACTATTCTCTTAATAGCTAATTAGGTACTTCTATCTGGGAAACTCCCCTCCTTTAACTAAACAAACCCTTAGAAACAAAGGTTTTGATGAGATAGTTTTCAGAGGAACTAGCGGGCAAGAGAGAAATGTTCGGCAAGAGAGAAATGCTTCCTGGAATGAGAGTTTTGCCTATAAAGGGCTTTGCTTAAGAGAGCATCTTTAGGTGAATATTAAGCTAAAAAAGGGAGTGAAGTTACTTAATATTCAGCTGATGGGACACCATTAACAAAACCAGGAAAGAAACTCGGTTTCAGTACAACTAAGTAATTTATCATTGATTTATTCCAACGAATATTTACTTGGTACCTAGTAGGTGACACACACTGTACCCCTAATAGAGAAAATTAAAAAATGGTCCCCATACTTCTGAAGCTTAAAGTCAGGTTGCGGAGAAAGTAATGAAGTAAACCTAGAAATAAACTTTGTGGATGGTGATTAGCCAGTTCCAGAGACTGATAAGAAAGTTGAAATCTATAAAACAAGTTATGTGTAATGAATGGTGTGTGGCTAAGAAGCGGCAACTTTAGCTGAGCTTCTTAGGGAAGGGCTCTCTGAAGAATTGACTTCTGATCAGATAACAGAAGGATGAGAACATTGCCCATTCGGAGGTGCGGTCAGAGCCTTCCAGGTAGAGGGATGAGTAAGTGCGGTAATGCAGGTGAGAAATGTCAGTGAGGCATGACCTAAGGGAACAAGGGGGAGATTTAAACCATATATGGCCAGAGAAGTAGGCAAGGCCAGACCATGTAGGTTCTAGAGGGTCAGGTAAGGATTTGGCACTTCAGGTGAAGGACAGTAGGGAGCCATTGTCATGCCTTAAGATGTGAGAGAAGTGACTTGACATTCAGGCAAAAGGATCATTTTTGGTAGTGGTAATGTAGCTAGAGCAGACACAGGAAGATCATAGGTAGCAGGAAGGTAATTGTCACAAGGACTCATTGTCATCCCTTTAGGTCCTAAGAAGCAGAAGAATGAGTCCCAGCTTCATTATTTATATGCAAGTGTCTTTGGTTAAGTCAGTTAATTTCTCTGAGCCCCCTGAGTTTCACAGTCAGTAAAAGGAATATTCTAGTTACCTGATGAAACTATACATACATCATAAGGATACTAGGTGAATCAGATAATGTATGTGATGTGTTCATTCATCCTAAAGTTCTATGTAATAAGGGATATTTCCTTGTATCCTAAGTTTGGTGTCAGGCCTCAACATGTCAGAAGAACATAAGAGAACTAAATGGTAAAGTATAGCAAAACAAAATAAAACAAAACATTTATGCTAAGTATACGTGAACTTTCACATTTTTTTGTTTTTACGTGTTTTTCTAGATACTTGAGGTTTAATTGTTTCTAAAAGTATTGATGATAATAATAATAATAACAACATTTTTAGATGGCTATGTATAAAATGCTGTGCTAGAAATAATTATTTGTCCCGTTTTACTAAAAAGAGGACTGGGGCTCAGAGAGAATAAGGAACTTGTATAAGATCAACAGCTAGTAAATGGATTTGAGTTCAGTCAGTCTAATTCCAGAGTCTGGGCTCTTAACTATAAGCTCTGTGGCTTATAATAAATTTAAGGGTTTTCTAAAGCTAGAAGTCAATTTCATCCTACAGAATGATCAGATATTTGATATATCTTGGTAGCAGCCCGAAGTCAAAAATGGATGAGGGTTAGTTTTCCTTCTTAGATCAAAATCAAAATATGAACAGCTATTTATTAGCAAGCAGAGCTCAAATGGTCACACAATGTGAACTTACACTTGGATGAAGTCCCAGCTCTCATCAAATTTTTGGTCTTCTGAACACAACTTACATTATAGATTGACTTGAAACACATGTGACAATGCACTGTGGCAGGATGAAGCAACACTGCCTCTGTCAGGCAAACAAGTATTCTTAGAATCAGAGGAAAAATATACGTCAGTTCAGAGGGGTCAGACCTCAGGCACTAAGTATTTTATTGTTTTTGATGTTATTGTAAAGAGGATTGCTTTCTTAATTTTTCCTTTAGATAATGAATTGTAGTATATGGCAATACAATGTATTTTTGTGTGTGTGGCTTTTGTATCCTGCAACTTTTAATGTATTAGTTCTAATAGATTTTTGGTGGAGTCTTTAGGATTTTCCATATACAAGATCATGCCATCTGCAAACAGAAACTATTTTTTACTCCTTCCTTTCTAATTTGAATGCCTTTTTTTTCTTGATTGTCATGGTTAGGACTTTCAGTACTATGTTAAGAATAAGTGGTGAAAGTGGGCATTCTTGTCTTGTTCCTAATCTTAGAAGAAAGGCTTTTAACTTGTCACGGTTGAGTATGACAACTGATAGCACAAAAATTCAAAGAATCATCAGAGGCTACGATGAACAATTATATGCCAACAAACTGGACAACCTAGAAAAAATGAAAAAATTTTTAGAAACATACAACCTACCAAGACTAAATAAGAAAAAAATAGAAAAATCTGAACAGAGCAATTATTAGTAAAGAAATTGAATCAGTAATAAAAAATCTCCATACAAATAAAAGCCCAGGATGAGAAGGCTTCACAGGTGACTTCTACCAAACATTTAAAAATAATTAATATTAATACTTCTTAAACTTTTTCAAAAACCTAAAGAGAGAGGAACACTTCTAAACTCATTTTATGAGGACAGCATTCCCCTGATATCAAAGCCAGACAAGACACTTCAAAGGAAAGAAAATTACAGGCCAATATCTCTGATGAATATAGATACAAAAAATCCTAAACAAAATACTAACAAACCACAAATAACAGCACATACAAAGGATCCTAACAAAAATCAAGTGGGATATAAGAATGGTTCAACCCACACAAATCAATCAGTTGGAAACACCAAACAAAATAAAGGATAAAAATTATATGATCATTTCAATAGATGTAGAAAAAGCACCTGACAAAATAGAACAGCCTTTCATTATAGAAACTCTCAACAAATAGGTATAGAAGGGATGTACCTCAACATAATAAAGGCCATATGTGACAAGCCCACAGCTAACATCATACATACTCACTGATTCTAAAAATAAAGGATGAAGCATTAGCCATATTCTGTATTATTACAGAGCACACAAGGTGCTTACTTTAACCTGGTGTTTCTACACATTTTTAAAATTGTCCCCAAAGGAGAAAATTTTAAGTTAATTTAACTTAATTAAATTAAATGTTGAGATTTAAGTTTTTTTTCAGGTAGGGTTGTTTTTTGGAGGGCTCACACTTTTTATACCCACTCCCCAAAATTTGCCCACTTGCTGACTGTATTGCTCCCATTGAGAATACATGCTTCAGCCAGACTCATGTTTTGAATACCCATAATTTCACCAAGAGAGCCCACTTTACCACAATTATGGTAAGTAACAAAGTCTCTGGTGTTGCTGTGAGATGGGCAGGGCTGAATCCCTGGGATGTGGACCTTCTTATGGGATGCTAATTCACCTTCTGGGAAGTGGGGATCCTGGCTAAGTCAACTATCTAGAGATAAATTAACTCGATTAATGTGTTAATTAATTAACACATAATTAATTAACACATTAATTAACTCGATTAATGTAGAGAATAAATTAACTCGATTAATGTGTTATGAGAACACACTGTACTAAAATATTAAAATGAAATTACCGATGTAATAAAGGATTCCAGAGCAAGGAAATGAATGGAGAAAAAGAGTTCTGTGCAGGAAATAGCTTAGACTATAGGGAAAGGATGCAGGAAAGGATGGGGTTTGCTCTAGAAGAACATAAACAATGCACATACAAAAAGCAGCCTAAATTCTGTCATTACAGTTCCTCCTCAGGTGCATGAAATGGCTTTTGAAGCTTCATACTTCTGTAGGTACCACATGGCAGTCAGTGAGAACTGGAGAATAGCCAAGGTCACCTTGTGGGTCCTGGTAGGAAGGACATTAGTTGTGCTGATTTCTTCTCTTAAAAGATATGTTGCTTCTGCTTGAAGTTCCAATAGAATTAAAGGTCCACTTGAACTTCTAAACCAGATTAGTTGGGAGGGTTTTGCACAGTGAGGCCAAAGGCTGGGCTGAGAAATGATGAATTTATGTTTCTAACTCCAGTCGATGTGCATCAGGAAAGCTTTCTTGGTGAGAGAAAGCCTCATGGCTGAGGCTTTCAAATTCATGAAAGCTGCAGGTCTTCTACCCCCCCAAAATTTATGCAGCCTCACATAAATTCTGCATTCAATTCAGAAGGTTCATGGCCTATGATTCCAGTAAGGAAATGAATTTGAAATGTGGTGGAACTTTTTGCTACTCAATCTTAAAGAGATGTTTGTACTTTGGTTGACAATATTGTTGCATCATCATTTGCCATCTTTCAATATTTATATTTCCTGGGTTCTGGTCCAGGATACCGATGCTGAAGTTTTAATGTCATGTAAATGAGACTTGTTTTCACCTCACTCATGGATCATCATACCAGTCAAGTCTACAAATGGCCTCGCCCTTTAAAACTGTGTACTCTCAGAATGGCTCAGATCTCAGGGCAGCTGATTCTGCCTGGCAGGTGTGGGACGTGTGCTTGAGTCATTCAGAATCTCAAAGAGATATTTGTTAGAGGGCACAGCAAACAGTGACTGATTCAGTAGCTCCTTGGGTTCTAAACAACCTGGTACTTACCACAGTTTACAATGGAAGGAAGCTCTGCTGCTTCTTTAGTGGTCGGTAGATGTGGAAAAGATGAAAAGCTTACAAAAGCAGAAGTCCTAACAGGCCGGCACAGTGGGAAGTAGGGAAGGGGGTTTTTCTATGGCCTTTTCTTTTTAAACCCATTTAAGATATAAAGCTTAGGTAAATAGGAGGAAGACCCAGCGGTTTAGTAGCCAATGTGGGCATGTCATTTGAGGCCTTTTCAGACTAAACACAATAGAGCCCAGTATGGCCGGGGCTCTGAAGCTGGACGGCTTACATTTGAAGCCTGGCCACCTTGCTCTGTATTCTTTCATTTCTTCCTGTCTCCGTTTCTCCATCTACACAGTGGAGGAGCTAACAGTATTCACTTGTTAGGATTGTTCTGAGGATTAAATGGGAAGAATGTATGCAAGGCACTCAGAACAATACCTGGCAAGCAGTAAGCTCTCCACAAACATCAGCACCCATCTGTAATCAAATTCAGTGATGTGTTACTTTAGAATGATTATAGCCTATACTGTGTGGACATGGCTGTCTAGGCCACTGAATGGAGAGACTTTATAGTTTCAAAAAATGTTCATGCTACAGTTACAACCTATTTAAAAGTATAAACTAGATATTCAAAGCAGAAAATCTCCCAGCAACTATGACAGTCAAATCAGCTGGGACCTAAGTGTCCGGGAGTGGCTACAATGTGTCCAGCCCTGTGCTAAGTAACCGTGAAACCTATTGAAGGTAGATGTCCATATGTCTGTCTTCCTTGCCTTCTGGAAGAGTATTATCTCGTTTCTTCATCAGAGCTTGGCCTATTCTGTTACACAGGCATTTAAAAAAGTTACAAAAAAGATGTGGCACAGGAAGTCAGAAGACATATTGACGAAGTAAGATATGAAGCCTTCGGGAGTTTAGGGGGTTGGAAGGATGCATTTGAAATAGGATTGGGGGCAGGAGTAGGAAAATATCTGGAAAGGCTTTCTGAAAGACAGGAGCTTTGAAAAATTAGTAGGCCTTTGGGAGTCATAATTAACAAGGGAATGAATTCCAGGAAGGAAAAAGAAGGCTACTGAAGGCCTGGAGTTTGGATGGGGGTAGAGTGTGTATGGGTGACGGTGAAGAATGGGTGGGGGGAGAATGGGTGCTGTAGGATACATGGTTCTAGCGGAGGGGAGGTGGGCAGCACATGTGAAAGAGGATCTTGTCATTGATGCTAAAGCTTCAAAAAAGGAGAGAGCTCAAGAAAAAATGTGGATGATTTTTAATGTCAGGTGCTACTGTTGTTTTATGGATAGTGGAGGCTCAAATGGTTTTTGAGCATGATGAGAACTATGCTTGAGGCACCATTTGTAAACCATTTTGTTATTTTTGAAGTGCTTTTCATGCTTTATTTTATTTTATCCTTAGAGCAAGATCATGCGATACATAAAGGAGACATTATTTACCTCATTTTTGTCTGGTATTTGTCTAACCATGTCACACACATTGCAAATAAAGAGACTGTCATGTTCCCACACCGACAAGGATTAAAAAGGTGGGTGGGACTATGGACCGCCTATGGGTCACTCTGCAAAGCTACTTGTTAGGATGCAGACTCTGCTTTTGTTCCAAACTGTGTCAAAACGTCCAATAAGAATGATGTCCTTATTCGTAAAGTATATCTATATTGCCATGATGTCTTTAAATATACCCTATTATTTTATCATTTAAGCCAATATAATAAAATAAAATCCAACCTTTGTACAGTGCTTTTAAATCAACAAAATGTCATTTGATCATTTAATCATTTAACCTTTCTAATAACTGACAGGTAGATGGGTCAAAATGTGATCAATATTTCTATGATAAGAAAACCAGAGAGGACCAGTGACCAGTCTAAGATGGCACCATGAACAAGAAATGGACTGAAAATTAAAGCAAAAGCTTGAGCTTTAGAGTCTTTCAAAACTTTCATAGGCCACCAGGTTTTGCTAGCTGCTTCTGCTCACCTCAATTCAAGCTGTTATTTGACAGTAAGCTTCTGTAGACTAAAGGATATTTTTTACTGTCATTAGTATCCTTCCAGGCCTGATTACTTGAGGCCTGTGGGTGGGTGCCCAGGTGGAAGACTACAAGTGACTCATCTGATACAGTAGCTGCCCGCTCTGCTTGGTCCAGGAACTAGTCAAGAGCATCAAGGGACTCTGCCATGGCTGAGTGGCTTGGCTATGAGACATGTTGCTGTTTGTTGATTTTTTGGCCTGCCTTCCTCTCCTCCAACTTTCCACTCTTCCCCACTCCCAGACCAGAGTGGCAGGAAGAATCTGACACTGGAGCGTGACCTTTTCTGGCTGGATACCCATCTGCGTCAAAATGATGATAGCTTTGGCACCCAAGGGATTGTGGGGGCTGGACTCAAGACCATCCTTGGGTAACTGAAATGATTTCTTTCTAATGGATTCTTGACCTGTGAAGCCACAAGAAGGTTATTTTTACTTAGAGAGACCTCAACATATTAATGGGGAGCTTGGACTTGCACAATTTTTAATGCTCTAGTCAGTTCTTAGGAAATAAAAAGAGCTAGGTCATTATCAAAGAAACGACTTTGTGGATTAACATGTCAACCAGTGGGGCTACAGCTGAGCTCCTGCTCTCCAAGGCATACTTGTTGTCTAAATAAGGCAGGGAAGCCAGTCATCCCCCTGTTGTTTTGCATTACCTAAGTACCAGCCCTCCCACAGGGCAGTGGTGGATGTAAATTCTGACACTCAGAGAAGATATTGAGAAACATTTGCAGTTTCTTTAGAACCTCGTAAAGTTGAACAGCTTACCATGGGTGGGACTGTTGGAGCAGCACATCTAATCAAACTGGGGGCAGTAACTACCTGCGGTAGAGATTAACTGGTACAATCGGGAAAGCCCAAGATGAGCACTAACCTGTGAGTTCCATGGGCTATTCCTGTGTATTCTGAAGAGCAGGAATCTTCTCCTCTGAAACTATTGCTGGTTAGCACTCAAAAGAAGTGTTGTTGAGTGACCAGTTGAATGCCTAGTGCATTCCTCACCATGGCTTTAATGAAACTTTCCCTTTAGCTGGGAGGCCCTTTACCCAACAGATCTTTTTTTTTACATTCAGTCAGCACATATTACAAGACACTTCTTGGTGCCAAGCACTGTACTTTGGATATGATGGATGAGACTAAGTCAGGGTCCACATGCTCAAGGAATTTATGGTCTGGTAGGGGAGACGGATGTGTTACAGGTTGAAACTGAAGACACAAATGATAAAGAGAGTGCTGTAGGAATTCACAGAGTGGGGGAAAAAGCCCAGAACTGGCACAGCAAGGGTCCAACAGTTAAAACAAACAAACAAACAAACAAACAAACAAACAAATAGAAAATCAGCTGGAATTTAATTCAGGAGTTACTGAATACCATAATATAGGTAGCAGAAACTACCATTTTTGAATACCCGTTAAATTCAGAATCTTTTTTAGACATTATCTCAAATATCACATTTTATAAGATCCATTTTCCAAATTAGGAATCTGAGATTCAAAAATTGCTTAGCTCACTCAACAAATGATTGTCAGGTCTGGGGTTAGGGTACATCTGCCACTGAAGCTACCCAATACTATGTGAATGCAAGGCTGGTTCTTGATTAATATAGCAGTTCTTTCTACTACAGACTTCATCTCTCCATACCTAGTTCCAACTCATTCATTAATTCAGGGAACTTCCTTGACATATCTTGTCTACCTTTATTTTTCACTATAATATTTGTCATCATCTAACATACAATTACTATATTTAATCAAATCTAAGGTGCTTATTTATTCATATTTTTATATCTCTGAACTTAGGATGTATAGGAATATGAATGTTATGGCAAAGTTTGTGATGTCGTTTTCTTTGTACATAAAAATAACAGTGTATCTTGAAATTGATGGCATCGGAAATTTCTGATATAGGCAGTATTTTGCTTTTACTACATTGCTTATTTTCTTTCTTCCTTTGGTAGAATATAAGCTCCATGTGAGTAGGATATTTTTTCTGCCTTTTTCGTCTTTGTACCCCCATAAGTTGGGATGCTATTGAATAAATTAATGACTGATGGCATATAGAGTGCCTACTATGTGTCAGTAGCTGTGTAAAGAGTGCTGGATGTACAGTAAGGAATAGAATAGACATGGTCTTTGCTTTCCTGGACGTGATGCAAATTAAACAAACCGACAAATAAGTACATAAGTAATTGTGCAAAATTACATGGGAAGTTGAAAGAAGTGACAATTTTGAAGGTGATATAGAGAGAATAAATGAGGTGGTGCCCAAATTCAGGTTAGAAAATTAGAAAGGGCCTCTCCAATCTGATATAAGAACAGTGATGTCAATGAGTTCAAGAATGTGGACTATTTCACTGCTTGGCACATTTAACAGCCAACCTTGATCATCCTAGTCCAAAACATTTTCACCCCTCTTACAAAAACACATGACACTTACTGTGTCTGGATGTGTATTTGTGCATATATTCTTTTTGCCCACCTAGATTACAAATGCATTCATTATTTTTGTAGAATAAAAAGACCACTGGATTACAAGACAGGAGGCCTCAGTGGTAGTTGTAGCTTTGCCCCCTACTTTACAAATCAGGGAAGTTATATAAACCCTGCAGTCCTTAGTACCTTTACCTGTGAAATTAGGAGCTTATATTAGAGAATCCCTAATTGGTCATTAACTTTACATTTAAATTCTATAATTATCAGCCTACTTTAACAAATAATTATTGAGGAACTACTATTTGCTACGCTGCTAAACTTTCTTCGGGGCGCTAGAAGAATTAAGATAAAAGGAAAGGAGACACGATAATATTCATTTAAGGTATGCATGATCTTGAAGCAACCGGTACATTAATGATTTGATTATAATGCAGCATAGAATTTCCTCTGCTTCTGAACTTTCAGTGACAATTATTATCTTTTCTTAGTGTGAACAAAGTCCCCTGCTTGCCACCATCAGATGGGGGCAAGTGGTCACATAGGCTAGACACTGTGCATTGGATTTGAGAGTTCGTGGATGAGGGGGTGGGGCATTGAGAAGCTAAGTTATTTGTAGGAAAATAAGCATCCACATGCCAGGGTAACATGAGAATTGAAAGTAAGGGTCACTTTGTTCTACCTGGGTGGACATGAAAGTGAGTGTGCCATGGGGCGGGTCAAAGATGCTATTTAGGACGTTGATGTCTCAATTTAATTTTGAAGGAAGAATTAAGCAGGTATGCTAGTTGGGATGCTTTTGACTGCAAAATACAGACTACCCCACTAACGATAGATATGATAAGAAGTGCAACCATTATAACACACAATATAAAGAACAGAGGTAGGGAAATTCCAGGTTTAGTTCAACGGCTCAAAATGCCATTGACGACTCAAGTTCTTTTAACCTTTCTTCTCTTTTTCAGAATATTGGTTTTTGTTCTAAACTTTACCCCTCAACAATTGCATCATCACTGCCAGATTTCTTGGCATAGTATCTAAACAACTGTACATACACATTTTTTTAAAAAAAATGCTGAAAAGGGGCAATTTCTCTCTGAAGTCTTTTGGTCACAGGAAAGAACCATATCTTCTTCTGTCTGCCTCGTTCTCCCCCACAGTCTTAGCAAACTTCCCCTCGGCTCCCAGTGGCCATGGCTGGGCCCCATGTCGATGCTCTACACACAAGGGAGGCTGGAAAAGTATGTCTTTGGCTTTTACAGTCTCGATATGGGATGACAGATTCTGTCTGCTAGCAGGAAGTATGTTTTCCAGGTGGGTAAGTAGTGAATGGTGTGGTTGTTGGATAAACCTCCAACTGTTTTCAAAACAGGAAAAGAAGGAGTAGAGAGTTATTAATGGATCTTACGCTTGGGCCCTGGCACAATCCTTTGCTCTCTGAATTGTAGACATTCAACTGATATTTGTTGACTGTGTGATCATTGTCATGGAAATGGAAGAATCAATGGCAGGTTAGGCAAGTGAACAGTAAAATCAGTTTATTCTTTCCAGGCCATGACTGGGTGAAAAAAAAAAAATTATTTAGTCACTTGAATGAGTGACTGTTGATATTTCTCTCCTGGGTGGCTAAACTAAAATCCTAATTCAACATCAGGAGAGGTAGTGGTGGTTTTTAAAAACCATGTCTAATTTGGCAACAGTTGTATAATCTAAAAGCAAATCAGGGAAAAATCTGAGTTCAATGGAAAAAGACCAGATCTCAGGAATGAAAGTTTACTGAAAACACCATGTTGGGGTTCTAATGGGGGGAAAAAAAAAAACAGAATGTAAGATGGCCCCAGGGCTATGGGAAAAATTTAGTAGACCCTAATAAAGTACTCAGTGTCTGCTTATTACACATGGAAACTCAAAACAAGGAAGCAGAAGAAGGTAAAAAATTAGTTCATTTTTTAAAATCTACTATATATACGAGAAGACATTAATATTTTTAAAAAACTTCCTTTGCCTTTCTCACAATTGCAAACAAAATAGAAAGCCAAAAAGTTGACTTCTGGCTAAAACAACAACAACAAAAAGAATATTGTGTAGAAACTGAAAGAAGACGCGAGTTATGGTGTTGAAGGGGTATGAATTATTTGCAATAATTCATATGAAGCAATTCACAAAGACTTCAAAATCAGTATGAGCATGTCATAGCACACTAATCCTTTGAAATGACTTCTCTCCATATCTTTAAAGCCTGTTAAACCTTTTTGCAGAATTGTGAGAGTTTGTCTGGAGAACAAAAAGCATAAGAGATGAATGAAAGGTATGGGGTTATTTCCCAGTGCTCTTTCTTGAAAGAGATTGTTCCATTTTTAAATAACTGGGGCTACTCAGCATCAACCACAATGTATTTTCGGTGTGTGTGTGTGTGTGTGTTTTTTCATCTGGAGTTTTATTCTTTTGTTCTACTCCACCCTACCACTCTTCCCATGAAAGCAAAGGCATGCCATAACACAGGAAAAGGGGCCACAAAGGGCCATAGGCAGTTGACTCATCTTTAATGTTTCCAGTTTCATAGTGTTTGCTACGATGTCTCAACCAGTTACCATGTTTCTGCTATAAATTGTTCTCTCCACCTAAAATGGATTCATAATCTTTTTGGAGTGGTAGTATGATCAGCATTCTAAAGCCACTTAGAATTCCTAGATTCCTCCAAGTCCTTGAAGGTAATAATGCAATTTCTGTACTTTTTTTACTATCTAGTAAGACCTGGTCTACGGGTTCTTGCTCAGGAGTCCATGTCAGAGTCTCCTTGGGAACTGTCACCTGCACACAGGTATCTACTTGCCTTGGCACATCGTATCAGAATCGCTAGGGTTGGATCTGGCAAACCTATTGAGAAACACGCTTTGAGTTATTCTGATGTACGGATCTCATTCAAACCATTAGTCTGTTAGAAATTGTAAATTTACTCTCAAAGATGAAAAGAAAAGAAATAGAAAAAAACAAGCACTGGCAGCTCTTGCATCTGACTACTATGATACATAACCAGTGTGGTAACGCTGAGAACTAGCATAGGACGATGGCTAAACGATCAGCTTCCCAGATTCAGATTCCTACTTTGCTCTGTGACCTGTATCAAATTGAGTTGTCACACTATGCCTCAGTTTACTCATCTTGTAATGAGTACAATAAAAATGCATGCAGTAAATTGGGGACTAAATTATGTATTATGCATAAGATTAAACCTATACAAAGTATTTACCGAGAGACTGGAATAAAGTAGTTGTTAAAACAATATCAACTCTTATTATCTCTGAAGGCTTCCTTAAACAGTATGTTTGATAAAAAAGTAAAATTATGAATACTTGCAAATAATATTTAATTGATAGAATATTTTAAAATCTAAGATCTATAGTAGGATTCTTCTTTTAGGTCTTTCGTATTATAAATGTTGGGTCCATATTTTAATTTAAATAATTATATTAGCATTGAGAATGCCAAAATCTCTTTTCATGACAATAGTAAAACTTTAAAATACCATAAAATGATATCTAGAAATTACTGGCTTGGATAATTAAGGAATGTATTATTTCTTGCAGGCCAGGAATATTTGGGGCTGCATTAAGATTAAAATTCATTTAATGCATCAACAAGAAGGCATGGGAAGAAAATGGCAATTCTTAAAATAAAATTATTTGATAAAAATATTTTAAAACAACTATTCGATAATTATCACAGATAAAATTAGGTATTTGTTGTAGCTCTTTATTTTGTGGTTTAAAGGGTTTTTTGCTTTGTTTTGTTTTGATTACAAATGGGAGAAGGGTACAATAATCTTTTATTTTAGCCCCATCAGACTCATTTTTAACTTGTGACCTCCAGAACCACATGATGATACATTTGTGAGGTTTTTTAAGCTTTAAGCTACTGATTTGTGGAAATATATTATAACAACAATAGGCAGCTGATACAAACCTCATAGATAATCAGATTCAATCTTCTTAATTTTGATTGAGCAATATAAAGCCCAGAGAGACTGGCTGGCTGTTCATTTATTCATTCATTCAACAACAATTTTTGGAGCTGCTAACAGCTGCTAGTCACTGTTAGCAGTAAGCATATGATCCGTGTGATACCTTTTTTTAACCTTTCTCCCAGAATCCTGGGAATGGAATCTGGAGTGGAGAGACCCTCCCACCCCACACGCCAAAAGAAAGATACTCAGGGCTGATGAATTCTGATGGTGCTACTACGCCTGATCCCCAGAGCTGCACTGTTTCAATTTCTTCCGGCTGGTGGAAGCGATTAACTGAGCCTTGGTAGTGCACTTCCTTTTGATTTTTTGAACTACCAGGTCCTTATGATAAATTTCTTCATTTATGCAAGTTGTCTAGAGCAGGTTTCTGTGTCTATTTTACCCACTCTAGCAAATGATCTAAATCAGTTGATAGTGCCCTCTGATCACTTTAAAGGGTTGTGACAGTGTTATAAACCAACAATTTATTTTTAAAAAGCTCGTTTTATTCCACAGAAATAGTCTGCAGGTCATTTACCAACTGCTGTTTCATCCCCAACAAGCTAAACCCGCATTCTAATCTCAGCATTTGGGGAACATTTTTCTTTGTCTACGTGAAAAGGAAATGTGAACCACAGATGAAATCTGCAACCCTCTGACGTCTGAGCTGCTAAAATTCATTTGGGACAGAATTGTGTTATAAATATAAATTTCATAATAATGTCTACCGTCATCAGATTGTGGGGGCAGATAGAGTCCCTCACTTCTTGGAGCTCACAGTTATGCGGGCCTGATACCACTGAGGGAGGAAGGCAATCAGAAAAGTTTCACATCCCCACAGGAGAGGAACGGCTATGAAGCTGGGCGGGTCGAAATTCTTTACACAAGACAGAAGGGCCAAGCATAGTTATCCCTGATAAAGAACCAAAGATCTGATGGGTGTAGTATATGTAACCTGGTCGATACTGTTCTGGACACACCTATAGGTGTGATTCCCGCCTGGCGATGGCACCGCTGTCGATACATCTGCTCGTTGTTCCCTGAAGCGATATGTCACTACTGCGTCCAAAAAAATGGCCCTTTTTCATGGAACCCATGCCTGTGGGGTGGGGGAGGAAACATTTCCCTTCTTTCCTTCTAGGTCCTTTGGCTGGCCTAATAATTGAAATGACAGAAGAGAGATTAACAGGAGAAAAATAGATTTACTTTTGTATGTATGGGAGCCCAGAAATATATATGTCTTTGAAAGGCTCCCCAACAACCAGGCAATTGAAGGTTATCTGCCATCCTGAGCTAAGGGGAAAGGGATAGGGACCAGGGGCCTCAAAGGGGATTCACAGGAAGATGGGAAGAATGAATGTTTGATAAACAATTGTTTGCCCTGCCATGCAGATAAGACATTTTTGTGTTATCTCTGGTAAAAACTTTCTTCTTTTATAAATTCTTCCATATAAATTCTTTTAGGAAATTAAGGAGGAGGTAAAAAGCTGTACTTGAATCTGTTGGCTCTTGACTGTCTTCAGCTTGAAATAATTCACATGCCAAAGTAACATATTCTGGGGTGGCCTGCCCTGAAACCCATCACCTAGTTCCCCTTTATAAATTCACATTCTGCCTAGTTCTTGCTATCCCACTAGATCAAAATCAAACCAAATGTTTACCCTGACCTACCACAATCTACTTGGGATGTGTGAGACCCACCTGAGCTATAGCCTTAGGACAGCTTTCTGAAGAAACTCAGAAGCAACGAATCAAAGGGCTATTTACTTCACTCCCTTTCTGGAAAGGAATGGCATTCGGTGAAGCATGGCAATGATCCCCTCTGGATTCCTGGCAGGGGCCCTGAGCTCTGTGATGTGGGGCCTCACTCCACTGAGGTAGGAAGGCATAAATCCCTATTGCAGTTCTGCCTGCTCTCACATGAGAAGAAGCTTTGGAGGTGCTGGGCTTTGAAAATCAAGGCAGAACATCCTTTCATATGGCATCCAGCTGTGAGCAATGTGGGCTGGACAGCAACGGCCCAGCCCTGGCTGCTCTACGGCAGAGTGCTCTGGAGATTCTGGGTTTTCTTCTCAGCACCTCACAGAGAAGGAGAAGGAAGGATTCTAAGGGACTAGGTGATCAGCTTCTTTATGCCCAGGAGAACACTGAAATGAAATATACAGTTTCTCTGTATTCTTGGTGTACCGTTAGGCAGGATCGATGATGTGGAAAACAAAACAAAACAAAAAAACATAAAATATTGGCTTAGGGTTCACAGTATTTCAGTATGAATCCTGGCCTTGCTGCTCAGAAGATGTGTCATCTAGAGTGAATTGTTTCATTCCTCTAAGCTTCAGTTTTCTCACCTGTAAAATGGTAATATCTATTTTATAGATGGTGTTCCAAGAATTAAATGAGATAATATATGTTAAGCACTTAGCAATGTCTGGGGCATTGATCAGCCTTTTCCTTTTTCCTTCTAAAGTAGTTGTGACTAAGGACTGGCTTTTGCTCTCATATCCCCGGGAGGCCATCAGAAAGGATTATGGTCCTTTACATGTCATAACACCTTTTCACACACATCATATTTTGTCATCCTCCTAATAATTTTATGACTAAGTACTATAATCATGCTTATTTAGAAAGAAACTGAGGCTCAGAGAGATTAAGCAACTTGATCGATGATTGCAAAGGCAGTGCTTGTCACAGGTATGACTTGCACTCAATTCATTGGACCTAGCATCCTTTCTCTTTATAGTTCTTGCTCTTTCTTTCTGGTTAGCATGGAGCCTAACTTTGTAGTGGCCAAAGGTCAAGCCAGGTTGGCACTGTCTGTGTCTCCTAGTCTTCCTATTTCCACGGCTGTTAAAACTACCCTGACCAACGGTCAATGCCAGGCATGTTGAAGCTTCACTGGGGAAGGGGGCGTTGTTTGTTGGGTTGAATGTGGCCCCTTTATTCTGTAGGACTGGGACACCATATTTTAATCTTCTTAGGCTCTCAGACTGGCGATCACAAAGAAGCTGTTCCTGCTATCCTTCTATCTCTCACCCCCAAAACCCAGCCCCCATCTTGGGGATGCTGACCTTCATGGACCCCTCCTTGCTGGGTCACCTCTGGGTGGTTAGTTTCTGAAAGTCACACCTTGTCTTAAGACTCTTCTTCTGAGGTCCATTACTCATATACCATTGTTTCATTTTATGGGGCTGAGGAGTGTAAAAACCTCAGTGTATAAATAATGCCTCATTAAGCCTTCCTCAATTCAGCTTAATTTCCTGATGGGACCCTGAGTGACACACTAGGCCTCTCCAGGTGGTGGTAGAAAAATACAAGCTAGGAAAATGATGCCTGTGAATATCAGTTTCTTTACCCAGCACCAAAACAAAGTCCTCAATTGCACAGCAACCTTTTAGAATGGTTTTTCTCTTTTAAGGGTACTCTAAATAGTAATTTTAAGTTTGTTTTTCCTATATATAAGAAGTGTTGGGATCTAGGTTAGATATAATAATTTTTAATAGAGCGTAATCTCAAAAAACAGCCCAGCTGAATTTGACAGGTAGTAGAATAAATTGTTTTAGTCAACTCTGGCTGCTGTAACAAAATACCATAGACCAGCTGACTTAAAGAACAGAAATATGTTTCTTACGGTAGACTGGACACCCAAGGTCAAGATGTCACCACCATTGGGTTCTAGTAGGGTCTCCCTTCTTGGATTGCAGACAGTCACTTTCTTGCTGTGTCCTTCCTGTGGCAGAGAAAGTAAGCCCTGGTGTCACTTCCTCGGCTTATAAGGGCAAAAATCTCATCATAGGACCTCTATCCTCATGACCTCATCTGAGCCTGATTGCCACCCAAAGGCTTTATCTCCAAATCCCATCACTTTAACATATGAATTTTGGGGAGACACAAGCATTAAGTCTGTAACATTAATGTAGAGAGAGCAATGGTGTCAGATCTCCTGGGTTAAAAATGCCAGCGGTAGCACTTGCTGTTTGGTTCCTGGTTACTTAACCCCTTTGTACTTCAATTTCATCCATTAAAAAAATAGATTTTTCTGAGAAGCGTTATTATAAGAATTAAATGAGTTAATATGTGCCCATAAGACATTCCTAAAGATGAGTGTTTATATGTGAGGTACTTCAGGAGTCCACGTGAAAGTAAACAAAAACATTGGAACACTCTGTTACTATGCGGCCCATACAGCATTCTTTTAAAGTGACATGGAAACCATAGACGCTTCGTTAATAAGCTAAAGATGATGCATTATTGCTTCACAAAACAGAGAACACATTTCATCAGTTGTTCTGAAATGATTTCATATATCTTTGTCCTCATCTTATCATCTTATCTCACGTCTGCCAAAGAAATCAACTCTCTAGGGAAGCTCCAGGTGCCTTATCAGGAAGTAAAAACCACAGGGACACTGACGTGTCACGATAAAAATTGTGATCTCAAAGGGGATTACATCAGGAGCTTTCAGATACATCTGTCCCATACTCCTACCTGAAACCAGACTTCTGATATCTGTTCCCTTTGAATCAGTTCCTACTTTATTGCCTCCCACTCGCACTCCCAGCTTCTCCCCCAGTTAGCTCACATACTAGTCACACGGAATGTACTTGCTTGTTGCTAATGCTGTTTATGTGTCTCCCTCCCACCCTCACCTCACAAAGTGGCACTTGGTTAGTGATTTAGAACTTTTTATTAATCCCTGGGTGGCCATATTTTCTTGAGTAGAAAAAGTTACACTGGGTTTATCACCAAATTTTTTTACTTCATGACTCATTCATTTGTTTGATTTCATCCTCTACCCAGTACAGCCAGAAATTGTAAATAACCAGAGTCTCAGTAATGCAATTTGAGGACTTCTCTGTAGCTTCTCCTGGTTTCACTTGATCCTTGGTCTTGCAGGATTTAAGTAAAGAACCATTTCCATGCTCTGCTTTCTTCTTCACTCTCTAGGGCAGGGTACCTGCTCTTACTGTCTCCCAAGGGAAATGAGAGGATGAGTCAAGTGACTTCCAAATTCATATATACAACCTAGGCCTTTCCCCTGAACTATGCCTTCAGAACCCATCTACTTTTTAGCCTAGTCACTACTGTAGCCCTTCTTCGAGTCACTGGCCCCTGGGTCACAGTTCTAACTTCCTAACTGTCCTCCCGGCTTCTACCCTCATTCCCTGAATCAGCTATCTATTGATGGATAATACTTCACAAATAATACTCAGTGGCTTCAAACAACATACATTTATATCTAATTGTTTCTGTAGGTTAGGAGTCTGGACATAGCTTATTTTCTCTGCTTCAAGGAATCCAACAAGACTACAAAAAAGGTGTGATACAGGACTAAGGTCTCACTTGATGGTATGACTGGGGAAAGATTTACTTCCCCACTCCCATGGTCATAGATAAGGCTCAGTTATTCAAGGCCTGTTGGACAGTGAGACCTAGTCCCTTGTTGGTTGTTGGACACAGGCCACTTTCATCTATACTTCTTTGCTACATGGACTTCTCCAACACGATTTTTTGTTTCTTCAAATTGTGCAACTTAAGAAAGCAATAGAGATGGCCAGATGGAAGTTACAATTTTGTACAACCTAATCACAGAAGCAATATCCCATTACCTTTACCATATTCCGTTGGTTAAAACAAGTCACAGATCTTGCCCACACTCAAGCAAAAGGAGTCACATAAGAGCATAAACACCAGGAGGCAGGAATCACTGGATGCCATCTGAGAATTGCCTGCTACATTCTCCTGCAGTTATTTTACATGCTGTCGTCAGGAAGATCCTTAAAGCATGAGTCAAGTCTTGTAGTCACGCTATTCCAAACCTCTCAGCTATTTCCTATTTAACTCATAATAGACACCAAATTCTTCACAATGGCCTTGCACCATCCACATCTTATCTTAAACGACTCTCCCCAAATTCTCTCCAATCCAGATGTACTAGCCTCCTTCTGGTTCAAAACCCAACCAACTATGTCCCATTTCAAGGTTGTTGCACTATAGTTTTCTCTTTCCAAAGCCCTCTTGCCCCAGATACATCTGTGGCTTGCCCTTCACTTAATTCAGATGGTACTTTCTGAGAGAGACCTTTCTGCACCATGCAGCAATTCCTTCATTGCTCTGCCTGCTTACTCTTCTTTAGCTCTTTCTCAATATTATTTTTAACCACATAAAATATTATCTGCCACATTTAATTGTCTGTTTTTCACCATTAAAATTAATGTTCCATGGAACAAAGATCTTTGTCTCTTTTATTCATTGTGTGTGTGTGTGTGTGTGTGTGTGTGTGAGAGAGAGAGAGAGTGTGTGTGTATTCATTTTATTCATTTTATTCATTATATATGTGTATGTATGTATATACATCTCCAGTTGGTAAAATAAAGGGGAAGTTTGTTAGGGTAAAATGCAAGCACATTAGAAAAAGGAAAAAAAAAGAGTACAGATTACTTCTAATAATTATCTTCTCATTATCCAAAAGCAGAGACCAATGCACTATGTTTCGATCATGAGAGACAGGTGTATCAACCTTTAATTAAGATGAAAATTCCTTCACGGACAGTCAGTCCCTTTACTGATGCCTCATCAAGCGACTATCTATCACTAACTTCGTTTTCTAATTGCCTTGTTCTTAGGAAAGATCTTCAAAAGAGGTTTATTGTGCACAAGTGCTCTAATCACTGGAGGTTTTCATTCTCACTGTTCTCACTGTTTCCCTTAATAAGTAATAAAGTGTCATTTCTGTTTACGAGATAGCATCAGAGCTGAAATGTAGTAAACTCACAGAATCAAATTTATTAATCTGGAAAGCCGAGGATTCAACCGTTCACTATCGTCGTCCTCCAGTGCGTGTCGGCCATGATGAAACACACCTGGGAAAGTGATCCAGTCTTACTCACAGTGATCATCCAGTGATCCAGGGTGGCACATCCATTTTGAGAATGGTTACATTCAAGTTCATATTTGTTTAGATGCAGCAATTATGGAGCTTCAAAAGAAACCTA
This sequence comes from Macroglossus sobrinus, assembly GCA_004027375.1. Taxonomy (NCBI): domain Eukaryota; kingdom Metazoa; phylum Chordata; class Mammalia; order Chiroptera; family Pteropodidae; genus Macroglossus; species Macroglossus sobrinus. Next base: position 170,416 of record PVKZ01001492.1, on the reverse strand, counting down.
AATGAGCTTAAGTTTTGTAGTTTGTTACTGGGAGAGAAAAAGAGACATTTCTGTGGCATTGACCACAAAGTTTACTTTTAAGGAACAAATTTTCATTTAGTGAGCTGCAGCAAAACAAAACACAAATGCTGCAGATATTTTTTTCTCAGTAGCTATCTAATAAAGCCTAAATGGGCCAACTTCCATGCCCTTCAGGGCTCCAGAAACACAAACAGGAAGTTAACATTTCCATAGCAATAACTATTCTGTAATAAAAGCTGAGGAGAAACAATAAAACAGAAGGTCAGGATAAAAGCAATTTACATTTTATTAACATCCTAACACTACATCAGGACTGATTTTAAATATTAAAATGGAGTCATAGTATAATTAGAAAAAAAGCATTTGTAATCAAATGACTTTTTTTTTTTTTAAGGCATGGCTTTGCTCTGGTCTTATAGCAAGGCACAAATTTATATAGCATTTCTGAATTCCCTCAATTTGTAAATTCTGCTTTGTTATCTCATGAGTAATTTTGGCCAAGCAAGTTTCTCTATTTCTGGTATAAATGTTCTTTTCAAAGAAAAGCCATGTGATTAATTGTAGTGTTTGTTTGCTCATATTCACTATATTATCATGAGATAACATGCACTCTAATAAACATAAAGAAAATAGTGATTCGAAGCAAGTCAAATGAATTCTTTCAGACATTCCAACAAGGTGACAGGTTGTCTTCTAGACAAAGACATGACTGATAACTGGTGGTTTCCTCATTTTCCCAGTACTTGAACATTTCTTTTCCAAACTATTAAGCATTTCTTTTCTCTAATGATGAAAAATGGAGATGATTTCCTTAGAGAGTGGTAAGATACTTAAACATTGTATAGGAAGATGAACAATGCCAAGGAGAAAGATAAGAGGGTGTTTTGACTCCTAGATTGAGATGGGTGAACAAGAGGTGATGAACCAGTGTTGAAGACAGAAGAGAGAGAAGAGGGCATTTAGTTCTGTAAACCAGGAATTCATTTTCGTAACCTTGGGCTGAGCAAACCCCTCTGACCTTCTGTCCTTGTCACATGATGAATTTATAAGGCAGGTAAGGTAGCTAACAATTGGAACACTGATTGAAAAATTGTAATTCCTCTTACTAGAAAAAAAATCTATCTTTTGTCAATTATCCATTCCTTTAAATAATTGTAAATGCCTTAAGAGTAGTTTCTGAGCCTTTTCACTTCTTTAAAAATCTGTTGAGAACCAATAAGATTAAAATAAATTCTCATCCAAGGATAACCTTTTATTTTTCTACTTCTCATCTTATTACTGAAATGTGATTTTGACATAGGATATTGACACTGATCTTGAACATTTATTTGTAACTGTATATATTGCAGGTTACACACAATCTATAGAAAAATATTTTTTTATAAATCTACATCCTAGCCCTAGAATGTCTCACCTTAGTTGGTTTGACATGTGTGTTTTAATATGTCACAGTACTAATGAAATTGAAGAATAGTCTCAATTTAAATAAATGAAAGCTTGATTGCCAGAGAAGGAGTAACATGACTCACCTTTGCCTCCAGTTGTGATAATTCTATGCATTCATACTCAAAAAAAAAAAGTTACTTTTTTAACATAGTCCTAAGGGGGTTAATATTAGCAAATGCTATGCCAATCCCAAAGTCCTGTTATTTTAGTGTACTGAACACTGGCAGGAAATTGTGTAAATGGAATGCTGCCCTCTTATGGTTCCACAAATCCTTCTAGGGTCAAACATCAAATCCCAGTACCTATTTAGGGCAATTAATGGAGGAATTTAAGGACTGGAGTGACTCAGAAATTAACCCACACTTCGATTTTAGAAATTATAAAATGGAGTTGAATGGAGGAGACTCATTGCGAGTTCACATAAGTAGATAACCTAGATAGATACAAAGATAGAATTCAGTCCATTGCTTCTTCCTTTTTAATGCATATTTAAATACAGTTTTAATTTCTGGTTTTATAATTCAGGTATTTGAAGAGAAATCACAAAACAACAATTTTTATCAAAGGAAGATATAATAAAGTTAATGCTACTGTGTCAATATAATATCAAAACTCTTCAAATGTGAGAGGACTTGAGCATTTTATCATAATCAGATCATTTGGGAAGTTCTCAAATATCAAACTCAAAAACTTCTGTTGCTCAGGACATTTTTACTTATACTTTCCCAAGATTATTCTTGTTCTTATTTACCATCCCTAGATTCTCAGAACCATTTTAATACTTATCCAATATATGACAGTGTTCCAAACCTTGGATAAAAGCATTTTTTTCCCTAAAAACTTCCCTCTCTTCCAAGATAACTATTTGCATTTTCATTTGTTCCCAGGCTATTGTTTCTATTTTAATCAGTTTTATGGAAGTATAATTTACATACAAGAAAATGTATACATTTTATTGTACAGTTCAATGGGTTTTGATAAATCTCTGCATTCATGTAACCACCATCAGAATCTGATATAGAATATATGCATCATCTAAGCAAGTTTCCTTGTGCCTAATCACAGACAATCTTCCCACCCTGGCTCCAGGCAACCATTTATTTGTTTTCTGTCTAATTTATAAAGATTAGATTCACTTCACATAGACCTTTATATATGAGAAGTTATGTCTGGCTTCTTTTATTCAGCATGATAGTTTTCAGATTCATCACTGTTGTTTTATCAGTAGTGTGCTTCTGTTTATTTCTGAGTAGTATTCCATAGTATGTATGTACTACAATATTTATCTTCTCATGAACTATTGGATATTTGGATTTTTTTTCTAGTTGTTTGTTTGTTTGTTGATGATTAGGGGGGAAAAAACCACTGCTGCAAAAATTCATGTGAAAGTCATTGTGTGGTCATATGTTTTTATTTCTCTTAAGTAAATACCTAACAGTATAATCGCTGGGTCATATAAGTGTATGTTTAAATTTATAAGACACTGCTAAACTATCTTCCAAAACAGCTGTATGATTTTACATTTCTGCCATAAATGTTTGAGAGTTCTAGTTGCTTCAAATTCTTGCCAGCACTTGGTATTATTAATATTTTTCACTTTAGCTATTCTAATGGTTAGTAGAGACTTTTATTTTAGTAGGGGTTTTAATTTGCATTTATCCAATGAGTATTGAACATTTTTTATGTGCCTTGTAACAGTTCAAATATATTTGTAATGTGTCTGGCCAAATCTCTTACCTATTTAAAATTTTTGGATTTCAAATTATAATTTACTTTTAAGTGTTCTCTACATATTCTAGATGCCAATCCTTTGTCTGCTCTATGTATGGTCAATATTTTCTCCTAGGCTGTGGGTTGCCTTTTTCTTTTCTTAATAATGATTATGAAGATACAGATTTAATGTTTCTATACCCCCAATTCATATATTGAAATAGTAACCCCCAAGATGGTATCAAGAGATGGAGCATTTGGGAGGTGATTAAGTCATGACAGTGGAATTTATAAAGAGATTTGTGCCCTTATAAAAGAGGCCTTAGAAAGGTTTCTTGCCTCCTTTATCATGTTGGACACAGGGAAAAGATGCTATCTATAAGGAGGTGGGTCCCTACCTTACACCAAATCTTCCAGCGACTTGACCTTGGACTTCCCAGTCTCCAGACCTGTGAGAAATAAATGTTTGTTGTCTATAAGCCACCTAGTTAATGGTATTTTTGATGTAGCAGCCTGAATACAAAGACACCATGTTGTTGTTTCCATTAGTATACTGTCCTCTCACTGACCAGTATCTTGTTTTAAGGCATCTTTTGGGTATTGAGCATGTCGAAATGTGGCTCTCATAAATAACCACCATCCTGGTAGGTAGTCCTTTCTTTTTAAAAATATCATAAGTATATTACTTAATTACAGAAAAATGTATGTAATATTCAAGAATAGGGACTGACTGTATAGCTTTCTATAATTTAGAAAATGGTTTTTTAAAATTGTAAGCCTCTTTGAATAAATCTCATCTTAATATTGAAGAAAGGAGGACGGACCTGAATTTCTCATTCCTCACTGTAAATGAAAGGGCAAAATTATCATGAGGAATATGTAAAAATACAAATCATTTCTCTCAACAAAAACTTCAAATGTCACGTTAGGAGATAGAGCTTCAAAGGGAAATAATTTGTTCCTGGAACATAATTTTTTTTATTTAAACACTATCTTCATTTTGAAGAGAAAACAAATGGGTGCAATATGACCCCGCTGGCCTTATACCCACTCATGTACCACAAGTGCCATATAAAACCATAAAAGGAACCACATCAAGGCAGATTAGACCACCGAGAACTTCAAGGAAATCACGTCAACCACGCATGATTTATCTGTGGACCTTTGTTAGAAAAAGCAAACTGAGTGGCCCAGAGCTAATGGAAAAAGCCATTGAGGTTGAAGTCATCTTTTGAAATGACATGAAGAAGCAGGAATTGAAAAAGCCTGGAAATGCCATCAGTATCAGAGTTTTAGAGCTTTCTCTCATTTAGGGAATAAAAAAAAAAATTGTAATGCTGTTTAGCATACTTAAAAGCATTATTATTTTCACAAATTAGACAACCTCTTATTCTCTCTTTTCAATCTAAGAATTTTAAAATTAATTTATTTTTTATTTTTACACATTGATACAGTCATGTGCCAAATAGCAATGTTTCAGGCAGCAACAGATTGTGTATACGACAGTGGTCCCATAAGGTTATAATGGAGCTAAACAATTGTTGTTGCCTTGTGAGGTCTTAGCCATTGAAATGTTGTAGTGCCATGTGTTACATGTTGGCGCTGACACTGGTGTAAACAAATCTACTGTGCTTCCAGTCTTATAAGAGTCTAGCACATACAGGAGTAGGCTAAAGCTCTTGGGTTTGTGTTAAGTGCACTCCATGATGGTCACACTACAATGAAATCACCTAACGACGCATTTCTCAGAACGTATCCCTGTAGTGCCTGTAATATAATACGTATGCCTTTTGGGGAACATTTAAAATACTTCTGGAACTTTACATATATCATTTATAATCTAGAAATCAATGTAGTATGTTAAGAGACTAGGCAGTAAAGCCACACTGCCTGGGATGGCTTCCCTTATGCACCACATCTGGTCATGTGATCTTTGTCAAAGATTTAGCTCTTTGTGTCTTGGTACCTCAACTTGAGAATGGTGAATTATATACATTTCAGCAAGTCACCATGAGGAATGAATGAGATACAATAAGCAAATTTCTCATAATCCTCCCTGGTAAAAATTAGTACCAACAAAGAATAGCTATTAAAATCCTTATATCAACCACATGAGGTAGATCCTCATTCTACTGATAAGAATGCTGAGACCTTGAAAGGGAAAATAACTGGCACAAGATTTTACAAATGGTAGAGACAGAATGCAAACCATTGGAGTCTAGCTACAAAACCCTTGCTCTAAGTACTCATCAAAATAGATTATTGTGTAACCTTTTTATATTACCATCTTTTGCCTTTATACTTGGATATAAACTCTAGGAAGGCAGGAGTAACTACCTCCTACTTGTAATAGCTTTCCTTGTGTGGCCCAATTCAGTGCCTTGGAAATACGTGGCAAAAATTGCTGAAAGAGAAAAAATTGACATTTATAAATCACTTAATATATGGCTGCCAAAAACTATGGTCAGATACTGAGATAAATTACATTTATATTTAATCTTTACAGCAATCTCAAGTGACAGGTGTTAATATCACTACTTTACAGATGTTTTTCAGATGTTGCCTAGAGGATACATTTTTTCTTTCCTCAGACTATACATTTTCTTTGTGGAATGCACACGGCCATTGAGAGCAGAATTTCAAAGCCAGATCAAACTGAGTAAGAAACTTGATTCTGCTACCTACTGAAGTGTGTGATTTTGAGTTATCAAGCTTTTCTGATTTTCATCTGTGGAAATAATAATAATAAATAAATAATAAATACAGCCCATATCAATGGATAATTGTATTAAATGAAGCAACACACATAAAGCTTCTACTGGAAACACAGTAAGCAATCAATAGGCGTTAGTTATTACTATTGTTGTTATTATAGTGATTAATGTGAGTTCCAGCAGAGTCAGCTGAAGGGAAAGAACCTTTATTCAATTTTAGCCTGTCAGCATTCTCTTTAACATGAGAAATATCCTCTCTAAAATGGAAAGACGTTGGAGGTCAATTATACAGGTAATTGAATCAGGTTAAACAACTCCACTAGACAGTACCTGTCCAAAATAATCATTGCATCAGTAAAAAAGATGGTAGAACTGGTTTAAATAAAACAGTAAAAATATCACTTTCTGACGTGAGTTTTGCCTATACGTTCATGGTAATAGACAGCGTGTGCTATGCAGATGAAAATCTGTATGCAAAAAGCATTTCTTCTCAAGAAAAAAGATCTGGCCTCAGAAAGGACTGTGGAGCTGAGCCTCCTGAGATTTTGTCACCATTCGGTGATTGTACTTCAGAAGTTCAAAATCCCTTGGGGAGGAAAAAAACATTATTCACCATAATGTTTTTATCTCATTCTATTTTTAGAAACTATGATAAATGAACTACCTTTTATCCAGAATGATCAGTAAATGGAGGGTGCTAGTTGTAATCAAATAATAATCAAGTATCCCAAATTAATTAAAAGCTAGAATATTAATATCAAATATTATACTGTAGATAATATACATAACTTTAAACTTTCAGTGAATGAAATGTTTTCTTTGAAATTCTGGAACTACTTTAGATTCATGTTATCATGATAAACTTCACTCGTTATGATAACATAAATTGCAGCACAAAGTAAGAAATACCTCCTCTCAGAGAGAGCAGTCCCAAGATGGAATGTGTGGGGCTGGAATTTTGTGGGTTCCCTTTGCAGAGGGAATTCGAACAAAGGCTGCAGGACTGCGTGCCTGGAAGGTTGCCAAACAAATGTTAGCGTAGGATGAGGAGTCCAGGATGATGCTTCCCAAAGCCGATTACGTTTGGGACTTAGGACAGCTATAACAGAGTACTGCGGATGGGTGACGTAAACAACTGACGTCTGTTTTCTCCAGTTCCAGATCAAAGTGTTTTCGGGGTTGATTTCCTCTGAGGTCTCTGTCTTTGTCTTGTAGATGACTGCCTTCTCCCTGTATTCTCACCTGGTCTTCCCTCTGTATATGTGTCTGTGTCCTCATCTCCTCTTTTCACAGGGACACCAGTGGTATTGGATAAGGGCCCATCCTAGTGACCTCATTTAACCTTAACTAGTGCCTTAGAGACCCTCTATTCAAATACAGTCACATTTAAGGTACTGAGGTTAGGACTTCAACATACAAATGTTAGGGGTGGGGACACACAAATTCAGTCCATAACACTGGTTTTGTGAGAGAATCACTTGGGTCCTTGGTTAAAGATTCAAAATTCCTCAGCTCTGCTTTTGAAGAGTTGATTCATTATTAGGTCATGGGAGCTGCAGTTTAACAAGTGTCTAACAGTTAAGACTTGTTCTTTTCCAAGTGGCATAAGATCTATCTCAGGCTGGCTCAAATAAAATAGAGAATATGTTAGCTTACATAATGGAACATTTCAACACTAATGTTTGAGGGGTACCTTGATTAAGCGCCTAAAGGATACTGTGTATGATACTGTGGTATAAATGGCTTCTCTGTTTACATTTCTTCCACCTGCTCTCTTGGTGCTGCCTCCATTCAGTCCACTTGTGGCTGGAAGATGGCTTGACCCAGCCCCTGTGTCTTCAGGGGTTCACATTTAGTGGAGTCGAGGATAAATCTGGTTAACTTTTTCACCTGTAAAATGGTAAAATGAATATTAAATGACAAAAATGGATCCTAAGTGGCAAAATAGAAAAGGGGTAAAAATAAATGAATTTCTGTGCTTTTCGGTAAAGTTCTCACGTGACCTAAAACAAAAGATAAAATGTATACAATTCTACAAAGTATAATTCAAAGTTGAGTTTAGCAATAGATTGATACTGATAGTGTTTACTGAATGCTCACTGTGTGTCAATCTCTACGCTGAATGCTTCACATGTATATTTATATTCACGCTGGTGCAATTATTATCACCACTGTAGAGACAGAGTAACTAAGCCTCCCAGAGTCTATCATTTGCCAAGAGAACAGAGCTGGTAAGTCTCAGCATTTTGGTTTTAAAGTTTCTGCTTCTAAATGTCAATTTTTTGTTGTCTCATTAACATGTTGGCTATTAGAGTTAGCTCTCTCTCTTTTTAAAAAACTAACAAATGTATTTATTTTCTTGTAATTTTTTTTCTCTCCATTTCATTGAGATATAATTGACAAATAGCCCTGTGTAACTTTAGGGTGTGAAGCCTAATGACTTGATTTGCATATTGCAAAATAATTACCACATCGTTTAGTTATCATTCATCAGCTCATATAGAAACAACAACAAAAAATGTTTTTATCTTTGTGATGAGAACTTTTAGGTTAGATTCTCTTAGCAACTTTCCGACATAGCATCCAGCAGTGTTAGCTTCAGTCTTGTTGGCCATTGCATCTCAGCGTTAGCTCTCTTTAGCAGAGCTGAACTCTCTCAAATTTCAGTAGGTTTGAGATGACAGCTACATCAGGGATGAAAGGAAAGCACTGTTATTTATTGTAATTATCTACATGTACTAGAAAGACCACTTGTTTGACTTCAGTTTACAAAGTAAATTGTCTTTCAAACTCAATGTGTAATGGTCAATATACATCAAAGCCCTGGCAACAGAAGTCTTCACAAGGTGATGAGTTATTAATTCAAGTCTGTGTGGGCAAAAGGGGAAAAAAAGAGTCCAAACATGCTTCTTCATCCCCTGCTGAAGCTCTCAGTCCTACCTGATGACCAAGTCACTTGACAGCCTTACCAACTAGCAGACTGTGAAGCCTAAAAGTATTATAAAACCAACGTTCAGTGTGTGATATCCTTATTTAGCTAGATATATTTATTTTACTACTAAATTGCAGTAAAGGTGTACATAGGTCTTCCCCTGGAATTTGAGTAGGATGCTTTTGTCCTATTGCTGAGAAAATGCATATAAATGCTTGAGCCATTTAGTGGTCTTTACCAAAAATAGCTTGGCCTTTTGACTCACCCAGGCTGCCAGTAAACTCTGTTTTTTTTTTTTCCCCTCTCCACAGATATGCTAAATCTAGTAACATCATGTCAGTACATTCCAAGTTGGATACAACCTTGAATTTGTTTTAGTTTGGAAATCCTTGTGATCAATTCATGTGCTGGTGTCAGAGGACATTGGGGCAGGAAGGGTCTGGCAGATATTCCAAATTCAATCTAGCCTTATAGATATATAGATAAGGAGACAGAAGCCCAGAAAGGGTAAGTGATCCACACAAGGCCACATTGCTGGTAAGTGGCATTCCCAAAATAACTCTGGGCTGCTGATGCGTGAAGCAATCTATTTTTTTGCTAGTGTCTCAGCAGGAGGTTTCGTGGGTGGCATATGTCAAGCCCCCCTCAAAAGTAGTTTGGGAGAGTGATAGCAAGGTATGAATCCTGGCTGCCTCTGTGTTTACAGAATTTTCATTTTGCTATGTGCTGCTTTAAAGAATGAATGTTTGAGAATCAAATGATAGAAAACCATATGATTTCACTCATAGATGAATATCAAACAAAAAGTAACAAATGAATTAAAAAAAAAACTAATTGATATAGACAACAGAATGGTGGTTACCAGGGAGAAAGGGGTTAATGGGAGAGCAAATTGGGTAAAGGAGTCAACTATATGGTAATGAAAGGAAATTAAACTTTTGGTGGAGAGCATGCAATACAGTATACAGATAACCAATTATAATGTTGTATACCCAAAATTTACATAATGTCATTGACCAAAGTTAGTAAATAAATAAATAAATAAATAAATAAATAAATAAGAAGGCAAATGGGTATTTTAATGCTCAAACTTGGCCATAAGTGGGTTTTTTGGGGGTGTCTGGGGAAGAAGCTAATTTACATCAATGAGTTGCTCTGAAACCTTTCACAACCCCTGAGTCATTTCTGTGGCTTCTCTAAGGCCTCCCAGGTCTCTAGGTGGCCTGAGTCTACTGCTTTGTGCAAGGAAATGATACCAGAATTCTACCCTTCACCCAGCAATCAGAACTCCTGTTCCTCTTCATACTTTTAGAGTTGAGCAAAGATTTCATTTTCATACAAATCTTCTTTGTTCTCTCTTGTGTCTTTCTAATATCTGCTTGAAATCCAGGATATCCTTTTGTTGTGTTTTGTTATAAAATGAGATGGGTATAAATTATTTTCATTTTAATTCAATTTGATAGACCTGTCTACTGTGACATGAAGATGGAATGTGCAATTAAAAAAAATTAAACTTGGTCACTCTAAAGAAGTCAAGTGTGTTTTTACTGTGAATATATTAAATGTCTCTTATAACAAATATCATGAATATAACTAAAACCTAGATAATAGCTATTTCAACTAAAAAAAGAAAAGTAAATCAGAGATGGATCATGGAACTGCATTGATTGCATGTGCCAATTTTGCAGGCGAGGAAACTGAGCCTCAGAAAATAAGGATCTTGGGTAAGGTTGCAGTGCCAGCAAGTGATAAACAAGGATTTGCATTTCAATCCGAGGTTCACCAGTGTTCATGCTCTTTCCTTTTTGCTAGACCGTCAGCCTCTACTGATTCGAATGTTAAATGTTTGACTTCTGGAACAGCAAAATAAAATTTGGTACAAAGTATATTCACGTTCATTATATCCTTTGCTCTTTCTAAAGCCTTGGGAGGAAATTAGATGTCCCCATTTTAAAGAAAGATACCTGAGCTTCTGATAAGTTAGTGACTTACCCAAAGTAGTGACAACCCAAAGTTGCCCTACTGAAATTAAGGTGTTATAAGTCTCAAGTAAAGTGGGTAGTGAAAAGAATTTGGTACGTGCGTTCAAGAGACCCAGGCTCAAGTTCTTTCCATTCATTCCACTTGTTTGAAGTGTGTCCTAGACAGATTTCTTAAATCTGTGACTCAGTTTTTAGTGATCTGCTGAATGGGCATAAAGATAACACAATGGTGCTGGATTAAATGAAACAATAAATTTAAAATGCCTTTTAAGACTAAAAAGCAATATATAAATGTTATAAGTAAATCAGTTTTTAAAGTTATAACTTTTACAACTTAAGAGTTATAACTTTAAAATAATTTAAAAGTTAATAGGTTTGTTGCTGTGAATGCTAACATTCTCTTTTGCTAATTAAGATTGTTGACTTTTTATTAATTCGATCTTCACAGAAGGATACTCATTTAAGTATTTGGGCCATTTTCTCTTCTAATCTGATAACACATAAGAGAATTAGAAACACTCAGCCTCTTTCACTGTGTAAGCTGTAATTACAGAAATGCATCTTAAGCAGATTTCTGGATTTTGCAAATTAACACAATGCATTTTCTAATCTCTTTTTCTGTCTTTTCTAACACTTTAGAGGCTATTAGAGGGAAGAAAAAAATCATTATGTGGATGAGTAAAAGATGACATTTAAAAAAGTAAAAGAGGCAAAATTTTAAACGAGTCTCTACATTTGATACATGAGATTATGTTCATTTATCAGCAAAAAATCCTCTTGTAAAAATCAAAGCAATACTTATCTAAGAGGCAATTTCTTTTTCAAACCAAGCATAATCAGATTACTTAGTAAGCTTTTACTTTTAAAAAGATGCTTTAAGTAGGCAGAGGAATACACACATTCTAATACCTTCTATATAGTTTTTCATGCATTGAAATTTACAATTAATTAATAAAACAAGATGAACACATCTGAAACAAAGAACAAAACAGGAGTATATCTCTATTTTAATTACTTTTTACTGCACTTTTAATGAAATGCCCATTTGGAATTGGTCTCCCCTCTTACTATGAGTGACATCTTTCACCAAAATGAACTAGGAGTTATGAGTTATGAGGGGGAGAGGACTGCAGTGGGAGTAAATACTTATTAAGCACTAATAATATGTAAAGCACTTTAATCTTCATGATGACCCTATGAATTAAACCTTACTGTCCTCATTTTTAGATGAGAAAACAGATTCAAAGTATTTATACTTTAAATGATATAGCAAGGTGGTGATGACTTGGCTCTGAGTGATTCTAATATTGTTCTCTATTCACTGCCTTATAAAGAAATCCCTTTGTATGCTGTACATTTGCCATATACCTTTCTTCTTTGATGATCATGCTTTATAACTGTTGAGTGTTTGGGTATCTTCTGTCTTATGGGAACTCTGAAGTGTTAATGGACCATGTTTCATGGCATATAAACTTACATACAGCAGACAGACTAAAGCACCAATAGGTACAGCTTCTCAGTCCGGGGGTGTTAAGGAAATCTGTTAGATGGTGATAGTAAAGGTGTGGGTATTAAGTGAAAAACAACCTGTTCTATTAATATAATTAGTTCATCATAAACTCTACAAAGCAGCAGCATTAAGGGCTAGCACTACAGTGTTCCACAGACTAGCGATAATCAAGAGCTGAATTCCAGGTACAAATCTACCAATTATAATCACATCACCTGGGATAAGTCAATTAACCACAGTATTTTCATCTATAAAATAAAAATTCTATTCTTCCTGCCACCTCATAAGATTGATTTACAGATAAAATGAGACATCGTACATAAAACTGTATAAATTTAGAAGGAATAAGTTGTCTTCCTTTTACCTGTGACATTTCCCAAAAGTAGTAAATATTTCAGGTATATTCAGAGTGGATAGACTTAAACTTTATGTAAATACTTAGTAAATAGCACCTACTGTAAGCTTCTACTCAATTGGCTTTGTTCCTATGTAACATTGAGGCAGTGGAGTGATTTTGAACATATATGGCCAAGCCCTGAAACCATCACCTTGACCAAATGAAGGGCTTAATCATTTAAGCACGGTGTTGGAAAAGCTCATAAATAGAAGCTCTTGAAATGTCAAGTGTTTTACATAATCTTGTGCATGTGATCTTGGGATAAAAATTTTAGAACTTGAATTTGCTTGGCTTAATTGTGTTTTTCCAAATAATATCCCATCCTCAGTTTAACTAACATTTTTTGCTGTGTTAGCATTTATGGAGTGCTTTTTATTTTCTAAGGCACTATGCTTAGTGCTTTGCTTTCATTGTCATTTAATTTTCATAAGAACTTCAGACACTAAATAATGTTACCAATTGAGGCATAAATATATTAAGTAGTTTTCCAAGGTCACACAGTGAGATATACACAAGATATATATAAAACTATCAGTATGGTTGCGTTTTTGCCATTTATTTATTTATTAATCAAGATTAGTTAAACTTTGTATGAGGAAGACTGATATTTAGATGGAATTTGGAGCCATGGGAATGAAAAAATTGCCTTGGGATGAAATGAGAGTATACCTAGAGTTAGGCAATGGCTGAGGGCAAAACCATTGGAATTTCCTATTGTTAGAGGTTGGATAAGGAAAGGAAGCCAGCAAAGGAGATCAAGGAAGAGTGTCCCTCAAGAAAGAAGAAAAAGCACATAAAATTGGTCAAACACCTAAGCAATAAAATTAAGAGAAATGAGTGGTCAGTCAAATCCTATGGAGATGATGAGTTAGGTGAGGACAAAAAAATTGACCGTTGACTTTGAGAAGGCATTAGATGTTGGTGACCCTGATAAAAATAATTTCAATTAAAACTGTTCAGTTACATCAGGGTTAAGAAAGATAGAATGTGAGGAAGTGGAAGCAATGAGTAAAAGGAATTCTTTAAAGTATTTTATTGTGAAGGGGGAATATATTGAAATGATAACTGGAAAGAGTTATGGTTTTTTTTTTAAAGATGTGTATTAAGGCAAACAGGAAGGATTCTGTGGAAAGGAAGAAATTAATGTAACAGTAGAGAAAGAGAATAGTGCTAGTCTCCCAAGCATTAATGGGTTTGGGGGTAGATTTACATGAGAGCAGGACATCTACTGCATTAAACCAGGAAGAAAGACAGAGTATGCAGACACCAACAAAAAAAGGTGCCAGCATTAGAGCCAAGAAGATGGAGTTGTTCTTTTCTGATTATCTGTGGGTGAGGAAGGTATCCTTTAATGATTTCAGCTGAGAATGAGAGGGGGAGGATGGCTAACTGGAAAAAAATTGTAGAGTAGAGTGTGCAGAAATGAGATTCCTGGAGAAATGTGGTAGGATTATCAGGCATCTCAGTGTACCAGTTAGAGACTCACAGTAGTAAGTTTGAAGTGAGGCCCATTTAGCACACTTGCGTGCTTTTTTCCGAGCATCAGCATCATATAGTCACTCAAGTATAGAGACAGGGCTAGTGAATAGTTTAGTTTAACCAAGCTTGGGTTTCACCAGGCAAAAATGGCAGAGTGAGGGAGCAGGGAGGGAGAAGAGAATTAAGAGTGTTTGCAAGGGAGTAACTACATATCTGAACATGGGACCTAAACAAGAAAAGGAGCACAGTGAAGATGGGAGAGGACTCTGGATATCAAAACAAGACAAAACAAAACAAAAAGGGATAGGGGAAAGGAATAGAGATCTGGATAAAATTATGGAATTGTTTTATTGAGTGTATTAAGAGTAAGTGAACCAGAATAACAGGACACTTCTAAAATGGCTCCATTGTTAGGCAGAAGGAGTGTTCATAAGGGTGGGTAGTTGAGAAGGGGTAGAGGCCAGTGTGATGGAGATGAAAATGTTGAATCCATTAAGGGTGATTACAGGAAATGTGGTGGAGAGGAAAACAGTGGGACTGGTGGTGAAGGTAACTTTGAATGCTGGGGGTGATGGGGACCACGACCAGTTCACATGAAATTCATGTATGCGAACTCACATAGGACACCAAGTACTAACAGAGGGGTGAAGCAGTCATGGTCTGAACATCACTGTGATGATGGGGATGACCCTGCTCTTCCTGAAAACCTTGAGCCATTGTGAATATGGGAGAGAAAAGAAAGTTCCATGTAAATGGGCTATAGGGGACATGCGTCCCAGAGGAGAATTGGATTTTACTCAAGTGAGAGTATATAAGAGGCAGTAGAAGATGGAGCTGAGAGTTTTAATAGTTGAATTTGAAATTTAGTATCCCAGTAGAAAAATTTGGAAAGGCGATAGGAGTAGGAAATTTAAAAAAGAAAGAAAGAAAGAAAGCCCAAATCTGATGAGCATGCAATAAAGGAAATAAAAACAAAAGGTTGGTATTTTGGCTCGTTAGCAGGCAAGTGGTGTCCTGAAGAAAGGAGGATTACATCTTGCTTAGATGCTAAATTCCAACAGGTCCCCTATAAATTGGAGTTGGGGGAAGAAGAGTGAGGGCATGTCTTAGGATCCATGTCCTGCCTTGACAGAAAGCCTGGTTCTGGCCATAGCTGAACTGCATGGAGATGGGAGAGTATACCGATCCAAAGAAATGGACCCAATGCTATGTGATGACACAGCAGCAGGAGTGAACCATCATTTCAATAGGCTTATAAATGGTGCTCAAAAATACTTGTCAATCGAACAAGTACTACCTAATTACTAGACCTTGCAAAGTGTATTGATACTTTGAATTCCTCTAGCTCTACATCTGGTTCTCCATTACGCTTTTACCAAGCACCAGCCAAAACAGTAAATCTGTAAGTAAGAATCATTATTTAACACGTTTCACATATTTGTTTACAAATTTGAAGTAGGAAGTGAAGCTAACTACTTACGGTTTCTAAAAAATGAAAACTTAGAATAACTCAACCTGTGACTCTTCTATAGTCATAAAGGTCATGGTTTAGAGCTTATGACACCAAGAGATCAGTCAAGTTTTGGCAGAGGCTAAAAAAAACATATTTAATTTGCTAATCACTTTCATTCTAAATCTAGATGTTTTTTTCCCCTGTTCACTAACATGAAATTAATTATATTACTCTGTGTTTTATAAACCAAGGCTTGGTGAATAATAAAACTGAGCTTATATTTATGAGTGCCTTGGGGAAAAAAAATCAGTCCAATTAGTTTATAGTTCTACTTCATAAATATCAACACTCAATTATACATATGATGTGATTGTCTGAGCATACATGTGTATAAATTTTAGTGTATATATTTATAAAATTTTAGTACTTTTTATCAATTTAGTTACATGAATAAATTTCATTAATTTAATAAAAAGGTCTTTTAAAGTAATATTAATAAAACATCATTAGCCTGCTACTTCTAAAAATGGTTATGTCATAATAATACAGCTTAATTTAAATAATATTTTCTAATGAAATACGTAAAAACATTTGGTTGTTAAAAGATATGAAACATATTACTAGAAGAAACTTTTAAAATTTTAAATTCTGTGAGTAACCAAATTACTCTTCCATTAGGATATTAAATAGTATTAAATAGCACTTGATATGGTATTGAGCAACCATGAGAGGAGTGTGATTGGATTTACCTGTTAAACATATTTAACTAATCATTTAATAAACTAAAATAAAAAGGTCATGTACACCAGATTTTCTGAATGATGGCATTTTCATTACAATGCTTTACTGTTCTACTCCAATGAACAAATGACTTCAAGTCTCTACAAGTTTTTTTTTGGTAAATTACATTGCTTTACAATGGAATGTGATTTAAGATGTGGGCGGAGCTTGCCCAGGCTAACTAGAAAACAGGATCACATAGTATTTTGGAAAAATTTTGTTAAAATAGTTGGCCAAAAGATACTACCTGGTAGAATAGGAAAGTGAAGCCAAAAATAGGTTAATGGTCTTAGATTAGGAAGAGAGAGGGGACTGAGGAATGGGCAATTGTCAGAATGTTGAAGGAGAGATTCAGTAGAAATTAGAGAAACAATAAGAAGCTGTAGATGGAAGAAGGATCCAAAGAAAGGGAGTTTGATCAGTTATGAGAAATTGAGTCTCATGAGGGTAGGAATACAGGTGAGTGACATAAATCACTGAAGACAGCTGTGAACATCATTTGAAAACCCCAGGCTTTTGCTGCACAGCAAAGGAAACCATCAAACAAAATGATAAGATATTCTTCTACTGAATAGAAAAAGATATTTTCCAATGATACATTTGGTAAAGGGTTAATATCCAAAATTTATAAAGAACTTGTACAACTTAACAGCAAAAACAATTTAATTTTAAAAATGGCAGAGGACCTGAACAGACATTTCTCCAGAGGACATACAGATGGCCTATGAAAAAATGCTCAATGTCACTAATTATCAGAAAAATGCAAATTAAAACCACAATGAGTATTACCTCGTACCTATTAGAATGGCTATTATCAATACAACGACAAACAGGTGTTGGCGAGGATGTGGAGAAAAGGAAACCCTCGTGCACTGTTGGTGAGACTGCAAACTGGTGCAGCCACTATGGAAAACAGTAGGGAAGTGCCTCGAAAAATTAAAAATAGAACTACCTTATGACCAAACAATTGCACTTCTGGTTATTTACCCAAAGAAATCCAGAACATTAACTCAAAAAGATGTATGCACTCCTGTGTTCACAAAAAGATATATACACCCTTGTGTTTACTGCAGCATTGTTTACAATAGCCAAGATATGGGAGCAACCCAAGTGCCTATCAATGGATGGTTGGATAAAGAAGAACTGGTACATATATACAATGGAATGTTATTCAGCCATAAAAAAAGAATGAAATCTTATTTTCAACAACGCACATGGACCTAGAGGGTATTATGCTAAGTGAAATAAGTCAGAGAAAGATTTTTAAAAATTTCACTTATATATGGAATCTCAAGAACAAAATTAATGAACAAACAAAAGAGAAACAGACTCATAGGTAGAAAAAACAAAACTGATGATTGCCAGATGGGAGAAGAGCTGAGGGGCTGGGTGAAAAAGGTGAGGGGATTAAGAGGGACTAATTGGTAGTTATAAACTCGTCATGGAAACATAAAGGACAGCATAGAGAATAAAACAGAAAGAAAAATAACACAAAAAACAAAGTCCCTATCCTGCCACTTAGTAACTGAGTAACCTAGGACAACTTGGGGTAGGAAAGTTCTTTACATAATCATATTTTGTTTAATTTTCTCTTCATTGACTTAGTTCCAGTTGAATTTGCCCTTTGCAGAGAGAGATATTCTGGCTGAAGAACATAACTAGTTTTAGAGACTGAAATATATAGTAAATATTTAGAAAAATTGTATGCCTGATTAAAATGGAAAGAAGTCAAAATCTTTGCCAGATTATGTTTTTCAACTACTTTTTTGTAAATATTCTAACCAGATGACTTTAAAAGTAAGCTTGATAAGAATGCTGTGCTTCAGTGTGACTTGAAGATTCAATATCAGGAACGACATAAATGGCAATGATGTGCAGAATAAATTACACTCTACATCAGGTTCTAGTTCACTGATTTTAAGGCTCTTTTGAAATACTCTGTTGGGCCCTAAATAGCACTATTGTTTCTAAAAGTAAGAAGGAGGATTTCTCTTTTTGATAGTCTTAAAAGGTGAATACTTTCTAATGCCATCATCACAAAATTATTTCAGCATAAAAAGAATGCATCTGTGATTGGCATCTGTGAGCACGGGATGAATTAAGTGGGTGTCCTCTCTGTAGGAGGATGCTTGGGAAGTGGTGTGGAATCCTTCAGAGAGACCTAGATTTTTTATCTTCTCTCTTCCTGTTTGATCTTTGTTGTGCCAGTTAACACGTATCCTTATCTCTGAAATTTGGATAATGATACCAAGAAAGTTGCCCAGATTCTCTATCTTTTCCACATTTTAGCCTACATAGAAAATCACAACATTCAGTTAACACACGGAAGCAAATGCATGAGGCCAGAGGAAACTAGCTTGGTCTTCCATCTACGCTAAGCGGGCCAGGCTCCTTGAGGTGATTAACATCTCAGCACATTTATAACTAGGAGGACTATATCATTTATCATGCAGATATAGACACTTCTGAAAGTGAAACTGGGAGTATTAATAATAACATTGAGATTAGTACACTAGGCAGAAACTGGGATTTTACTGGACAAACCAAGACACGTGCTCAGCCGAACTATAACCCATCCACAGCAAGCAGCATACTTCTGGGGAAGCTCTAGACTCAAACAATACCTGATACATGAAGTGCTTGAAATTAGTTAACTATTGTTGTTTACAGAAGTCTAAATGGGGAGAACTGTTTTGACCACTAGAGAATTAGTTTCCTCCAAACGTGGTAGTAGTTCAGCAATGATGCCCACCATTTATTCTAGCTGCGCTAACTCTAGGACCAAGGGGGTGGCAGGGTCTTAACGACTATGGTACCAGGAACACTGTCATCTTTTCTAGCGTTGTGGGCTTATGCTAGTTCAATGCAGTCTTCTCCCTTTTTCTTCACAACTTCCAAGAACTACCCTTTGAGAATCTCCTGAATGAGTACTAACCTTCCTGAGGCTGTTGTTTTTTTTTTTTCTCTCTCAGCAT
The DNA here is from genome assembly GCA_004027375.1 of Macroglossus sobrinus. Classification (NCBI taxonomy): domain Eukaryota; kingdom Metazoa; phylum Chordata; class Mammalia; order Chiroptera; family Pteropodidae; genus Macroglossus; species Macroglossus sobrinus. The sequence goes on along the minus strand of PVKZ01001492.1, from coordinate 151,017 downwards.
CCCTAACCTGTATGCTGTAAATTCCCACTCTCCAGCCCAAGTTTCTCTCTCTGGAACTCCACACTGAAATTCTCAATTCTCTTTTGAATATATACATTAAATTTACAATCCATTTCTTAAACTCTACATACCTAAATTGAACTCTGTATATTCAATGCTTCACTTACACCAGCCAAATTTTTTGAGTCTACATTTCTAACTCATGCATGGCACCATTAAGTTATCCAACTGCTCGCCTGTGAGTAATCCTAGATTTCACTCTCTCTTATACTCTTCTTTCTTAACCCAAACCCAGTTGATTAACTCTGTCTCCAAAATAGCTTTCAAATGGATATTTTTTATATATTCCTACTGCCTGGATTTTAACTATCATCATCTCACTTCTTTACTGAAAATTACCTTTTTTGTTTTACTTTGTGTTACTAGTTCCAGCACCTTTCACACTCCCTACAAACTTGTCCTTCATGTTCTAACATGATGTATGAGCGTATCTTTCCATGCTCAAAATACTTTCATGACATCTGCTAACATATGGAATCTGAATAAGTTTTTATCACATAGTAGTATCCTGGCATCAGGTCTCTGTCTACTCAAATTCCTCTCAATCATTTCCATGTTATATTACATCTAATCTTCTCAACTCTCACCTCTTATTTCAGTCATAGTCATGTTACCATTAATGGTTTTACATATATAACATGACTAGCTTCACTCAGGTGCATCCTGAAAGTGCCTCACCTTGTCCCTAAACCGCATAGTTCTTCCTGTCATCGAAACATGGGGCTTTCTGAGGAGGAGTCTCTTACCATCACTCTTGGGCAGCCCCAACAAGTGGAATGTTTACACACTTGGAGCCACCTTGATGTGTGTGGGAAGGAGCCTGGGCCAACAGTTCAGGGATATATTTTATAAACTTCTCTCTGTTGCCGGTTATGTAGATTTGAGGACCTGTCACCTGTGCTGATGGCCAACTCAACAATTCATATTTATTTGTTTTTCTTTTTTTTTCCTTTTTTGCTCCCTCTTTCCATAATTCTTTATCTATGAGATTACTCCCCAAATAAACTACCTTTACATAAGCCTTTGACTGAGGTCCTGTCTTCAAAGAAATATGAAAAGACTGTATTTTCTAGGAGTATTCATATAAAAGAAACCCCTGTGATGCGATTTTAAAACTGGATTACTCATAGATTAGGAAGAGATTAAGTTCATTTCTTTTGAAAAGTGGATGGTGATACATGCAGTAGCATCATAATTATTAAGACTATTACATATGGTAGACTGTAATGTTATGGGTAGAAGAAAAGTAGAGTTATGTGGAAGCTCAAGCATTTAATTGACATAAAGCTTTCTTAATCATGAAGATTCCTCTTTATATCACACTGTATTGGATACTTCTGTATATTTGAATCTTGAGAGCATGAAGTAGCCAGAACTATAAATACTCCTATAAGAGACATTTGAGGCAGAGCCAGTTTGTGAGAAATGAAGTCTTCAATGCTTCAGAGTAGGTGCTGCCACATTAATGAGTATTTTGGTGTTGGTATGTTATCTTGACAATTGTTTAAAAGTACTGCTGCCACACCACAGACTCAGCCATTCCTAAATGAGATTAGTTGAGGAAATCCTTCCAGTGGGCAGAGTTATTAGTAAAACACTTGGTGTCTTCACATAGTATGGAGGGGGAAGTGGCTTGAGGTATGGATATGTGTGGATTCATGGCTATTAGAAAATAGTTTGCCAACTGGTAAGAAACTTAAAATGAGTAAGATAAGGGGGGAAAAAAGTAAGGCTGCATAGGATCCACATGGATGGACCTATGGCAGTAGACATAAATCATGAAAAGAGTGTGAAAGAAATATCCAATAATAATTGCAAAGTATGACAGCCAATCTCACTTCCTGCCAGCCCAATGCTGGCACCATGGGCTCATCAATTATGTCGTCATGGTAACAGAGTCTATATGTATAGAGTCAATAACATGAGATGCCTCTCTTCAGAGCTTATCTAGGTCACACTGTGACTATATACCCAATCTGTAAGCATCTGAGACCAATACTGAGCCCTTATAATAGTACCCTCTTTCAATGAAACCAGTCAGTTGCTTAGTGGCTGGTTGATTGCATCAAACATCTTATACCTTGGAGAAGGTGATAATCTGTCCTTGCTGGAACTGTTATGTGGAAGAATATGGGTTTGCCCTTTTTGCCTTCACTGCTATAACCAACACTGCAATTTGAAGGCTTATAAAGTGCCTGAAATAGCATCACAATCATGAGGTCTACTTGACTTATATACCCAATAATCAAGAAGCAATTGGTGTATGGGTGAAAAAGGGGAAGGGATTAAGAAGTACAAATTGGCAGTTGCAAAATAATCATGGAGATGTAAAGTACAGCGTAGAGAATATAGTGAATAATAGTGTAATAACTATGTATGGTATCAGGTGGGTACGAGACTTATCGAGGGGATCACTTTGTGAGTTATATAAATGTCTAACCACTATGTTGTAAATCTAAAACTAATATAATATTGCATATCAACTGTAATTGAAAAAAATTTTTAAAAATTCAAGAAGCAGTTGGTTTAACAGAATAGTGGGAATGCTATGAAACGCTCAAGCAATGTGCCAGTTCAGTAATATTGATCTTAGGCTTGCAGCCCTATCTTCAGTATGGAGTCAGTGCATCGAGTCAGTGGTCAAAAGGTGATGCTGGGTCGCCAATAGGTAGAACACATGGATCCAGGAACCAAGAGATTTACATAAAATTAGGAACTCTTATCATTAGACTCTGAGACCCAGGCATAAAATTTGTGTTTAAGATCTGCTGGATTTGAGGTCCTATTTTCCTGAAGGTTTTACCTCCAAAGAAAGGGTGTCACTAGATCTGAAGCTAGAACTACCATTTACTCACTCTGGATTTTTCATGCTGGAGGCCCAACAGGCAAGAAAATGATACAGTACTGGTGTGGATAATTGACAATGATCACCATGAGGACCCAGAGTTGCTGCTACAAGTTGGAGTATAGCCAGAGAATTAACTTGGAAACGTCTTAATGGTTCCATATCCAGTGAAAATGATGATGGGGCAAGTACAATAACCATGACCTAACAAGGACATGAGTCCAAAGCCCTCAAGATTGAAGGGCTGGGCCATCTCACTTGGTAAGCAGTCTAGGCCACTAGAAAAGACTTCTAAATCAGCCACAAATTCTGGCTAAGGATGTGGAAAATATTAAATGGACAGTGTATTCACCTATTAGTCTACTCATGCTATCAGAACAAAATACCATGTGTGGGTGGCTTAAACAAAATAAACTTATTTCTCACACTTCCGGAAGCTGGGAAATCCAAGATTTATGTGCTGGATGATTTGGTTCCTGGTGAGAGCTCTCTTTATATCTTGCAGATGGCTTTCTTTTCACCTTGTGCTTATGGCCTTACCCTTTATTATTTTATAAAGGCCTTATATTCAAAGACAGTCACCTTTGGAGTTAGAAATTCAATGTAGGAGTTTTGGGGGGAAGCAAACATTTAGTCCACAATAGATAACATAAGAGTAAATGAATTTGAATTACGTGCCTCAGAACAAGTTACAACAGTAGGGATCGGATCTAGTTCCATCAGTCTACATTTAGTAACTGGCTGATGCTTTGAATGGGGCTTAGTGATGATCAGACTAATGGGAGGCACGAGTGGATCTGAGTAGGATAAGAGGTGGATGGTACTGGAAGGGAATGGTATCAGATAGCTGTTGTACACCACTCCAAATTCTCTTCAAGCTGTGATAAAGCATTTTATAAGCCTCCAATAATGACCCTCAGGCTCAAGCACCAGTTACCTGTAACAGGGCCAACCAGACAATGCAATGTTGTACTGGCACATCTTTCTTTCTGTTCCACTGTCCCCTGTCCATCACTTTTGCTTTGGGGGATCACTTTGTAAATCATACTATCTTCACTCAACAACTCGTCTCAGGAACTTTTGGGGGAAACTCTTGTGAAGATACCCACTTTAAACAATGTTACCAAAATAATTACAATTCTTAAGGAAGGCACTGATACATGGTTTGGACTCAAAAATTATTTATATAATAAATGCTGGTCTCCAGACATGCTATGCTTTTTCTGGATCTTTGGCTCTGTCTGGATCTTAGCTTAGGAATTTCATTCTGCCCAAAGCCCCTTTGTCAGATTTATCACCTGTAAAACTCCTGCTCATTTTTTAAGCCTCAACTCATTTGCGACTCTACTATTTTAAACTCCTTGGGTTTCTGCAGGGAACATAATGCAGTTTGGACACCAATTTGATTTCTGGAAATACTGGAAGATTACATTTCACAGTTAGCATTGCATGTATCTGGGACGATGTGACAGAGTTCCAGCCAGGGAAATGCGGGCAGAGGTAAAAAGTGATATACAACTCTAGCCAGAAAATTATATGTATAATTTTCCAACTCTCCACCTATTTCTGTCTGTGTAGTTAGAAGTGAAGAATCAGTGATGGCAAAACTATAAATTGGAAGCAACCTGGTTCCTTGTTCATCACCTGGAAAAGAACTGCCTAGGACTATTACCAAATCCCATTAGATTTTACTAGAGCAAAAAGTTAACTTTCTTTGTGTTAAGCCATTGACGTCAGCCATTATTTTTACTTTAGGATAGCTCAACATACAATAACTAATTATCCCAGACAGACATAAGGGATTCTTATGTATTCCTGTAGGTGTAACTATAGTAAATAAATAAAAATTTAATTCTAATTGTTTCATTTTATTTCCACCCTTTTGACTGTAAGCTCTTTGGATTCCCCAGTGCTGGTACTATATTACATACTTAACTAATGGATGAATGATTGGATGGAAAAGATGTGTAGATTTATTTTGTGGGATTCTAGGAGAAAAATGTTTGGATATTATTGGGACACATATTTTCATTGAGTAGGAAGAATAAACTTTCTAAACTTTTAGCCACGGAACAATTAAAGGCCTATTCTCAGAAATAGTACAAAACTTTTCATTGGGGGTTTAGTTGGCTGGGACTTTAAAGACAAATTATCTAAACTATTCAAATTATTAGTGAAGTAATTAAGTCCAGGGAAGTCAAAGGACTTGCCCAAAGCAAGTTAGCAACAGAACTGGAAGTAAAATTGGATCTCCTATCTCCGATGCCAGTACTTTATTACATCGAAATTCAGAGAGACTGAAAAATAAATATTTCTTATTCAAGTCTATTATTTACATCTTACTGATATAGTATTATGTAAATTTCAGCTACATGTAAGAGGTCAGAGAATTTTTGTTAGCTCACTTGAGAACATGAATCCTATGGGAAAATGCAGTTCAAGACCCAAACAACTGAATTATAAGCAAATTGTAGAATACAATGATTTTTTTTTTCAAACTAAGACCTCTCTGTAAAAACACATTTATAATAAGTGTGACTCCTATTAATTGCAAGCAGTGAGTGAAAGAAGGATGGGAAAATGCTAATCTGGGAATTTAGATGACTGTGAAGGCTGGAAAGTCCCAGAACACCCTTTCTCTCCTTTGGTTCCTAGTTCCCATACTTCCTTGGAGTAGTATTCTTCAATAATGATTCACATAAAAATGAGTAATTTAGGAAATTTAATTCTGTAAGGCCAAGGAAGGGCTAACTTGACAGAGTCATTATCAAAAGGGTAGTTTTCTTGTCATTGAGATTCATTTTGTGCCTAAGTTTGGGGTCTGTGACAGCTCAGTGATTTGCATTTGTCCAGGGAGATGCTCCTAGAGAAATAGCCAGTGGGATGATCAGTACAGGGACCTGGCCTCCTAGAGCTGCCCAGGACCCTGGTGACTTCTCATGAGAGACAGTGAGACGTGTGTGTGATGATCTACTCTGACATACTTAGATAGTGAATTCTGGCTATGCCTCTTAATATCTTTATCTCTTGAGAAAGTTACTTAAACCTGTGAACCCCAGTTTTTTTATGTATCAAAAAGGGATGGTAATACTGCCCCCACTGAACTGTCATGATGATTAAATGAGAATGAATTTTCACATATTATCTAACACTCTACCTGGAACTTAGTAGGTACTCAAAAACAATTTCTTCTCCCTCCCTCCCTTTCTCCTTTCTTCCCTCCTTCATTCCTTCCTTCCTCCCTTCCATTTTTCCTTCTTTCCTCCCTCCCTTTTTCTCTCCTTCCCTCCCTCCTTCCCTGTCTAGCTTTCATTTTCTCTCTCTTTCTCTCTCTCTTTCATTTTAAACATGCTCTGTTTCAAGCTCTGTACTTCCTTCTAAGGTTTTTTTTTTAAAAAATATACTACTCTCAAAAATATCTGCTCAGGAATATCATTCATTTATGCATTCTACAAATGAGATACATAAATGAAACAAATAGACATAAATCCATGCAATTTTGGAATTCATATTGAGGGAAATGATTGGAAGATAGGCAATAAATAATAAACATAATAAGTAAATTATATGGTGTACTACATGGTGATAAGTGCTACAGAAAAAAATGTAGCAAAGTAAGCAATACTGGGAAGCAGAGAGTGTGGGTGAGCAGTCTATAGTTTTAAATAAGGTGTTGGGGTGGGTTTTATTGGGATGGTGATGTTTAGACAGAGGCTTGAAGCCGATGTAAGTACAAACCACGTGGGTGTCTAGCGTAGAGCGTGGATTACTGGAGCTGCCTCCAGCAGAGCGGATGGCCGTGCACAGCCCTCAAGCGGGAGGTACCTGTTGGGTAAAGAGGAAGATAAAGGCATCCGGAGTGAACTGGAGAGGATAAATGATGGGTGACGTCAGAGAGACAGAAGTGGGGGGTATGGAGAGCTTCCTGAGCACTTTCAGGATTGTGGCCATTTACTCTGAGTGAGATGGAAGCCATCAGAGGCTTTTCGACAAAAGAATCACACGAACCTTCCTATATTTTAAAAAGATCGCTCAGACTGCTGAGTTGAGAATAGACTGGAGTGGGAGCCACAGTGGGGAGGACTGGTTAGGAGGGTTGAAGAAGAGGAGATGGTAAGAAATACTCACTTGGTCACTTTCAAGATCTAATTTGAAAGAAGAGTCAATGGGATTTCTTGATATTGGATGTGAGATGTGAAAAAAAAAAAATACCAGCTGTCGTTCTCCAAGGTTCTTGTGCTGTATAAATGATGAACTTTCCTATTTTTCTTATTTTGAGCATTTCTTCTGCTTTGTGCTGAAATCATTTTTATGCAAAGCTAACATTTCACCTATATTTTTGTATCTTCTACTGTTTCATCTGTCACAGACTTAGCAAGGAAATAAAAGGTTAAAGGAATGGGAGTGGCCTGCCTTTCTAAGAGGGTGTTACTTTGTTTTTCATTTGCTCTCCTTTAAAAAAAAGAACCGGCTAGTGTTTAGACTTTCATAGAACCAGTAGGACCCATACTCGGTTCATAATTTATGTAGCCGATTTAATTTACTTTCAACAATTCCATCACAGGACTGGCAGTTGCAGCTTTCATTTTTCCTCTGAAACATCAAGATATTAAATTTGGATGTTGCTGGAAGAGAGATGAAATGAACGTTGGCATTTGAGTAAAATGATTGTTGGAGGGAGAAATACTAACTGTGATATGGTTTTGCCAAGTTTTGTTCCGGAGCCAGCTTTATGGGTGATGATGATATTACCTGCCAGATATATAGATTGCTTCTCAGTTGACTGTTCTGTTTTACATGCATTAACCCATGTAATCCTCTCAGCAAACATGTGAAAGATGCGTTATTGGCTGCATAGTGCACAAGAGCAGTTCACTGATAAATGACAGCACCATGCTCAAAACCGGGTTCAGAATTTAATTCTAGTCATATTTCTACAATGGGATCTAGGTACCTTCCTTCCTGTTGCAGTTAATGGATCTGGAAAGAAAAGGTGGACCCTACATGAACTTTGTTCAGTTTTACAGTCTTGCTAAGGACTAGTCCATCCAGGATTAAAAAAAAAGAAGAAGAAGTAATGTTCAGCAGGTTTATAGGATCTCAATAGCCTTGATCTGAGATGCAGACTCAGCCAGGATGAAATACTGCCTATTCCATTTCCTCCCAGAGGAAAGTCTTTACCTCTGCCGGCTCCAGCAAGAGTAGTTCCTTCCAGCTCCTACGCTTTGATCATAGAGGACATTCATTCCCTGCCCCTAACTGCATTAGCGAGTCCTTGTCTTAGATATAATTGCTGCTGTAGTTCATCTGCAGAGAGTCAAGTTCTGTGAGGAATGAGAGGACCTGTTTAGGAAGTCTGCAATGCGATAAGGCCCTTTAAGAACTGTTCAGTCCTGTTTGCGTAATTCTGGGAATAATTTGATACATGTCTCCTTTGCAGGCTAGAAGAATAAAAAGTCACCATCTGCCTTTTCATAAAATAATATGAACGAGCTAATGCCACAGATTTAGATTGAGGCAGCTTACAAAATTATGGAAATAGGAGGCACAAAATTTACTCCATCAGAAGTTTATTGATTTTCCAATTAATACTGAAGGCTTGCTACTAAAAGTTTTGCTCTCTGGTTCAGAAATGAAGTATGCCAGTGAACAATAATTGACATGAATTGCTATAATCCATATATCATCTCAATGTCAAAAAGATAAAGATTGCACAGCATGGAATTTTTGTGCATTTTTAACAATTCTAGCTTAAAATAAACATATAGAAAATCTATTTCTAGATGAATTCAATTTAATTATAATAAAGAGAGGATTATTTTCTTAAGAAGGACTAGACAGTTTTTAAAAATTAAATTTAATTAAGTACGATTTTAGGGAATGATTTGAGATTGCCACACTTTCAGTCTTCAGGATACTTTAGGATGCTTATAATTAAAAAGTGAAAAGAATCTTCACTATAACATTGATATTTGTGCCCATGGTAACACTAATAAATAGAAAATATTTGCTAACTTAGCTCCTTGTATTTTCATTATTGAGCACCCATCTTCAGGGAATTAGGTTCACCATAACTAAAAAAATACTATTAAGCTTGACTCTTAACCACAAACTTGGAATTTAACACCTAGTAATTAGCAATTTTTTTTACTAGGCATCTGTGTGTATCTCTTAGGTAAACAGAGTTACAAAACAAGCCTGGAAACTATTTCTCTAGTGTTTGGAAAAGTTAAAAACTTGTAAAATGTTTATTAGACTAGGGAATGTTTTATTGATATATTCCAATCACCTAAAACAGTACCTGGTAAACAGTTGGGTTCTCAGTAAATATTTATTGAATGTTGGTTAAAGAAAAAGATGTTCTATTTTCCCCCAACATTTCAATCATTTCAGCAAATGTGAGAGCTTACTGTGGTAAGCAGTATGCTAGGCCCTAGAAAAAGTAGAATAGGGCAAAGGAACCAGAGACACCATTCACAACCCTAAGTAGCTGGTGAGCTGGCAGAACAGGATGAAAGAGGGAGATAAAGCAGAAACTCAGACTATAAATGAGCATGGTACGATCACAGAAGAGAAAGCTGCTGCTTGTCTGGGGAGATCAGACAGGACTTCAAAGTGGATAAGAGACTTGAGCCGACTCTTGTGAGAGACACATTAAGGAATGAACGAAACCTCCCAGAATCAATGATGAATCTGTTTGCTTTTATTTTTGCTTCGAAAGTCAAGCCTGATAGCTCTCTGAGAAGCCAAAGAACATCATACGGAAATTGTAACTGGGCTGTTTAGCTTCACTGGGTGTAAATGAGCAATTTGTATTAAGTGCCAGGCACTGTCTGTGCCCAATGTGGGGCATTGATCAGTGTATGAGCCAGCACAGCTCCTGCCCTAGAGGATGCCCACTCTAGTACGTCATGGCAGTGCAGACTGGGGGACACTTTGCCTCATCTGTGGGCTGGAAAGAACTCCCCTGAAGCAGGAAAAAGTTTCTGAAGCTGAGACCTGTTGAGTGAGAGGAGAGACAAATGGAAAATGGTGGAACGGAGGGAAGGCTGGCTGTTCCAGGAAGAGGGAAGAACGTGTGTGAAGCCACCCACTCCCATAGGATCCAAAGACCACGTTCATGGGAGTCTTTAAAATGCATGTCTTCAAGCACAAATGGAAAACAGGTTTTCCTGTCACTCCTCCCCCCTCCACCTTCTCCCCCCGCCCCCTCCGTGCAGTGCGCACCGACGAGCAACAGCGAAAAGAACACCAGCCTCAGTTTTCCGGTATTTTCCTCCCCCTGCCTCCGAAGTAGCAAGCCACAGGTTTCTTGGAACTGTGAATACTGTTTGAACTCCAGCTAAAACTGGCCATGTGTTTTGAGTCACATTACGCAGGTATATTTATACCGTCTGTTTGTGACACTTACAGGTGGGCATTATGATTCATTACACATAAAGTATACTAAACATAGAAGCTTGGAAAATCCTGAGTGCTGGAGAGTCACTGGCTATGGGTGAGTGTGCAGAAGCAGAAGGCAATAGGGATCTTTTCTTAGAATTTTATAGCTTTGCAAGTAAAATCCTTATCTTGGTGAAAATGTTTTTAAGACTGTTTCAAAAAATGGATATGGCAGATGAGGATGAGAGTTAAGATGGAGAAAAGAGGATGAAAAAAATATCTACTGCTATAACCAGTTGAGAAGATTTCCCTTTTCTGTGGGGGGTGCATGTGTGTGAATGTGTTAAAGATTCAGAAAATATTTGTTATGGGGTCAGAAATAAGTCATCTCTGTGCCAGAAGGAAAGATTTAGTTCTAAGACAATTCTCTCTCCTAGTAACATTTCTAAATACGCTTTGGACTTTATAGTTTTTGTTTCTTACTTCATATACAGTTAATTTCTTAGTTTTTTTTTTTTTTTAATTATAGTAGGACCCTTTGGTGACAATATTTACAGACCTAAAAATCAAGCTATGAGACATATCCATCTTTTTGTTTTCAAAAACTGTTCTCCCACCCATAAATTGGGAATACCACCACCACAAGCCAAGGCTGGTATCACTCTGTTCTCTGTGTTTCAGCCAAATGTGCAAACTTTAAAAACCTCATAAATAATAACAACTTTGAAAATGGTTTCACTAAGCAAGTATCTTAAAGTGAAGCTGTTTGATGCAGACCCTTTCTTTCTGGGATAATAGAAACACTCAAAAGAGTCAAGGAGGAAAGAAAGAACTGCAGTATTCGATGAGTTGAGAAACCATCAAAATAAATAAGGCAATATCTTTAAGAAGAGACAAAAAAAAAAAGGAGACAGTGAAGTAGAACAGATTGAAAGAAAAAGGAGAAGTCTGTTTTAGCTACCAAGTGACCTTGGGAGTGAAGAATAATTTCTTCTTCAGGACAATTTTAGTAAAGGTCTCCTAGTAAGATGGCTCAGTGGAAACAATTTCTTTTCATGTCTCTGGGGAACTGATGAAGTTTGCAGGAAATACTGGCAGTTTAATTCCAAATAAAGTACAGTAGGTCAGTTGAAGGAGCAACTTTAGAAATCTTGACTCCCTCCTAGAATACTAATAGCTTTTAAAAGTCCCGGAAGTGGTGATGGGGTAAGTCATTTTCACCTTAGGAATAAGAGACAGCCCAGGGGAAAAGCTTATTAACTCTGTGCCAACTTAAGACGGCTTTCACAGAATTCTCAACCTTCTTAAACAGATACCTCAACTTACAAAATTATTTTTAGCCATAAATTGTTCAATGACAATTTATTGAGTTCCACTGTGGGACAGGATTTGTGTCAACTTGAAAAATACCCAGATATGTGAGTTTCTGACTTCAAGAAGGAGAGTAAAAAAAATGTCATTAGATATTTATATTGTTATTAACATAAAACCATAGAAGAATAAGTATAGTGCTGTATCCAGAAGAAGCAATGAATAAGACGGCAGTTTTCAAAACATGAATCTCAAGAACTTCAGTGAGGATGTGGTTCCATAGTGTAGCAGTTAGCACATCTGCTTTACATGCAGAAGGTGCTGGGGTTGTGCCTCATTGGAGCCACAGTCCATGATCTACGGCCATGCCACCCTGAACAAGCCCGATATCTGATCTTGGAAGCTAAGCAAGGTTGGGCCTGGTTAGTATTTGGATGGGAGACCACCTAGGAAGACCAGGTATTATAGGCATAAATAATAATAATAAATAAATAATAAAAGTAAGAACTTCAGTAAATATGCTGTTAGGTATTGCCTCAATCACTACTTATGTACCTGTGAAAAAGACATGACTAATCGATCACTGCACTCATTTCCACAGAGCTGAATTTCAGCCTCAAAAGCTTCTCAACATAATTGATCACTACCAATAAGTAAGAGTTGATACAGAACCTACTTGCTAATCTGGTTCTCTACAAATATAAGGAATAGTTATTAGTATAGGTTTTAGAAAATTACCCCCCCCCCCATATTGCCCATTGCCAATGGGTATCAGTTGGACAAATTATTGAAAGGTCCTGGGATAGGAAATCAGATAATGCAAGTTCATGCCCTAGCTTTGTGACTGTGACTAAACCTTCTACATCAAAGCTTCTTTCCTGATCACAAATGGGAAATTATTGCCTACCTGAGAAGACTCTGGAAATGTTATGTGTTAAATATGAAAACATTATGTATGCAAATACTTTGAAAAGTGAAGTGTTAAATCAACACAAGTTATGAGTTATAATGATAACATTTCTCATTATACTCTTGGTATTACAGTTTTAACTAATCTTTTCATAGGGGAGGTCACAGCCTGACCTCCCCTTAGCCCCCACATTGCAAATATCAGGATAAGTACCTTATGTTAAAATGAAAATTAAGGATATCCTTAAAAGGAAATGAAGTTTAAAAGTTTAAAATATGAAAAAGAGGGAAGAGATAGGGGAATATTTGAGTCCCAGTGTAGTGATTCACCAGATTATGTGGGTGTGAATCTTGCATCTGCCACTCACTGTGACGCTGGGCAAGCTACTTAATCTCTCTGGCCTGTTTTCTCATCCGTAAAAGGAAATTAATCACAGAACCTGTTTTCTAATAGTGTTATAAGGCTCGAAGGAGATAATGTGGATGTGTCCATAACGTGGTACACAAAAATAAAATGAGGTATGTTTTTATTAGTTAAATAGAAATTTGTTGAGTGTCAGCTTTCAGCCAGATCCTCAGTAGTGTGCAACTGCTCCCCCCAGCTCTCACCAGACTCTTCAGTTCGGTCTAGGATGAGCACCCCAATATGCTGAATGCAAGGACAGTCTGCGTTTCATATCAAGAGAGTTTCCTCGCTGTGGGGCAAGATTGGGACTGTGTACAGTCTGTATCTTAAACATACCTTAAGGATAAAATGCTGTGTAAAAAAGATGTCAGCTTTTCCTTCTTTCCTTCTCTTCTCCTTCCTTCTTCCCTTTCTCCCTTCCTTCTTTCTCTCCTTCCAACAATTTTCTTTAAGAGTTCAGTATGCATTGGATGCTATGTTAGAAATCTCAAAATTTTTTATTATGGTAAATTCCTCAGAAATAATGGTAGCTTCCATATTGCCCATAAATCTAGTGAGCCTTTATAAAGCAGCTTAAATTATTCTGTGAAAATGTAATCTAATTCACTGCAATAAAGTATAAAAGGTTTCCTAAATTCTAGGGTTTCTAAGACAGAGGTCTCCAAATCATTTGAATATTCACCTTTATTAGTAAAAAAAAAAAAAAAAAAAAATTGAGGGTTTGTCTCCAATATAAGTACAACCTTAATTTTAAATTTTATAGAACTACTATAATAATGAACAATATATTATTTATTAAAAGACACTAACAATGGAACATTTAAACACAGGAGAGAGTAAATGCTGTAGTATTTCTTTCTGTGTGCATGGATTGCCCTATGAACACACCTCATGTAGAAAACATCCCTCCTATGAGATTTATATAGTTTTTTTTAATCTATAGGAAACAATATATAACTATAAAATGAAGAGAAAAGCTTTCTTTTTATGAGGACAGCATATTTTGAAGTAATTGTCAACTTTTACTCCCTGTCAAGCCAAATAAAACTTCACTGGAAGTAAATATGCAATAAAAATTTCTCAAAAGAATACACTACATTTTTTTGAGAGGCATTGTTTTTTATTAAGAGTTGTTAAACCCGCTTGCCAAGCGTAATGGTTAAGTTCAAGGTCTCTGGAGCCACCTTTCCTGGATTCAGATTCTGACTCTATGACTTCCTAGTAATGTGTCCTTGGACATGTTACTCAGGTTTTTTGTGCCTCACTTTCTTCATTTGTAAAAAGTAGAATGATAGTATCCCTATATTATCAGGTGTTTGTGAGGGTCAGAGAACACACTGGCACATGCTCTGTGTTTTAGGGTTAGTTTTTATTATTAACTTTAATAATGACAGCATTAAAAAGTTAAGTGTTATTTGCTTAATTTTTGAATAAATTTCTAAACTGCTTTACATCCATCAGGAGACAAAGCACAGTCTTCTTGAAGTGAGTTTAATCCTTAATCCACAGATAAGCGGATCAAAGGTGATTTTCTTAGCTTCCTAAAGGAAAGGAGCAGGAAATCAACACCATAGCCCTATTCATGCTTCACCTATAGAATCTGTCACTGGAGCAGGCTTTATTCTGACTTCCCACAAAATCCATGCCTGAATGAGTAGTGTGTGGAGGGTGGGAGGGGAGAGATGGATTTACATAGGTATGAGCCAGTGGTCCTGTCCACCCTCACTCACCTGTCTGTGTCTGTGGGATTTTATGAAAATGAATCTCAATGGTGAATTTTATGGGTGAGTGTTGGTGGGACCGTGTATTAGAGTATGAAGGACAATACCTGACTAAGTGTGGAAAATGGAGTAATGTGTGTGTTTGTATTAAGAATTCTAAGTTAGTACTCAATGAATTTGCTGAGAGAGAGAGAGAAATGGGGCAATAGAATCTAATGAACAGAACTAAAGCCAAAGCTATAAATGTTCCAAAGACTTGTTTTAAACCTCCAGTTTCTAAGCCCATTAACTATTCAGCTTACTGAATAGTGCTTTCTCTGAAAATTGGGGAATATTCTAGTCTTAAATTATGTTGAAAGAGTGAATAGCATGTAGTTAAATAGAACAATGACATTGTTTCTATTAGAATCTCTATCTCAGTCATTAAATCTTTCAGCAAAAGCAGCATCGCATTTCATATGTTTCTTTTAATCAACTTATCTGATGTCAGTACATTCTGTGAAAGCTGCGGGTATGTACCGTCATTCGAAATCAGATGACCAGCTCTTAAATAGGCAGAAGCAGGACTTTGGTCGCTGCTTCGAGATCAGGGCGGGACCTCTTGGGTTTCAGCCCTTTCTGTCCAGAGCCAGGCACTGAAGATCACAACTTCACAGCAGTGTGTATTTCTTCTACATTGTCTCATTTATTGGAAACATGGTCACATGTTCCTGAGAGAGCTGAGAGGCGAAGCATTTATAGTACGGTTTAGATATTATTTTTTTTCAATTTTCCAAGCCTCTATTTCAAGAAAGTGTTCTAAACCTTGTGTTTCCATGCATCTGGTTGGGCAGTGGGTAGCAGTCTGAGCTTTTTACAAAAGACAAAGTTGGTGGGCGCCCTACAGCTATTTTACACCCATCTCCAGTGTATTCTTAGGGACCTTTGGTCTCACCTTCTATGACTAAAGGCTTCAAAGATTGGGAGAGGCAGAAGTGGAAGCAACTAGGAGAAAATACTTTTTATTATTTGTAGAGCTTCCCCAAATATGGGGCAGATAATATTTTACTGGTTTTCTAACTAGGGGACTCTAGGTCAGCCCTAGACTATGTGTGTTACCTCAGGTGGGACTGGCTGCATAGAGCATCTTGGGATGCTGGATACTCAGGATAGAATTACCTGCTCCCAACACATCCACACATTCACATGGACACCTGTACACACATGTACACACGTGCATGCGCGTGCACGCGCACACACACACACACACACACACACACACACACGCCTGTAATGATGTGCATCTACCTGACTTTAAGAGTCAGAAGGGGCAGAGGCTCCTTCACTGAATGTTCTAGAAGCATGAGACTTTCATAGTTTCTGCATGACCCTGAGGAAGAGATGTCACATCGAAGCCTAGTTTCATTTCTTTCCCTTTTGCCAGAAATGTAGAGGCCCAGAATGGGTCACCTGATTTACTGAAAGAGAATAATTTGAAGTTCTGGCTTCCAAGTTTCGTAGGATAAAAGTTATACCTACTACAATGTTTCAGAAGGGAAACTAAGAAGAGACTTATGGCTTACCAATGAAGAGTTCTCACACTGTTCTTTTTTAAACCACAAGAGGTCTGGGCAAGACCATCACCATGTAATCTCTCAACCCAGCGAAGTCTCAGTGAGCTGCAAACTTACGTGGATTCTTATAAGTAACCCAAAGATCCCACTTTCTGTAAGATAGTTATGCAATCGCAGTAACACATATTTGCATCTGTACTGCACCATTTTTTATAGCCTGGTCTCCAGCACAAGTCTACAGGGTCTGTTCCCCTCAGAATGCTGAAACTGACTGCAAGGTCATGCATTCCATCTTCATTTCCAAAGCTAAATGGAGAGAAAGTGATACTGAAGTATCGGCAATTCAGTCCACTGAGTGGAAAATCAGAAATGTTCCAGTCTTCTACATCTGCTTTCAAATTTACCACAGAGATTATTTTTTAAAGCTTTCGCGGCTGTTGCCTCTATTACATAATGCTTGGTACTATACTCTGCTGAAAGGAAATAAACACAGAGAAACCCCAACATTTCAAACATAGATCCTCTGCCCTGTGGGTTCGTGGGAAACACTTTCTGTGGTTAATTCCCCTGGGCCACCCACCCTGTGGCCTCAGGTCAGGGACTTCTTACCTGAAACAGTTCCTGGTGTTCTCCATAGTGTCATGGCAAGACTTTAGGGGAAACTCTGGCTTCCAAAAAATCGACAGTGCGGACACTGGGCACAAAGTGACTAAGCACGCGGCTTAACCACATCACAGAGTGGGATTTGAGAATTCACTTTTGGGAACCTCCAGTTCTTGAGAAAGAAGATGTGATGTGAATGGGTGTTCACAGAAGCTCAGATGTTTGCTTAAGATTTATTGCAAACTATATTATTCTATGTTCCTTGTGAGTATGCAGCAGACATGGCCCCAATTCAACTTTGACAGAAGGGCAGTGTTAAAAAACATCAAGACTCCATCCTGGTTCCCTTGAAAGTCAAGGTCCTTGACAGTATAGTTTTACAGTCACTCCTTATCTTTACATTCTCGCCTCGTGTTCTTTCTGTAACAGGGCAATATTGTTTATGCCTGCATATGTCACGTCAGCAGAACTCACATTGCTCAAGCCTTCCCATTGCCAAAGCCATTGGATACTTTTTATTTCTTAGGCCATTTACTTTTCCTTCAGTAGTTGATGTGGTTGACTAGTTCCTGCTTCTTGAAATGTTTTACTCCCTTGATTTTGACGGTACCTGATACAACATCTTCTCACTCCACTTTTCATTTTGACTATATTTTATTGAATGATTCATCTGCATCACAAACTATTACACAAAGTCGAAGTCATAACGTGTCTATTTGTGAATAATTTTTGCAGTACTGGGCATTTTTCTAGGGTCTTTGCTTTTGCAAAGATATACATAAAAGTGTTTAAAACCGTCTGTCTGGGTTTAAATGCTAGCTCTGCCATTTTAGTGGCTATTCAGAAAGGAATCTTTAGAGAACGGACTTAGAAATGAAGATAGTTTGTAGGGGTATTTATAAAGTTCTTGAGAGTTATGGAAGGAAGTCAGATTTGGCAAAAAGAGAAATAGAGCTGTGTGCCCTCTCGTTAAAGCCCTCCTCCTGGGGATGTCTGAAGCTAGGATGGGCATTCAGAGTTACTTGAAGCTAGAGAGGCAAGGCCACGCCTTTGTAACCCTGCAACTATCAATCATGGTTTTAGGCTGCCCAATGGGAGGTGTGTCATAAATTTGAGCAATGCGGATCTCTTCTCTTAATGGGGCTGAGACCTGAGGACTGTCTGACAGCAGTACTACTAGCCATTAGGGAACTATATTCTGGTCCACAAGGGTGTCTGAGCAGAGCCTCACAGTTTCCATTACTGTAAGTCTACATCCTTGGGAAAATTATTTGATCTTTCTGTACCTCACTTTCCACAGCTGCCTACCACATGGGTTTGTTGTGATTGCTTAAAATAATATCAGACATATAGTAAGTGCTCAGCAAAATTAGTTTTTTTATTTCATAGCCACTCAAGAAATAAGCCTGTGCTACAGAGCTAAATTCTACAGATCGTCAAGCTATTATTACCTTGGACTCATCTTAGACTCATGCCCACATTCAATTAATAAATTCTATTATTCTTTAAAACATCTTATTAGTGACAATTAGTCCCAACAATACTTTTCTAGTTCAAATCTTCATCTGCTATTGTCTAGACTATGTCTTTGCTTTCAGTCTTTCTCTCTTTCAAATACTCCTTTGCGAATTCAAATCCATCATTTTCCCTACTTAAAATCCCATTGCCAATAAGACAGTTAACAGGTTTCTTAGCAAAGCAAGAACCATTTCATCTCTTGCCACTTCCTTCTACTTGGCTAATTCTCCAGCAATGGCTAATAACTTTTATCTCATCTTATCAGGCTCTTGCATTGCTCTGGAACCTTAATCAATTGTTTTGTGAGTTCAACTTCTCTCCACAGCTCATATATTTTCTTTTCTAGGAAGCCTTCTTTAACTCATATACATGAGTGCACAAATACACCCAGACCTTTCTTTCTCTGCTTATGAAAAAATTACTCTCTGTACTCTCTGTTATACTGCCTCTTCTGTCTATGCCTTTATTAAAGCACCTAATCTATGATATCATAATGTGATGTTGTGAGCTCTGGAAATGGACAGTCCTAGACTTAAATCCTAACTCAGCTCTTATTAATGGAGTGGGCTCTGGCCAATTGAAGCCTTGATTTTTTTTTTTTCAGTGTACCTTAGAAGGTCTATGTGAGAATTAAATAAGGTATATAAAATGCACCAAGTGTGTACTCAGTATTTAACACACATGAGCGCTATTGTATTTATCTCCTGTCTCCTCCATTTAGCAGGAGCTCCTCGAGAGAAAGAGCCTTGTCTTATATATCTTGGTTTCCTTCACATCTAGGAGAATATCTGGCATATTAAATGAATAATTGCTGGATAAACGGCTAAGGAAAGATTTGATACATATCATCTATCATATGAAAATTGCACAGTGGTATAAAGGACAGTCTTGGAAAACGTGAAATGTCAAGTCTATGACACAGAAATTTAAAGAGGTATTATCTCTATTCTAAAATGAGAAGGCGTCATAATCTTCTTTTTGAGAATGCGAAAACTGTTTCAAAGGTTAATTCATATGTGATCACATCATCTTGGATAGATAAACACAATTTTTCCCTGCTGATAGAAATAAAAATCACAATGGCTAGATAAGGGTAGTATGGCATTTATTCATTTATTCATTCATTCTTTGAACAATTATTTATTAAATGTGAACCATACTAGGTGCAAGCAGTTAAAAGATGAACAAATATGGCAAATATGGCTCCTGCCCTCACAAAGCCTACAGCTTATTTAGTGGGGAATGACTATGAGAGCAGAAAGTGGCGATAGTGTGGTAAGACCTCTCACATGGGATGTGCAAGATGTCACAGTACAGTGTAACAGAGGTACCATTCAACTAGTCTGAAGGGAATCAAGCAAGAAGATAATATAGCACAGTAGTTCAGAGTACAGAGTTCCTGCAGAGCTTTGGAATTCATATTAAATGTTTAGACTTTTATACAAGGGCAATGTGTGGGTTTAAGTAACAAATTTGATTTTCCTTTTGTGAAGACCATTATGACTTCTATATGGAAATCGTATAAAAAGTCTAAAACTAAATCCAGAAAGATGGTCTGGGAAGCTACCAGCAATCTGGACAATCAATCAAGTCTTCAATCTCTGAATCTGGCCAATCGAACTTCATTTATTATTTGTGTTTGAAGGTATGAGTGTTGTATTATGATAGTAAGGAGTAGGTACCTTAGGTGTTATGATAATAAGGACTATGTGATTACACAAGAAAAAAAAAAACTTAATTATAAAGAAACATTTAGAAGTCATCTTGTCTACCACTCACTTTTAGATGGAGTTTTGTTTGGCTCACAAAGGTAGGAATTTCACCTAAATCCCACTCTCTAAATATAATCCAAATGCTTTGGATTATACCATGTCCTGAGGGTGATAGAAAATAAATACAGGACATATTCTCTAGTTGCAAGGAGGTTTTAATCTTGTTGAAGAAGACAAATAACTCTACGTAAGTGGCTGGAAGCCAAAGATAAAGAATGAATGTAAGGTAATTGTGTTTCTGCTACTCTAAGCATTCTCCTTGCCCTTGTAGATAAATGGGAAATCTTCAATCTCTAAACAAACCTATGTAAATTCACAGCCAACAATAGAGGTTGATCAGGAAACCTATTGTTATTATAATTGTTAGTCACCAGTTTAGCTTTTCTTTGCCTCTTTTTCTTAGAAAAAGAAAAGAAATGGCCTCTTAAACAGTGAAGTTACATAGGTGATGTAGTTATAAAGGCCTGGTTTTCACATGTGTTCATCTAGTCATTTTTGCCTTTATTATTCCTCGTGCATACACACAGAATCACCTGATTAGCCATACTGCTAGTGTTAGGGGTGTCTGCTTCTGTAATCCACTTACTTGTTAACCAGGATGTGGTACTAGGTGATATATTGTGCTAATGGCCAACTTCTGCTTCTGTAATCTGCTTGCTTGTTCTAGGCTGTATAACTGCTTCCCTCTAAAACCCTGGGGCTGATCTCTAAACCTGCGTGCTAGAGTGCTAGAGAGTCAGTAGCTGGCCGGCTAATAAAGGCTCTTAATTCTCTCTGATTCAGCTCTGTGGGTCCCCATTCTCACCTGCGTCATAACACTAAGTAAATAGATATCTGATTTGGGAGACATGTGCATTTTCTGAAAATGTAAGCACTTTAGCATATGTATGAAAAAACATTAATAAAACAGGACTGCCTCACTACCATTAGTCTGTTTGGGTATTATATGTTATTACCTGGTAGCAAGTCAGTACAACTTTCCTCTTTGGTTATGGTAAATTTGGGGGTTTGAATTATAAATTTTGGGGTCTGAAGAAATTCTAAAGTTTCCTCTCCAGCTATATGCAGAAATAGGAATAAGGTAGAAATAGATCCCTATTTATCCTCCTTTAGCTTCTCCCTATGCAGGGCCCAAATCCTATTCAGATGATTGCTTGCTTGGGGCTGCGTGTCTAACTCCTTTTCACCAGTGCAGACAATGCAATATGAAAGCCTGAAAAGGTAAAGTCACCTTTACCTTTGGTTGTATATTATGGAACTATTTTCATTGTGGTCATAATTCGTAACAAGACTTTTCAGAGTATCAGATATGTAATATTGGTATAATGTTTGTACTGAAATAAAAATGTATTTGAAGCATAGGTAGTTTCAAGTTTTTAACATCATTAATAATTTCATATCTGTAAGGTAACTTAAATGTTTCCAAATAAAAAATACAGTACACAATATAAAAGTATGTCAGTACTTTGCAGCAGTTTGTTCTGGAGTTTGAATACTAGTTCTACTACTGATTAATCACATGGGTATAAACAGATGACTTACTGCCTCTGTGCATGAATTTCCATGACTGTAATAGAGGTAACAATAGTAGTCACCCTACTGGGGTTGTTGACATGAGTCAGTACATGTAATGAGCTTAGAATAACACTTGGTTCATTAATAGTTCTTATATTGTTTTGAAAACTTTTGAGAAAGTAGGGTCTTGTCCATCAATAATACCTATGAAGCTATGAACTAAACATGTGGAACTAAACGTATTTCGTATTAAAGGCAATTGCTACCCTATTCCTCACCTACAATTATGTGGAAAAGTATTTGTAATTATTCATCCTATTTTATATGAAGATTTCAAAATTCCACTGATAACCCTGGGATGGAGAGATGGACGTTGTGAGATAACATTGCGTCATGGTGGGCTATAATCATCCCAGATGAAAGTCATATCCAAAGGTCTAATGTATTTTTTGGAAGGAAAGATATAGGGTGGTGCCAGTATTGCATCACATTCCAGACCAGATTAAAGGTCTTGGAGCTGTGGTTGTACACACCCAGCTTTTGGTTGTGAGAAGTCACTCCACAGCTAGGGCACATAGAACTTCCTCCAAAGTTTCATCTCTGAACTTAGTAAACCAAATGAAATATCATGTGACTACAAATGATTATCAGTTCACAAAAGTATGGAAGATTCTCATTTATTAAAACAAATCTTTTGAATGCCTAATCTCTACTGGGTATTATGATAGACATAAGGGTATCAACAAGAAGAAAACATCAACCCTCTAGCCAAGAAAGTTCCAATTAATGGAAGAAAGACACAAGTAAAAAAATTTCATACAGTACAGTCATAGAGATATATAAAATTCATGGTAATGAGGCAAGGGAAGTGAGAACAGAGTGCTCAGAGACACAGAGGAAGCTGTCCTCAGGGAGGTAGAACTCAGGCTGTCTTGAAGGATGAATAGAAATCAATTATCCAATAACATAGCATCATGAGAAAAGCATTTTAGTTAGCAAGAATAAAGGCAGAAATTTTAGTTTGTTGAGGTAATGCCAAGTATCACAATATGCAACAGGGGTTGCTGGTTTCACATGCATTTTGAGGTGGATATTGGTTAGAGATGAGGCTGGAGAAGGCTTTTTTTGTCTTTTACATTTTGCCGAGAAGTTAGGGCCCCTGAATAATTTTTGACAAGATAGCAACACAGTCTTATTCTTTGTTTTAGAAAGATCCCTCTGGCTGAAATGTGGAAAATGGGGAGGGGGAAGCAATAGGAGATTCTTGCATAATTAAAATGATAAATAATGAGGGTCAACATTTATGTCATTATGGTGGGACTGAAGAGAAGGGATAGATTAGACACAGATTCCAGTGACAAAATGCCCCAACCCGCAGGGCAAAACAACGCAGGGCGAGGAGGAACCTGTGGAGGATGAAAGTAGGACAGGAGACACAAAGAAATGGAGGCAAGACAGGGTTCTGATCAAGCCTCGTTTATTGTAGGTAGGGGTAGAGTATATAAAGGGGAGGATTTGCATAATCACGATTGCCTTGGATACCGAACCGCAGAACATTCCATTTCCTTATATGACCCAAAAATGCAGAAGGGTCCCCCGGGAGAGGAGGGGGCTGCAAGGTCAGATTAGTTTAAGCAAATGGCTCAAGGGGCCCAGGGCAAGTCAGGGCATGTCAGGGCAACTGACTTTATGCTGTCTATCCTATCAGATAGCACAGGGAGAGGCAGACCCTGTCCTAAGGTGAAGTTGCCTAGATCTCAGGTATGAGAGCCTTGATAAGAACGGCTCCCGACAATAAAAATTATAAGACTAAGTCACTGGCTAGCTTGAAGTATCACATGAAAAAGAGAGAAAAGTAGAAGACAAAGAAAATCACTGTATTTCTGACTTAAGTAAATCAATTGGTGGATAGGGATCCTGATAACCAGCATGGGATATGCAGGTGAAGGAGATGATAAGTTGAGTGAAAGGAGAAACCATTCCCAGAGTGCCTTCCCATTCCCCTATGTCTTACTGCAAACTCTCATCCCGATTATCTAGAATACTTTCTCCTAATCATGTTAAAAGTTAATTCAGAAGGATAAATAAGAAGAGGGATTATGAATACATTTCTATTATCTATACTTGACCTTAATTGAACTTGTGATGAAAATTAAGCATTTATAGAGGATAAATGTAATTTGTAAAGCCTATATCCGTATATGGCACATCTTAGAGAATGAGTCCTTGATTTGGAAGGCTTTGAATGGATGATGATGATGGTGATAATATATTAAATTGACATTGTGAATCAAGCATTGTGTAAAGCTTTTCATGAGTGTCATTTCATTTAAGCCTCACATTTAAGCCTATGAGACAAGCACCATTATTCTTCCCATTTTGCAGATGGGAAAATTTGAGGTTTAGAGAGTTTGATCACTCACTGTTAAGAAGTTAGCCAGGATTCAAAGTGATGTCCTTCCATGTTGTAGAAAGAACAGAGGACTGGAAATTTAGAAACATGGTTTAGAGCTGTAATTTAGCTGTTTATTGGTAAGGTAACAGTCACATGACCCTTCTTCATTGGTAAAAAAATAATAATAATAAATCAAAGAATGGGTTACTAGGAAAGGGAGAAACTAGAAAAGTTGGAATTAAAGACCTCTGTCATCCTGTCAAGCACTGACTTTCAATGATTTTGACGACATAATAAGAGTGTTCGTTCTTGTAATGACTGAATTCAGAGGGGTATGGTGACTAATCCACACCATGTGGGTCGCTGAGAGGGTAGGCATATCGCTGAAAGGAAGACAGACCATTGCTCAGAACATGTTATCATTGGTGTAATTAATACACTTATTAAAAGTCCTTTCCTGGCTATGGTGTTAACTCTCAGCTAAGGAATTGCTTGGATTATTGCCCTGTCTTTGATAGGAAAAAAAAAAAAATGAGGTAGTTTCCCTGGAGGAGGAAAATCTGGTTCTCCCATAAACAAAGAACTTCTTGGTCATTGTCTGTTCTAAAACAATTCAGATAGGGGCTTTCTGTGATGTGTTCTCTTGAATTTTGTCATCTCTTTTACCTTGTAGTTATGCTGCGCATATATGACAGAATGAAAGCTCTCTCCTACATAGAGATTTGGAGACTGAATATTTCTAGGAAAATTCACAAAAAGTATCTTTCCAAGCTACAGATGGGGGCAAAAAAGTGGAGGGTGAAATTATCAGCGGTTTCTAACTTTGGTCTTTTGCACTGGGCTTTGGACTGCTGGTTCATTTTAGTTATAGGCAAGTTATTGGGGCTTTTCGGTAATTCTCTTAATTGGAGAGTTTTAAAAAAAGTGACCTCTTTGGTCGTTTAAAGCTAGTGTTAGTTTTACTCTTGGGTTTAGAAGAAAAGACATAAACTTTGAAGTCACGACACTGGCTCTGCTGCTTATCTGCCAAGTGATTCCAGATAATATTCTTGAACTTCTGTTTCTTATCTGTAAAATTAAAATCAAAATCTTTATTTCAAAGGTTTCCATGAAGTTTAAGGACAGTGATATATGTAAACTACTTAGTTAAGTGCCTGGCTGATGTTCAATAGATGAGAACTAATCATATTGTTCAAAAATGGCCTAGTGTTCTGATTACAAATAGTACAGTGTTTCCTATTTGTTGCACAAGACACCTATAAAACATTTCTTTCTACCTTGCATGTTTAGCCTTTTTACAGCACACATGAGTAACAATAGCAACAGACGCTGCATCAATAAGCAAACGTAATGGAAAATAATTAATGCGAAATGCTTGAGTGCATGGAAGTTTCATCAGAAATGACAATGTATGTGATATGAATCTTTCTAGAAGGCAAGTTGAGCTCCAAATGGCTTTGTATGTGCATTAGCTGTTATTTTGTACACTTTCAGGAATATCTTCTAATCTATGGTTGGCTGTTATTATTTGTGAAAAGTAGAAACAGGAATAAGAGACATAAAACAGTACTGAATTAATGAGTGCCTGAGGCATGCACAAACTGCACAAAAATGGGCTGACCCAGCTAAGCTCAGATATCAAACCTATCTATATACATGAGGATGTTAATTTCCAGTGAAAAACCTGGATGGATGCCAGTAAGTTCTGGGAAAGGGAAATATATACAGATTCCTTCTCAGAGATCTTTGCTGTCCACAGAGAAACCCTTCCTGAAAAGAAAATTATTTTCATCTTTGGTTCATCTTTGAGGATCGCTTGAGCTGGGTCATTTTGTATCCAAAGACCACCACAAAGTTCAGAGAGGGTAGGAGGGGCCACCCCTTTAAATTCTTGGTCAACCATTTACATTTTCCAAAAGTTAGTTGACAATTACAAGGTTTGGGGACTTCCAGTTATAATTGTATTGCAAAAATAATAAGAGAGGAAACAAGCAGAGGTTATGTTAACAGCCTCTTGGTGGCTGTCAAGACATGTGGTTCAGCCTTTGAAGTCAGTTTCAATAGATTTTCATGTAAAATAAGTGGAGTAAAATGCTTCCATTTCAGGTGTCGCAAGTGACATGGTTTAATGTACTGATGCTGCTTCTTGTGAATTTGTTTTAGGGAGTTATTTTATTTCTCTGAATGATGACTGCTTTGGAAATCAGAACTCTTCTGTTAATAGAAGCAAAGTAAGGGATTGAAATTGCGTTTTGATTTCTATTGGTATGTTTTTAAAAAATATCAACTTAAGCACATTAAAAAAAAAACAGAATCAGAAAGCTAAAAGAATGTTAAGTAACAATCTCCTTTCCCTAATATCTCTTCCCAAAGGTTTCCTTTTCAAAATTTCTTTTTCTACGTGTCCAAGAATAACCCCTATAAATTTTATATATGGAACCACTCACAGGTTTATTTTTGTTACACAAATAGCTACTTTGATTTCTCACTTAATATATATTGGAGACTTTTCAATATTATTACATATAGATCGACTGGGTTCTTTTAATATCTACATTATCATTCTGTTATTTGAATATACCATAATATATCTAGTGATTTGTTACCTTGTTATTATAAATAATGCTGTAATGAATAAGGTAAATTCTTTGCATGCAATTTCTGGGAAAAAGGATAAGTGCATTTAAAAATTTGAAACATATATAAGTTCCCACTGAGAGTACTTGAGAGTGCTTTTTTTAGGCTGATATTATATTGTCTCTATTGTCCCTGTGTCCTCCTCTACCACCTAGTTCAGGGTGTGTAGTATCAATGGTAGCAAAATAAATAAAGAAATAATAGAAACTTGGGATACAACAAAAGTGTTATTTTATTCAGTGTTCCAAAAGAAAACAGAAGATATGCTCAAATTAGAACAATTTAGGAAAGAATCACTTGGAAAAATGCAGATGGATATTGGGGAAATCTACAGAACTGTGCAGTGACCCACAGCTAGTACGTAGTGGCTGGTTGTTACCATAATGAAGAGAAGAGGGAGCAGATATTGGGCCTCAAACAGAGTCATGCAGCGGCATTCACCTTGAGAGAGGCAGAAGCCTTTAGCTCAGGGCAGAGGCATCATGAGGGTTCTGTCCCCTGCAGTTTGTTGGGACTTCACCTTGGCTTGGCCAAGCAGGAGCCAGAACACATGCTCTTCAGTGGTGTCCGTACTGGTCAGCTCTTTCCCAAGACAAAGAAGAAATTTGAAAAGGGTGAAGAGTAAATCCTAAGGAGCAAAAATTTCAAATCACCCCAATGCAGGGATTATTTCTATTACCACTGATTTTAAGCATGATCCATCCCAAACCAGAAAAAGACCCATAAAATTTTTATATGTATCTAAGATCAAAATCTGTAATTTTTTTTTTTTAGTAAAACATTATCTTGTTCATTATCTTATTGTCCTATTTTGTAGGTTGTCAGAGAGTAGGGTCCAAATCTAATTTATCGTAGTGTTGATAGAACCCAAAACCCAGTTAAGTAACACAAATGAAGCACTTAACTAATCATTGAATAAGAGTGTAAAATAAATAAATGCCAGAAATAAAAGTTTCTTTTCTTTAAATTATCTCTTCAATTTAAATAATACTTAATTAAAAATAAATAAATAAATAATAGACAAGGTTTCACAAATGAGTAAGAGTGAGAGGTACACAAGTGATATTTTATATGGTTATTTAAGCCAATTTATTTATTATTGAGTGGTTCAGTGTTAGCGGTAGGAATTTCCTGCTGGGGAGTAGCTAGGCTCTCCTATGAAAGATCATGAGAAATCAGCCCGAGAGCTGAAGTCATACTTAGTTCCTCTCCTCCAATGGGTTCTCCTATATGGTGACTCCCAGGGGAATGGGATTTTACCCACATAGGTAACATAATTGATGGGAAGAATTTCAGATACATAAACAGCATTTGAGGTGATGGGAGGTTCCAATCCCTACTCTCTCCAAAGTTTTCTCTTTTTTTTATCTATAACTTTACTAAGATAAAACTGACCAATATAATTTTACATATTTAAGAATACATCGTGCTTTGATGTATGGTTACCACAGTCAAGTTAATTTACATTCATCACTTGCCATAGTTACCTGATTTTTTTTTGTTTCAGTGTGTGTGTGTGTGTGTGTGTGTGTGTGTGTGTGTGTGTGTGTGTGTGTGTGTGTGTGTGTGTGTCTGTGTTTTGGGGGTTGGCAGGATGCTTAAGAGCTACTCTCTTGGCAGATTTCAGTATACAGTATAGTTTAATCAACTATAATCACCATGCCATACAATAGATCCTCAGTCCCCAAGGTTTTGTAAACCCAAAATTAATCACTTCAAGATCTATACATAGTATGAACTTCCTTGGTGAACACTTCTCTTCCCCAGAAAAATCTAGATGATGATTCTTGTAGATTTTTTCTATATTTCCAGTTAACACTCATTCCATGAAAGCAATGACTTCATCGAATTGTATTTTTTTTTTCTCAAATGACTGTATGAACTATAAAATTTTGTGGTCTCACTGCCTGAGGGCTTGGACCCTATCTTGGAATAGAGCACAGAGTGTGATACATAATAAAAGCTCAAAAAATAAAAGTTGCATTTATTCAGAAGATCAACATTCTTCTTCTCCTCTCTAGGCTCTTTTTGACATACTTCTTGACTTTGGAGATACAGCAAGAAAGTAGATCCTCACTCTTTCCTGCTGCTGAACAGAGAGCATTAAAATCAACATGGTAAGATAAAATAAATGTGGGCTTTCATATGCGGCTGACCTGGGCTCACATTACAGTTTTGCCTTTTCTAACTTGATAACCTTGAACATTATTCAACCTCTCTGAGTGTGCTGGGAGGATATAATAGGATTATATACACAGTAAATTCACTGACACTTGATAAAAATATCAGCTTCCCTTCTCTATTACCTTCCCCTTAAGGAAATCAAAAAATGTGCTCTGGTTAAAGTTAAAGGATGGACCATTGGATTTAAATGAGGGATTTAAGGAGCTTCTTGTAATTTTAGAAAAAGGGCATAGCATCATGGGAATCAACATTTTTCCTTTAAAGTTTCTTATCCATGAGATTTGGAAACGTAATTGTAGTACTACTTCAACTAAATAAACAACTGAATAAAATACCATAGAAGTTTATGTACATTTACTTCTCCATTTTCTATATAAGCTGGTATTTAAACTTGTTTTAGGAATGTATTTGAATCAATAGATGTTGGTGTCTAAATGGTGACATAATACTTGTGTACCTCTCACTCTTACTCATTTGTGAAACCTTGTCTATTATTTATTTATTTATTTTTAATTAAGTAATTATTTAAATTGAAGAGATAATTTAAATTATTTCCCCTTCGTCTACCTTCCTCTTCCCTTCTGGAAACCACTAGTCCATTGTCCATGTCCGTGAGTCTCTATTTGTTTGCCTTGTTTTTTTGTTGCTTTTAGGTTTATATCCCACATATAAGTGATATGTAATTTTCAACCCTTTCTGTCTGGCTTATTTCACTTAGTATCATTATTTCAAGGTCCATCCATGAAATCTTGTCTTTAAGGTCAATATTTTATTCATGAGCTACCCGGTCCACACAACTTACCAGACATCCCTGATTATAGACCTAGTTTCCCTACATTATCAGATTCTGCACCAGATTCTGTTCCTAAAGGCTCAGGGGTCACAGTCTGTGACAAGTATAGCTCAGTCCCCTTTGTCTCTGCTGACATGGACAGCCTCATCTCTACCATAAGCTCTTTTAAGCCTTTGCTCCAGCCATGCAGAACCTCCTTTTGGGTGCATTAAGATGTTCTTTTTTAGTCTGGAACAAACGCCTCCTTGTGCTTGGATCTCTTGTGCCCCAATTTCCCATCCCACTTACATCCCCAGGGTCAGTTTGCTTCTGCTCATCCTGCTTGAAACACCTGCTTCTACAGAAGCCTTTCCTAAGCACTCCGGTTCACTCACCCTGCTAAGTCATCCATAGCCTACCACACTTCCTCTGGATAGTGCTTTCCCTGTGTTAACCTTAATGCTTATTTAACTCTGACTCTTCCATCAAGCTGAAAGACCTAACAGGAAGACCTACGTCTGTTAAACTATAGCCCACAGGGTGACTGCTCTCTCTCTCTTTCTCCCTACTTTCTGATCTTCAACTTAAGCTGCTCCTTTATTTGGCAAACTCAGACCTGGGAGTCATAGGGCAAATGAGACTGTGATATGCTCTAAAACAAACAAACAAACAAACAAACAAACAAACAAACCATTCCTCAGAAAAAGAACTAGGGCAAATGGAGAATAACTAACGCCAATTAAGTCTCAAATATAGAAGATGGTAGATTGCTCCTGGTCATAAACTAGATAAAACTTCATATTTAGTTTGGCACTATGCCAATGGGGCACACACATCCTGGTCTAAGCATCAAGCTCTGGGGAACTTGGCCCCAAACAGTGATGGAGCTGCATTTCAAGCCTAGCTTGAGCTTGTTGCAAGGTCCATGTTGTTAATTACTGCCTCATGTTAGCTCTTGTTGTCAATTACTCAGCAGAGAATCTGTTATAGCAGCATTTTTTTCTTCTGCTCTCATCCTCAAATGATGTAGTATTATTTAATTCTGGTAGAAAACCTGAAGGTCTTTTTTAAATGATAGTTCATCCAATTCATCGATTCAGTAACAAAACACTTATTGGAATGCATTTTTAATGTTCTTATGAAATGGATCAGAGACTTAAAAAAATACTGCCTAACAGAATCATTAAGTCCTAATGAGTTTGAATTCTTAGGTTTTGTAAATTGTACTAACTGGATTCAAATTCTCGACTTGCCTCTTACTTTAATATTACTCTGGCAAACTACTTGAACTCTTTATACTTCATTTTTTTATATATGTAAGATTGGGTTAAAATAATATTGTTAGGATTAAATATTTTAATACACCTAAAGTACTTAAAAGAGTGCCTGGTATATATTAAAGGCCAAAGATTCAATCAATGTTGTTATTACATGTCTTAGCAAAATACTTTCTGTTTTTATTCAACAAACTTTAGTGAAAATTCACTCTATGGAAAGACGTATAAGAAATGGTTTCTGAATTTAGTACAAAAAACAGACTAGTCACTATAAGGTGGTACATGATAAGACAGAGGGAGTCATAGAAGTTTGGGTTCTATTAACCACCATAATTTATTAAAGTTGCCACAAATTCAGAATGGCCAGACATTGGTTAGGATGTGAAATAGGCAAAAGGGGGGACAAGGTTTTGTGAAATGGTACCTCCAGCATTTGTGATTAACATGCCTTTGCTCCTTATTTATAATTGATTAATTATGCTTTCAAGTTTTTGTTTCTCTCTGGTTTTATTTAATTTTTTTTCTTAGGGTTTTTGTTTTGTTTTGGTTTGGTTTTGGGTTTTTTTTTATGAAATAACTCTGGTTTTAGGGAATTTGCACTAGGGTAGCAGCCCAAGGTCACAAGTTCAATTCTGACACTACTACTTACTGGCTTAGTGCCATTAGATCATCCTCTTTGAGCATCAATTCCTCATCTATAAAATGAACCTAGCATCCACCCTTATTGCTGCCCTCACAGAATGTTTTGAGGACCAAATATGCTAAGTGGATGTGCCAGTAAGAGTTTAAAAATTGTAAGACTTGTGCAAATGTAAGGAAGAGAGTTGTTACCCCAGAATATATTCTGAGAACCAACACACTGCAATTAAGGATACAATGTTGGATTTCACAATGCAGCTGACCCTTGAACAAAACAGGTTTGAACTGCACAGGTGAACTTATATGCACATTATTCTCAATAAAAACATCTGGCCCTTCCTACCGACAGGTTTCATATCTGTGGATTAAACCAACCACAAGAAACTGTGTTTGTGAATATGAAAATACTATATTGGATCCACAGCTGGTTGAAACCATGAATGCAAATGGCTGGCTGTAGTTAAGTTTTGGGGAAGTCAAAAATTATACATACATTTTTGACTGCATGACAGTTATCATCCCTAATTCTCATGTTGTTTGAGGGCCAGTTGGCTTTGACTCCTGGCTTTGCCACTTATTAACTGTGCAAACTCGGTTGAGTAATTGGCCTTTCTGAACCTCATTTTTTTCATCTGTATAATGGATCATTTTGAGGGTTGGTTGAGACCGTGTGTATAAAATTAAGCTCATAGCTCAGTAAGTTCTCGTTATTAACTACTTCTTATACTGCAGCTTGAGCACGAATGTAGCACAGTAATCAAATGAAAAAGCATTCTTGAGCCTAAAATTTACAACAAAGAGCTGTAACAGAAGAAAACCACCCACGTTTGTATTTGTCTCCCTAGCTCAGCGAGACAACTTGAGGAAGTCTTGAAATGTTAGAGTTCAGACAAGCAAAGTGAAAAGACAAAACACTGTCCCAAATTGTGCCTGTGACATATGCAGAAAGCAGATAAGACTTATTGCTTGTCATTTAAAAGAGGAGATTTATTTAAGTAGAAAAGGATCTAGAATGTATGATAAATTCCGGTTATGTTTCTCACCCAACCAATTTTTAATAATTCCTACCTCTTAAGTTATGGGCCATGTAATAGTCTTCTATCACCTAATCTTTCTTTTCAGAAGACATATAAGAGATTGCAAAGACTTGCAGACACCCAGAAACAATAGCAGGAAGCCAGAGAATTTGCCTAAAAATTGAAGGTGAGTCAAATAGGAAAGTCTTGGTAACCAAGAGCAACCAGACAGCGTCTAATGTGACTTTGCCACATGAAAGACTCTGTTATGACAAAAAAACCACCAGTATCCTAAGCGGTAGAGTTTTGCCAAAAACACACATGAAAACACGTTTCCTGTCTGTCACTGAACTACCAAGTTGCTATAACATTATGTGTCTGGTGTGACTTTCAATATAGATAAACAATTTTACTTTTTTTTTTCAAAGATAACATTACCTATATGGTAAAGATAACATTACCATATTCAAGGCTCAAAATCTAGTTGTGTACTTATTTAATATTTATTGAAACTTTATATTCTTTTCATGATTGACCTCTATTTTTCATATATGCATATAGCTATGTGTATATGTATGTATGTATGTATATGCACACACACACACAAACACCCAAATATGAAATAGAAATCTGGGGGACATAGGAATTCTAGACCATTAGAGCTAAAAGAAAACATTATGATGACTTATTCTAACCTTATCTTTTAATAGAGGCAAATACTGAATCCAAGAAAGGACAATGAGTTGCTAAAGGTCTCACCGTGAGAAGTAGAACTGGGGCTACCAGATCTCTTTCTTTCTATTTTCACTTTTCCACTATCTGAAGCTGCCTTTTAAAAAAAAAAAAAGTCAAGAAAACTACAAAATAAACTTTTTTGGCCAGAACCATCATCTTCCAGTAATTCACTAAAATGACCAACACAAAGAGAAAAAAGAGAGACACTCACTATATGTTCTCTAGGCCTTTTGGAAAACATAGAGTTGTTCCTTTGGCCACGTGCATGCGAATCTACAAGAAAGGTGATCTTGTACACATCAAGGGAATGTGCACCGTTCAAAAAGGAACACCCCACCAGTGTTACCATGGCAAAGCTGGACAAGTCTACAATGTAACCCAGCATGCGAATGGCATTTGTTAACAAACCAGTTAAGGGAAAAATTCTTGTCAAGAGAATTAATGTACACTTTGAACATACTGAGCACTCTAAGATCCAAGACAGCCTCCTGAAACATGTGAAGAAAAATTATCAGAACAAGAAGGAAGTGAAAGAGAAAGGTACCTGGGTTCAACTGAAGTACCAGCCTGCTCCACCCAGAGAAGCACACTTCATGAGAACCAATGACAAAAGCTTGAGTTGCTGGAACTCAGTCCTTATGAATTCATGGCATGATAAATGGGGGGAAAATAATCTATGTACTATTAGAAGAGAGAAAGAAAAGAAAGGGAGAGAGGGAAAAGAGAGAGAGAGAGAGAGAGAAATTTATAAATAAATAGATAGATAAATAAATAAAAAGAGAAAGAAAGAAGGAAGGAAGGAAGGAAGGAAGGAAGGAAGGAAGGAAGGAAGGAAGGAAGGAAGGAAGGAAGACAATTACAAAAGAAATACCTGAGTGTACAGGGGAAGTTTTATTATCATAGATGTTGGAAATACTAAAGTTAATCCTAGTTTACCAAGAATACTTCAGGTTTGCACCTGTTGTCCTATTGTAATAATCAATAGTACCCCTATCCATTTTCATGAAGGTGTGGTTTGAAAGATAATTTATATGGTCACCTTAATTAAAGCACAAGTTTCATGTTGAATGTAAAGATCTTTTATTTGCAAAAAATCTGAAGAGACATTCTAAAACTTGGCTTTTCTTAAGTACAAAAAAAAAACTATCGTAGGTGTTTGGGATTAAAAAAAGGGGGTGGGGAATATTATGTACTTGAAAATAAGCAAGATCATATGGATGGCCATAGTGGGGTTAACCTTTGCCAGAAAGACCCCAGCATGTGTGCGTAGCTTTGCAAGATGTCTTCAATGAGAATTTCGGATCTGTTTTTATTTTCATTTGTTTTTAACCAACAGAGCAAAAGTACATGAAAATGTAGTAAAGCTATGCTGTGACTTAAATGACACAACTGAGAACTGAGACTCAAATTCATGTCTTAGCAATGTGTGACCTGAGACTAATTGTTCTTTATATCTGTCTGGGTTTTAATATTTCTGTCATCTATAAAATAAAGGGATTGAATGAGACTCTCTGTTTCTTTCCAGCTCCAGTTTTCAATTTCTGCAGACTTTTAATAAATTTCCATAATTGTATCCTTTCCCAGGAAAATGTATTACCCCTACCAATTTGTCCCAAGTTCTTGATACGTATTTCCTCAGAAATTCAGAAGATAAGAAATGAGCACCACAAAGAATTTCTTCTCCAAGAATTTGCCTTAGATATTAATACTGTCTAACAACATAAGACCAGAATGATGAAAGTCCATCTCTCTATACCAGTGTCCTATTTCACATTTTTATTTCATTAGCTCAGTGGCAAACTAAGACTCTGATTGTGTGGAATAGATAAAATGTGGCATGGTGTTGACAATAGAGAAAACTGAAATGATGGGATTAGATGTGCTGTAACCCTATTTGATGGCACGAATAGACCAGCTTCATTTTTCCAGTCTCAATTGCTGAGTTTTAATGAGAAGTCCAAAGGTCAATTACTTTTTGACCAACTGTATGAAGAGAGAACTGATAGCTAGGGAAAGTTGATTGCATTATTCACTGTGCATACACAGCAGATTAGTTTTCTATTTATGGAGAATGTTTTTAATTAGGGCTTGAATTGTGCATGAAAAATGGGTGTCTATAGTTCACAGATGTGATATTTTATACCTTAAAATTCAAAACGGTTTTTTTTTCTCATTCGATGAATTCTAACCCATAGCTCTCTGTTTACATGTTTGCTATTTTGGTTCTGTGTAATTCTAGAAATAACTAGTTTCAGACAGTTATGGTTTAGTGAACGCAGGGAATTGCTTTAGCTAAAATTGTTGTTGCTTGTTTCTAAAACTCCTACAGAATAAATCCATGGTCTTTGGAAAAGCAATGACACATACTATTTGCTGAAAATTTACGGTAAATTGACTCATGCATCTTTGCATTGTCCTTAGATTAAAACACTATAGCTTTGGTTGAGGGCTAGATGTGTCAGTGGCCTCGCTGTGGCTTAATGGTTTGTTTTGATAGGACAGAGAAAGTTTACCTAATTATAGAAGGCTCATTATTCGTTCTGAAGGAAGAAAAAAGTCATTTTGACATTGATTTCTCCTGGAAATGAATCACACAGCTGTATAACTTTTAGCACCACTGTCTGTCTCCATCTATAATCTTTTTCTCTTTTAGTTAATGGAAAGTTTGTCATTTCAAATAATGTCTGATGTCTGGCCCCAGGCTATTTGTAGATGTATCCCACCCAACATGTGTCACTCATTTTTGTTTAGAATCTGCAACCTTCATCCTAGCAACCCCTTTTTATTTTATGCTTGCTTTTTCTTCATCAGTGGCTGAGAACAGATTTTAATGGGCTCTCTGAGTAAGAGTGTGATTAATGGTGGGTATCATAAGTCCATAGATGTACAGTAAATTGGAATTCTTGACATGAATTTATCATCCAGATAAATATTGACTGCGTCTTATTTCAATAGTTGCTTTGCTCATATTTTATGGTGGCTAACCCATCCTTTTAGTGGTGCCTCTTAAAGAAAAGATAGGAAAGTTCAAACGGTTGATCTCACACACCCCTTCTCTAAATTGAAGCTGGGGATGTCAGAATTCTAACAAATCTGGGGTGGGGGGATCTTGATTTCCAAACAATTGTAATTTTTATCTTAATCTTTCATGATTTTTATGGGATGTTTGCTTTGTTTACCTGCTCTCAATCAACAACAACAGCAACAACAAAATGGATTCCAGCATGTTGTTGCTTAATTAGGAAATCAACTTTCATATCGTTTAAACCTGATCCTGAGCCATAGACTATCTTCCCGTGGTCTCATTGGCTAGTCAGAGGCCCCAACACACATGAAACCATAGAATTTTCTATCTCACCATTAGTTTTAGTATGAAGTAACTAGCATGAACTTTCATGTCAAGAAGTCAGCTAAGAATGTGATGGATGGATCAGCTTTCTTGGGAAGCCCCTAAATGCTAACTTAGCTCTCCTTAAGTAATCAACATGCCTACCTTAGACTCTATGCAAAAAATGTATGTTTTTGGAATATATACCAATAGATGTTAAAAGATCCCACCTCAAAAAAGATAATACATTATTGTCACAAAGGATCAGCCACCTTCAAATAAAAGAGTGTATGGATTAGGGTATAAGGTAAACATTTTGGGTACATCTGATCCTTGGTGAAACTGGTTTACCACTTTGGCTCCCTTGCCCCATGGGTAATGGATCAGGCAGCCAGAAAATCATGGATTCATTTCAACTGTGGAAGTTTAGGGCGCAACTCCAAGCCAAAAGTGTGGCCATGGCCAGCTGTCTTAAGCCTCTGTGTGTACTCAGTAACCAATAGTATGTTACAACATATGCTGTATCAAATCCAGCCATTAGACTTCTAGATCAAGTTAGGCAAGTCTTTCTTGCATTTGGTGCACCAACAAGGCAGCTTCAATTGAATTATAAGGATCAGGAAGTAGAACGACAGAGAGAGAAAAAAGATCAAAATGCAGTTTGGACTTTCACTTTCAGTCCACCTACTTTTGTCCCCTTAAAGAGCTAACACGTATGTAACAGATAGACACAGGTCTTCCAACACTCTCCCCATCAGCTGGAATGGTAAAGAGTTCCTTTTCTGAAAAACGTGCAAAAATAGGATGTATTTACTCTTTTAAGCATAAACCTGAAAGAGGTATTTGTTCATTTCTGTAGTAAAACTCTCCAATTTTTTTTTTTTTACTTTTCTGTAGGAATATGATTGCCTAATAAAGAAAAATTAAAAACTAGTAGGATAAAACAAATGGCTTTGAGTGTCCAATATCAAGGGTGCCATACCAATTACAATACAAAAACAGCTCACAGCAACAATGCAAATAAATAGGATGTCTGAATTGCTTTCTTTTATTAAAAAAGAGATATCAGGGAAACAAGTTTATCTCATAAAATGTTAGGAAAATAGGGCTTTCAAAGTATATTCTGGAGTTTGAACAAGTTTGACCTATCTCCATACTTATACTCATCAACTATAGAATAAGAGCCATCATCCCACATGACAGCCCCCAGTCCTCAGGTGCTCAAAGAAAGATATTAATTTTAAACATATTTACTGAGGCATAAGAATAGCAATATAGTATTTTTAAAGTTTGGCCTCTTATATTAATTTCTTCTTAACAAAAAGAGATTCTCAAGTTCAAAGACTAAGTCTTATTCATTGTACTATCTCCAGGGATTAGGTTAAGAACATTGCACAGAGTGGGTACTCATAAATTCCTATTGAATCAAAGGAATTTTCTCTTCACACCAGTTATGGGAGGCTGTATAATTGGTTCTGAAGAAGAAACAAAAAGTCATCTCAGCATCGATTGCACCTGGGAAAAAACCCATGCTATAACTCACAGTACTACTGTCTGTCTCCATCAATGATCCAAGAATTCAATTATCTACAAATTCGATTTCCCCTATTTCTCAGGGAATTGATATGATTTAACTAGCTTTCACTAGGAGAGACAGTGCGACCTTCCAGGCTAAGTTGAGACTCTCTCTGAAGCTGACTGACCACTCTCGTAGCTCAGACCATCATCACCAGCCATGGAATCTTGCAAGCCACTTTTAACACCTGTTTCCTGGTAGTAAGAGTGCCTGCCTTCTTGGTTTTGTGTGAGAATCAGGTTCTCATATGTAAAATACTTGTAAAAGTGAGTGTACCCTACCTAGCAATTCATAAGTCTTGACTACTTTATTTTGATGAGATTACTAAAAGTAAAGCATTTAATTACAAAACTCTTGTCTTATAACTTTGAAGATTTTCTACAGGAACCTGAGAATAACTGATTTCCTTTTTAATATATTCTGGATGGCAAGGAAAAAAAATAAGAAATTTCATTTGGCCTCTAAAATTTTGGTTTAATTATAAACCAGCAGTTTCCTATTGAAATCTTCTGGTTGCCTTAAAGTGATAAGATTTCTTCAGAAGTTAGTCAGTAAAGAGAGTCTCTACCCAGGAGAATTTTATAATTTATTAGAGAGAAGCTTCAAGAATCTGTATATACACATTTATAGTATGATTAAATGTATGGGTAGATATTTTTTTCCTAAGGAAAAAATGTTCATATTTTTCTGGCTTGGTAATTTATTTTACTCTAATAAATTTTACTGCTATCTTTTAAGACAAAGCAAAATTAAATAAAATGACTGTATGATTTTAAGACCCATATGAAAAAATATATATTTTTGGAGATAAAAAGGCTCATAAATCAGTCCACATCCCAGTCACTGTTGCAAAGGAAAATAAAAACGCATCTCATTTCAACAGAGGCAGCAACCTCACCCCCATTTTAAATGGTGATTCCATAATTTAAGATTTCAGTTTCTCACATGTGAAAGAATATCTGAGTGGTCCTGCCCTGGGTTTACTGACTTGTTTATAGAATGAGAACAAGTCCAAGGTCATGTTTTTGCTGCCTGTGTTGGTCAGGTGGCTGTGATGCACCCATCCCTCTTACAGTGCTCTTATTCAGTTAGGCCAGTTCATATTTCATACATCTCAAAAATTTTAAGAAGTCTCACCACCAACAAGAATGACCAAAATATTAAGAAATACTTGGATCAAGGATGAAATAGAGCAAAAGAGAAAACTAATTGCTTCTTTAACATGAATAAATCCTTATTTGCATTCTTTTTGCAAAGCTAAGTTTTTAAGTTAGCCATATGCGTCTCTGAGCTATTGACTAAAACTGGTTTTCAATTAGGAGAAGAGCTGCAAAATTCAAGATACCTTAATTTATTTATAGACATTAAGAGTCTTTAATAACTTAAAAACAATCAATTTTGAAGATCGGGGTATAAATAAAAACATGAATTATATGTATGTACCTATTCACTATTCTTCCCAGTTTACTGTTTTAGGTAAAACTTGGAATACTGTAATTGGTTTCCTTTTTTAGTGATGCAGTGAAAAAAGCACCAAGATACCAAATCAGAAGATTTGAATTCAGATACCTGCTATTTCCCTACCATTTGGCTGAAGGTAAGTCTTTAGACCTTCTAGCCTTTTATGAGGAAAATGGAGATCATGTATCTAATGAAAACATTATCAGTGTTTTAAAACAGCCACAAAAACATCCTATGTTAGAAGTTTGGTTCTTGATCACACACAAGAGTTCCTGGCACACTAATGGAGCCAAGTGAATGTTTAATGAATGTTCATCAATGCATTAATGACTGAATGAATGTAGTACATAAAAGTGGTAACATTTATCCCCAGCACAAGGAAAAAAGATGAAAATGTATCTTATTAATAGAGGCAGCAACCTCACCCTCATTTTGGATGATGATTACATAATTTAAATTGTCAGTTTCTCACATGTATAACATACACATTGCTTAATATGTTGAGGCAATATGGAAAATTACAAAGATAAAGATTCTAGATCTAGTGACAGAGCACTGAGACTCTCAGGCTCAGCCTAAGCACAGATTTTGGAGCTGCAATCCCATCTCTGTATTTCGATCACTGTGTGATATTAGACAAGTCACTTAAATACCCTGTGCCTCAGTTTTCTCACATGTGAAATGGATAAGATAACAATTTTATTATAGTGTACTAAGCATCAAAAAAGATACCTGGGGTACACAGTACTCAGCAAAATAAATGACCTTACTGAGGTGACCTCTTCAGCCCCTGGAGCACTGATGGAAAATGCACAAGGATGGCAAAATTGCAAGAATCGTTCCCATTTACAAGATAATCAAAATTATTGACGTTTCTCGTTCTTAAGCAAAGTTCATTTGGATCAGTCATTGCAAAATACCTTAGGAAATATGGCCCTACCAACATCCCTTAGTTTTAACTAGAGCTTACAAACTACATGTATTTTTTTTACAGGAAGTCAGATAGTTGCCGAGTTATGGAAAATAGTAGCAATGCCGAGTCTATGCATATACTGATCTTCTATAAATGTCACCTAAGCATAACTCTTGAGAGCTACTTACGAGTCTTGTCTGCCAAGTAAATATGTTAAGATAAAAACAACTCCTTCCATTATTCAAGGCATTATCTCATTTAATTTTAAAGTTACCGCAGCTGTTATATTGACATTTCTTTCTAAGAAACAAACTTAAATTCTGGTTGTATCATTTATTAGTTATACAAATTTTTTATGGCACTTAAAATCCCCAAGTCTCCATTTCCTTACTTAATCAATGAGATTCTCAAGTTAATATTTTTGGAACAAATTATAAACAGTAAAACCAGCCAATACTCCCATTTTCAGAAGAGATAAAAATAAGTATTTTTACATTTTTACATTTTAATGTAATGAAAGAAATGTTGCCGATGGTGACATGTATCTTAAAAAAAGAAAAGTATTTGATTTTAGAAGTTATTGGGCCAATTTAGTGGAAAGCACACTGCAAGAAAGCAAAAATATCTGCTAAATGAGAACAAAAACAAAAAAAATTGTTTTGAAGCTTCTTTGGCAGCCTAAGAGAGGGAGAGTGAGGACACCAGGAACCAAAGAGAGAGGATCAGAGGTACAATTCTAGAGAAAAATGTTGAGATGGAAATGCCTCAGAGAAGATGGCAAAGAGGAAATGTCTAGAATGTTACTGGCTAGAGAACTTTGAAGAAGAAGAATCCCTAAGACTCAATTCTAAGTTGTTGTGCTCTTGACATAATCACCCTTGGTTATCTCTAGCATTTCAGCAGAAAAATGTTGCATGTAACATGCCCTGGCGATGCCTCCGGGAAATCAAAGAGATGGACTATGTTTTATGGTCAAACAGAGGAGATCTGCAGGAGACAGAAGCAAGAAGCTTCAAGAGACAGCCTCAGCAGGTCACTGGAGTGAAGAGAGACAGAGAAGGACAGTCCTCTGGAATTCTCATCCATTTTAGTGAGGGCAGTAGGCTGTCAGTTTGCAAGACGAAGGCTTAAGACAAATTTATGAATATTAAAGAACACTGTGACCCCCACCAAACAGGAAAACTTGAGGACCTTCAGGTGGCTGACTTCTAGATTACATATTTAACACACACAGTATAAAGAATTGTGTTTCAGGCAGCGTGCAATTGTTCTTAGCAGGTGTTTTGCAGTCGACAGACAGGGTTTGAATCCTGACTCCATTATTTTACCCTGAAACCTTAGATAAGTTGCTAAACCCTTCTAAAGTCATTTCCCCATTTGTAAAGTACAGATATTATCTACCTCTAAAGCTTGCAGATGATAAAATATGAAATAAAGGTCCCTCATGTGATGGCCTACATGCACTTGAACTTACAGAGTGGAATCTGTTCTTTCTTTCAGTCTTAATTTAGTCAATTGCCTTGAAATAATTTACTTTAAGAATGTAATTTGTGAATACAATTATTCATCAGGGAAATTTTTCCATATCAATAGACTGCAAAAAGGCTATGTAAGGATATTTATATTTTAAAGGTGTGCACTTAAGATAGTCAATTAGAAAGCATGTGACAGACAAGGAGTCACTGAGCAGAAACACCTTTGGAGCCAGAATTGAAGAATAGAACAAAAAACCAAAATGGAGTTGAGCTCAGTAGCACGGCTCTGATATCCTAAAACATGAGCCCACGTACATGTCCTCATGGCATCCAAAAACACACAAAGCATTATTTCTGGAAGTCCCTAAATTCTGGCTTTCATTTCCTATGATATATTCTTGCCTCTAAAATTAACATGTTTAAAAAAATATCTTTAGCAACAGAATGCTCATATTTAAACAAAATTGCCTCTCAGTGTTGTATATGTTTTGACATGTCCTCATAAGCTTTTGGATCTTTTGAAAGAGAAAAATAATTATATGAGTGAAAGATTTTAGTATCTCTGCATGTTATGAAATAGAAATTTTAAAGTCATGTTTTGGGAACTTAGAAAATAAAGGGTATTTGGTTATTAAGTTTAGCTCTTCTCAGAAGTGTTTCATGAAAATATGTTTGAGGATTATATATGATGTAAGCCACTAAAATCCATGATGTGAACTTTCTAAATTATAAACAGACCATAAAAAAAGATCATATCATTTACTAGGCACATGCTTCCCAGCAGAGCTGAAATAAATATTTACCTCTATAGTGCAGAAAATATTTTCCCAGGAACTGGTTGTACTCTGCATTTTATCATTTACACAAATGCCCGATAGTCTCAACTCCTTGTGTTGAGCGTCAGACAAGGACAGCGGGTCAATCACATACTCTTTTATCTCTGTGGAAAGCCAGCTGCCCCAGGCTTCTCGGAAGCAAGGGGTGAAGGAAGAGTGGACAGTAGAAACCGCCTTGAAGAGTACTCATTCCTGACCTCTGGGTACCGCAGGAAGAGAGGCCAAGATGCCCTTTGTTACCCAGCTTGCATCTGTTGGGTGCCTATCTCTCAGAGCTCAGGTACCATGGACTGTTTGTTTGTTTGTTTGTTTTTAACCCATCTCCACAAACAGAGCATGAATCTTGGTCTCCACCTTTAAAAAATGGAGAGCTAAAATGTAGAACAAGTAAATAATCTTCCCAGAGGAAAAACCTGTGATGGAATTGAAAGTTGGGCTCAGACCTCTTAAATGTCAAGTCACGGCTACTGTTTAACATAGTTTCCATTAAATATGTTCAATTTAATCATCTATTTGTCCTAGAGAGTATAAAGCAATTTAAAAGAGATCATGCGTTCGAGCTGCCTACAAAGAATAAAAATGCCTTGTCAAAAAGAAAAAAAAATGCCATAAAGTATTAATTTCCTTTTCATGATGCCCAAAGCATCAAAAAAATCCCCCAGTTATAAAATGTGAACTTTCTTCCTCTACACAGATTTGACAGCTTACCAAACTCTATTGATTCTTCCTTAAAAATACCTAACCTGTCTTTTCTTTGCACTTTTTATTCTTTTAGGATCTCATCCACTCCAGCAGCTTTAATCTCAATCTATATGTGGATGGCTTTCTGGTCTATACCTCTGGCTGAGATTTCTTTTGGGCCATCAGATACCTCCCCTTCAATATTCCGGAAGGATGTTGAACTCAACATATCCAAAATTTAATTTACAATCTTTCCCCTCAAATTTGCATTCCTTATCTCAGTAAAAGAAATCTGGGAATCATCCTGACTCCTTCCTCTCCATTACCCTCCATTCCCAGAATATCTGCAAGTCTTGGAACTTGCACTTTTTTTTTTCAAATCTATTTGCTTCTCTATATTCCCATTGCCACCTCTAAAGTTCAGAGCACTCATAGAGTCAGGCATTACAGATTGTCTACTTAATATTCTTGCATCCAAAGCCCTGATTTACCTATTAAGATATCTGATCTCTTGGCCGTCCCTTGCTGCTAGTGGAGGACATAATCCAGCCCAATGAGGTGTAAATGGAATTCACCCCAGAAGTTTTCTTTGCTCTTTATCTACTACTATTCCCTTTTTCTTGTCTAGAATATAGGTGCAATGTTTGAATCTGTGGCAGCCTTTTTGTGACTATGAGGAGAAAAGCCATATATAAAATATGGTGAAGCCAAAAAGTGGATGTCTCAGTTCTTGGTGATAACATAGCTCTATGTTAGGATTCTATGCCTTCATATTTCTTCTTGTTTGAAAAACCAAATAAAACATCGATTTCGGTAAGCCAGTAAGTCAGTGTTGCTGGGTTTCTATTACATGAGGCTAATGAAGGTTTATCTCTGACACATCTCTCATATCCTGATTTCAGGTCTAATAGTGACATCTCCTTTCTTCAAATCCTTGACACACTTCCTCTGTCCCTAGGGTGTTTTCCAGCTCCTGAGCAGCACCCACAGGCCCTTCAGGAGCTAATCCCCACTTTCAGCTTAAGCCTCCGCTACCCCATCAAGTTCCAAACTCTAGCCTTGGTGATTACTTCCACATCCCCACATCCGTCATTTTGTCTCTCAACAGGACTTTGCATATGCTGGTCTGTTTATATGGAATAGCTTCCTTTTATTCCTTTTCAGCTTGATTTGGCTAATTCTGACAGGTTTTTTGAAACTCTGCTTAGGAGCATCCCCTATAGGAAGCTCCTGATCCATCAAGTGTAGTCAGGCCCCTCTCCTATAGGCCTCCACAAGGCCTGGATATCTGGTATTTATCCCTATCAGAATGGCAAACAATATAGAAAAAATTTTTTAAAGGCAATTACTTTTGAACTCTGTCTTCTCAACAAGATGATAAATCTTAAAGGAAAAGACTGTATTTTACGAACTGTTTCACCTCCAGATATTATACCTCAATATTGGATAAATAATATATA
Source organism: Macroglossus sobrinus (assembly GCA_004027375.1). Lineage (NCBI taxonomy): Eukaryota > Metazoa > Chordata > Mammalia > Chiroptera > Pteropodidae > Macroglossus > Macroglossus sobrinus. The sequence continues at coordinate 106,036 of PVKZ01001492.1, read as the reverse complement.
GCTATTGAATGAATAGATGAATGAATTCATTTTGATCACAGATTTCTATCATTCAAACTGCCATCATTATGTACTTGTATAATTATCCTAATTCATCCAGTATTATTTAAGAAATAGCTATATATAATTAATCATAGAGTAAAAATAAGGAAAATCAGGGCCAGAAGAAGGTATTGATTTCTTAGTAGGTAAAAATGGTTGGGGATACCTGTGCTCTTTAATGTAATTAATTTTGTGTAATTAACTTTACAGTTAAATGTTTTTAAATAATAAAATTTAGTTAGTGTCGATATTAATATTTTTTATTTTCTCTGGTAATTTTCTATGGATTGCTTTAATTGAAAGAGCCTCAAAGACACCCTTTAGGTGCACTAAAGCGATACGTATTGAACTAGAAACAATCTTAAGATTGATGACTTAATGAATCTTTAAAGATTGCTTTCCAAAGTAGAGGCAAACCAAGTTTGTCCAGGTAATGATTTCCAGGCTTATAAATACTTCAAGGAAATCAAAATATTCCAAAAGTTTTGGAATGTAATTTTATTAGTTTTTTTAAAATAATTTTTTGGAGGTCTAAATTATATACCATACAATTAACCAATTGTAAATAAAGAGTTGGATTTTTTTAGTGTATGTATATGGTTGTGCAACCATCACTGTTACCCGGTTTTATAACACACTGATCACCCCCAAAGTTCCATTGTGTCCACATGCAATCAATCCCTGCTTCCATCCCCAGCCCCAGGCAACGACTCATCTTTCTGTCGCTTGAGTCTTGCTTTTCTAGAAACTTCATATAAAGGGAGTCATATAATCTATAGTCATTTGTTTTTGTTTTGTTTTGTTTTTTCACTTAGCATAGTTTGGAGAGGAGACATCCATGTTGTATGTATCAGTGGTTGGTTGGTGCCTTTTATGACTAAATAATAATCCATTGTGTGAACACCTTACCTGATGGACAAAATACATACACTGCTTGGTGACATTAGTATTGTTCCCAGGTTTTGACCATTATGAATAATACTGTTGTGAATGTTTATGTTCAAGTATTTGTGTAAATATATGTTTTAATTTCCCTTGGGTAGATATCTAAGAGTTGAATTGCTGGGTTACATTTTAAGTTTACATTTAACTTTCTGAGAAACTGCCAACTTTTTCCAAGGTGATTGTACCCATTGTACAACCATCATCAGCAATGAATGAGAGGTCCAGTTTATTACATTCTAGCCAATACTTAGTACTGTCACATTTTGTATTATTATGGTTTGTCTTATCTGTGTGCAATGGTATCTTTCTGGAATTTAATGAATAAGGACATTGAGCATCCTTTTTTATATATATATTAGCTGTTTATCATTTTTGTAGATATGTCTGTTCAAGTATTTAGCTTATGTTTTTTATTTAGTCATCTGTATTCTCATTAATCAGTTGGGTACAATTCCTTTATTGGTACATGACTTGCAAATATTTTCTTCCGGTCTGTGACTTGTCTGTTTATTTTCATAATGGCATTTTTTTTTGAAGTACAAATGTTTTAAATTTTGAAGTAGTAAAATTTTTTGTGAATCATGATCACAAAAGATCTCTTACGTTTTCTTCTGTAAGTTTTTGATTTGTTTCAAGTTAATTTTTGTGTACAGTGAGGTATAGTTCTGGGTTTATTTGATTTCATGTGGCTATACAATTTTCAGTAGCACTATTTGTTGAAAAGACTCATTTCTGCCACTGAATGGCCTTGGTACCTTTGTCAAAAGTCAATGTAAGGATTCATTTCTGTATTCACTAGTTGTTTATATTAACATATTAGTGTATTTTTATACCCCACTCCGTATTGAGTCTGCCCATGGCAGCAAAGTTGCTAGATTTTTTGACCATCTTTGTGCTGATAAAACTGAGGTGGGGCATGGTGGTGGGGGTGGGGGTGGATAGAGTTGGTTTCATGCATGAAAGCCTCCTACTGTCACTGTTTTTACAAAATGTCATAACGTTTTTCAAGAATAAACTTGCGGTCTGCTTTGGTTAATTTTCAGAGCCCTGAAATAGTTGTTTTTAATACTTTTGTCAAGTTTTATTCATGTTATGTGAAAAGAATGCTCTGCTCCCTTCACATGGCCATACTTAGAACTCCCTCCCCAAGACTGTAATAAGGGCAAAGAATATGCTTGTTGAACCTCATCTTAGCATACCTATATGTAGAAGTTGTTTGAAACTATATCATAAGGTAATCTGTGGAATATCTGAGTCCATATGATAGATTGAATCTACATGTTTATGCTCTATGTCCTCCAGAATATCACCAAAATTACAGGAATCTAATAAAAAAGATCCACAATGATAGAGAGAACAGAAGAGAAGAAGCAACAGAAAACTAACTACAGATAACCCAATGTGGCGAATGCAAAAAGGCCCACATTAAAGACAAATTACTAAAATTTTGAGCATAAGTTATAAAGGAATGCTCCTAAAAGCTTCCAGAGAGGGAAAAATATTTTGTATAAAGTGTAGAGAATTTGAATGACATCAAATTACTCAACAACAGCACTGGAAACTAGAAGAAAATAGATCAACATTTTTATACCTCAGGATGAAAATTACTTTTGACTTGGGATTCTATACCCAGCCAAAATATTATATACTTACCGCTAGAATTATTATATTTGCAGACATGCAGTGTCTCAAAAATGTATCTGCAGCTTCACTCTCTCTGAGGAAATTACTGAAAGACATGCTAAAAATGAGGGATGAAACCAAAAAAAAAATTGTGGATATAGGAAAAGGAGTTGTAACACAGATCACAGACAATAGATGGTAAAGATGAGTCCCAAGATTACAGCTCTACACAGGCCTAAAAAAATATCAGATCCAGATGGAGCAAGAAGCTTGAGGGTTTCAGAGGATATTTCTAAGAAAATCAGTGGAAACTAATTGAATATTCTACGTTTTCCACAGAACTGACAAATCACAGAGAATTAGTATTATGGGCCGAGTACAACCCATAATGTGGTCTGGGTACATAGAAAGCTATGCAAAAGAAAATACAATTATTAAATCTTGTGAATATAAAATTAGTACAAGAAACAAAATGTAATTGTAATGCATATTTGATTCAGCTATGAATTATTGTTATGGAGGCATTGTACTATAAACATTGAATATTGTATTAAAATAATACTATTAAATTACAAAGAGAAAGAAAAAGAAATATGTGTGGAAGAGGTTGTAGGGCTAGGAATGAAAGACAAAGAAATAACCATCTTTCACATTAAGAATTCAAAGAGTATCTAAATTGGAAAAAAATTACAATCAAGAACATCAGTATAAATTTGTTATTTAAAAATATGGGAGAAATAAAAAAAGACACACTAAAATTATTAAAATAATTTTCTTATGGGAATAAAAATCAGAAATTGGGCAGGAATAACAGGAGCTTTCTGTTTAAACTCATAAGCTTGTTAAAATATATGAGTTTTTTAAAATACGCTTTTATAAGCAAATTTAAAATGTAAAAAATTAAGTAATTTTATGTGTGTTTGTTAGCATGTTGCTTTCTAAATATGCATCATTATAAAGCCATTCTACTAATTTCCATTTTTTACAAATTGCATTTAATTAAATTAATTCACAAGAAAGAATTGTAATCCAATAAGATACTTAGATAAATAGACAAAGACAAAACCAAGTCTGGAGTTGAGTTATATCAATTTGTCAGGAAATTCCTTTAAGAGGTAAAAGGTTGTCATTTTGTTGCCATCCTATTTTAACTAATAAACACTTTGCCTTAGGATATGCTTGCTTGTTTCATATCCTGTATATCTTCTAAGCTGGTTGCATGATAATTAAAATGCACAGGAACAGATGTTGCTGGGTCTCTGTCAGGCACTGCGTAAATGTTTTGATGCGTCATTCCTTCCAGTAACTGGATGAATATCAGAAGAATGGTGTATTAGTTTCCTAGGCTGCCATAACAAATCGCCACAAACTTGTTGGCTTAAAACAACAGCAATTTATTATCTCACAGTTCTGAAGTCCGGAAGTACAAAATCAAGGTGTCAGCAGGGCTGAGCTCCTACCAAAGGCTCGAGGGAAGACGTTTCTTGCCTCTTCCAGTCTCTGGTGGCTGCCGGTGTCTCTCAGCTTGTGGCTGCATAACTTTGGCCTCTGCCTCTGTCTTCACCAGTCCTCTGTTTGTCCTCGTGTCTCTCCTTCATGTGTCTCTTATAAGGACATCTGTCATTGAATTTAGGGCCCACTCAGATAACCCAGGATTACTTCTTCTTGAGATCCTTGGTTTAATTACATCTGCAAAGAAAGATCCTTTTGCCAAATAAGATCACCATGACAAGTTTTGGTGATTAGAATGAAAATATGTAGTTAATGGAGCCACCATTCACCACCCAAAAAAATGGGTAGAAGAGTAATGGGGAAAATACCACTTGTTATTCACTTTAGTGGCATGACATATTTGGATAAGCAAAAGGCTATGCTTGAAATTTCAATGCCTTGGGAAATGGGAGATGAACAATTCAGAAAACTGTGAAATTATACAGACAACTTCATAAATCAGCCAGTGATTCTTATCTTTTTAGATTTACCATTAACCTCTTTCAATGTGACACTAAAAACTTGATTTGCTTATTGTCTATTTTAAAACTACATTTTAAAGGTAAATCATTGGCTAATTGTCTATTTTAAAAATATGTGTTAACGAGTTGATTTGTTCTCAATGACTTTGTTTTCTAGCTGGGAGTGAACTCTTAAGTCTCAATAGAAATCTTTCTGGTGGACATTAGATATTTTTCACACACTGAGGAGAATACATTTAACATAATTTGACAACTTCCTTTTATTAATTTTATCATCTCTTCTATTTTAAAATTTATTTTATTTGTTTTATCCCATATTTATTGAGTTATCAAGGAACTTCTACAAACTTTTTAAAATTGTAAACAGCTGGCTTACAATTTTTATTATACTTCACTTCCTTCAATTATTCATAGATAGTATTCTTAATACTTTCCATATTATTTTTCTTTTCTTCATCAACAAATTTCTTAAAAAATTAATCTGATCCCATTAGCTCACCTGCCACACCATTCAGTTTTAACTGCACTCATGTTTAAGTGCTGTTTGGAATTTTTAAGACATACAGCAAGAGATATAGGTGTTGATTATAAGTAAGAGAGACTTGAGTCAGTAAAAGTGTCATTATGATTATTTTTTTAAAATTATTATAACTGTTAAATAAGGACTTTCCAAGTAGACATGGGACTCTTTGTCACTTCTTCCCTTTCCTCTTTATGAAATATCTCCATTGAATGGTATCTTTCATTCATAAGGTTCTATTTATAAATGTTTGACACCAAAATTCCATGGCTTGTTCTCAACTTTCATCTAATGTTTCCATGCATTAATTAGCACCCATTATATGTTTAAAATTTCTTGTCCTTTAGCTTATATGACATTTTGCTCTCTCCCTGACTTATTTGCTAGCCTTTCCTTGACTTTCTGGCCCCTGAATATACACTTTCTCAACATTTATACTCTTGAGCTTTATTTATACTCTTGAACTACCTTTATCTATAACTCTACTCCTGAGACTCTCAAATCAAATCTCAAATCTCAGCTTTTCCCTAGAACCAATACCTGTGTCTCAGTCTGCTGCCTGTAATCTCCATGCTGTTATTTTCCTGACCTCTCAACTTACTAGTCTCATTATTTCCCCTCAAAACCAGTTATTCCTTTGACCAAGATTTCTTAGTGACAGTAGTGTTTTTCCAGTCATGCAGATTGAAGCCAAAAAGTGATTTTTAAGATCACATTTCTTGGTAAATCCTCACTAAAAGTAGGGGAGTCATCTACAGTCTATGAAAGTCCTCTTCTCTAAATTTGCACCTATTTATAAGTTTCTCATATTTATCAGCAAGGAAGAAAGGGAACTGTAGTTTCTAAGTCAGATGAGAAAAAATAAATCCTGGAGACCGTAGTCTCTATAGAAGGCAGAGCACAATATGGCTACAATATACATGAGTTATTTTTAAATTTTTTTTTAATTTTTAGATTCTGTTGCTCCCAGCATTTAGTGAGTTGCCATATGCATTTGTCTTCCTCAGTGCTCAGAGGTAATGGATACACAGATTGACCTCTAAAGATGTTCAGCATAGTGTTATTTATATTAGAAATTTTAAATTCCCAATGTTAAATAATATTTTATGTATAAAATATGTGATGAATAATCTACACCAATTTAAATTTTGTGTAATAGTCTATTCATTAATATAGTAAGCTATTCATATGCATTGTTGGGTCTTAAAATAGGAGGTTGCAAAGAACAGGAATAGGACATCTCAAGGAAAAATAGTGCTTCAAACTGTTACCAGTGGATTTCTATATATAAATGTAATGAATGTATTTTTGTGTGCCAAGGAATGCTTGAAAAAGAAATGAAAGAAATAGATTTAGAATAGTCTAAAAAAAACTTAAAGAATATCTATTTTCAAAGAATCCTAGAATTCGAAATGTACATTAAATATCAAGTCCAAACTTACTTTACATGCTTTGTGGCAATTGAAGTTGAGTAATGTGCTCTGTCATGTATCTGTTTCTGACAAATGTGGAATTTGAGGCTTCTGACACCATTCTCCGAATTCCCATTATTTTCCTATCACTGTTAACATGACAAAAGTATGTGTGAAAATTAATCCATCCTCAAAGCTTAAGAATATTCACATTTATGGAAGCCAAATAGCATTTTAAAGCAAGAATTTTTGGAAATAATTTGTATTCAAATTTCTTTTTTGCCCCTTTTTCAATGGGTAACAGAGTTCTCCAGAGAAACAGAACTAATAGAATATATATATATATATATATATATATATATATATATATATATATATATATATATAGAGAGAGAGAGAGAGAGAGAGAGAGAGAGAGAGAGAGATGTATAGATATATAGATATATAAATATAGATATAGATATATTAATAGCTATATCTGTATATATTCACATCCCTACATCTATATATCTAGAGAGGGAAAGATTTATTATAATGACTTGGCTCATGTGGTTATGGAGGCTGAGAACTCACAACCTGCTGTGTGCAAGCTGAAGGCCCAGGAAAATTGGTGGCAGAGTTTCAGTCTGAGCCCAGAGGCCTGAGAAAAAGGGAAGGAAATGGAGTAAGTTTCTTCCAAAAACCAGGGGAGATGATGCTATAAGCTCAAGTCCAAGTGCCAGAGAAAATCAAAGTCCCAGTTTTATGATCAGGCAGAGAGAAAATTCTTCTGCACCTTTTTGCTCTTTTCAGACCCTCAAAGGATTGAGTGAGGCCCACCCACACTTTTGGGGGTGGAGTGGCCCTCTGCTTTAATCAGTGCACCCTTTCAAAAGCTAATCTCCTCCAGAAGCACCCTAGCAGACTTGCAGAAATCACACTTAGCCAAATACTTGGCAGTCTGACATATAAAATTAACCATCGCAGGACCTTAAGCCAACTACTTAATTTTTGTGAGCCTGGGGTACTTTACAAAAAGGGGAGATTACTTATATATATTCCACAGCACTATTTTATGGTTTAAATAAGATAAAGTAAGAGACTAACCCTACCCTAGCACATAATGACTATTCAATCAACGCCAGTTTCTTCCCCTCCCAGTCCTTGTATTTCTCACGACAGAATCAGTTAAGTCATACTATAAGTCTACTGGTACGAGTTGAACTCTGTCTCCCCAGCCAAAAAAAATAATACATTGAAGTCCTAACCTTCAGTACCTCATAATGTAGTCATATGTAGAAACAGGCTTGTTACAGGGGAAATCAAGTTAAAATGAGATCATTAGAGTGAACCCTAATCTATTATGCATTCTCATTAAAAAATGGCATACTCATTAAAAAAAATTTATTGCACACAGAAACATACACACACACACACACACACACACACACACACACACACACACAAGGAGAGTTCCATATAAAGGTTGGAGTTACACTATCACAAGCAAAGGAATTGCCAGGAGCTATGAAAGGGGCCTGGGACAGACCCTTTCCTTGAACCTTCACAAGAATCATGACCTTGCCAGCACCTTGATCTCAGACTTCCAGCCTCCAGAATTGTAAGATAATAAACTTTTGTTGTTTAAACCATCCAGTTTGTGGTTCTTTGTTACAGGAATTCCAGGAAACAAATACATTTATATTTCTTAGATGGACCATTACTTGTAATGACATATCTTAAGGATAACTATTAGTTCTTATCAGGATCTATAAGGTCCTTCTTTTCCAATTTCAAGGAAAGTAGTTCCAAAACTCTTCAGGCCCAACATGCCTCTTCACAAATAGAGAAGGTAAGGCATCTCCCTGCTGTATGTGATTCTGATTCTAGTTTTTCAGTATCTTACTAAGCCTAAGTTATTTATACAGATCATGAGTTAACAAAACATAAGTAGGCGGATGGATGGATGAGTGGATGGATAGATGGATGGATGGATGGATGGATGGATACATAGATACATAGACCATAGATAAATGTAGAGAGAGATCTCTATTTCTATAATTGTACATATACCTATGTCTATAGTTATATTATCTATATCTGCCCTGCTTTTTAATAAATATAATACTACAAGCTTTACATTTTATCAAAAACTTGCTACAAACATCATTTTAATAAAATTGCCATGTCATACTCTCTCACATGTTTGTATTTACTAAGATTTGCCAACCATTTACGTATTGTTAGGCAATCGAGGTCCCTCCCCGCCTTTTTGCCATATGTTTTCAGATCAAGCTTTATCCACATTTCAGAATATTTTCTTGAGGTAGTGTACCAGAAAAGCAATTACTAGGCCAAAGCCTATAAATATTTTTAATATTCTTGATACGTATTGTCAAATTGCTTTGCAGTAAAGCTGGTGTTCTTTGCTTTGAGGTTTAATCCCGAGACACTTCTTTGTAGCAAGAGAAGGATAGAAGGTCATGGAAAGTAGTGAGAGCTTTGCTGTTCGACCGTCACCAACAAGTAATGAATATTTCCTTATGAAAAAGCTCAGAGCCATGCATAGTGCTTAAATAACACACGTGGGTAATTCAAGAACTCTCTGGCTTAATATTTCTGGAAGCCTAGTACTTAAATGCAATATTGGGAATTAAATTGTCAGCTCATATACTGGGCAGAAAGCATCTCTATCGTCTCTGTTCTGTGGAATGTTTCTACTGACGTACACACTCGAGTGTTTAACTCAGAGATAGTTTTCAATAAACTGTTGTCACTTGAAAATAAACAGTCTGGACAATGTAAGGTCCATTTGGAATACTGAGATAATAAACAACCTGGGATGTGCTTCCTTCTTGTCTTTGCAGCCCTTTTAGGAATGTGTGCTCCAGAGACTTCGCTTTCTTCCCCAAAGCAAAGCTTTTATTTGAAATTAAGACATTTATCTGGCACTTCTGGGTGACCCTTTTTTGAAGAACCACAGCAATGGGTGGCTTTGGAGACCCACTTCGAAGAAAACAGTTCATCCTCCTGGTATTCTTTCTCTTGCAAATTCAAGGTCTGGGTCTGGACATGGATAGCCGTCCTACCACTGAAGTCTGTGCCACACACACGATTTCACCAGGACCCAAAGGTGAGGAAAGAAAAATAAAATTTTAATTTATAATAAGTAAGCTCTCTTCCTTCACCTCTCAACCCCGTTCTTTCTCTCCTCCCCTCTCAAGTTCCTCCCACTTGCCTTCTGTTTTGGAAAATCAATGACCTCTTACTTATTTTTCAATCTCTTTTGATGTTAGGTAAGAGAATGTTTGGAGGGGGTGGGACCCCGGGGCAGGGATGTGATGGAGCTGACCCAGGTCCCTCTTCTGTTCTGCTCTAGGGCAGATCCACGGCAAGACATTAGTCTTTGGGAATCCTTTCCTTTAAAGCATCTTGGGTTGTTTTTATTCCAATTCGTTGCTCATACTGATTCTGGTAAAGGTACTAGGCAAAAATCTCAGTAAAGAAAATATTAAATCTTTTGTATGTTTCATAAATTAATGGGCTTCTGTTTTTCAGTGCGGAGAAAAAATTTTGTCAAGGTTTGGAGGTTGTGTACAAATCAACATTTCTTTATTTGAAAGTGGAGTCTTTGGGGCCAAGTGCCTTTAGCTGAAGGATGATAGAATATTGCAAAACTTTTTTCAAGTAGAGCCAAGGTCTAATGTGCTTCAAGCAACTGGTTAATAAAAAATGCTGCTGTTTTCCTGGTTTCAGCTTTGACCCGTTGGTTTAAAAGTGGTCACTGCAGAGCAAATTGGTGTTCCTTCATTAGTAATTCATGCTATTTCTCCAGGCGATAGGGTGAGAGAACTGCAGATGCTTAAAATTTTAAGTAGAAAAAAAGGTCTTTCAAAAAAATCAGAAATACATCACCCAAGCTTGTCAGTTATTTAAATGTGTATTGCTTAAAGTGCAATTTTCTTAATCAGTGAATTAATTTCCTCCTAGGATTGCAATCCAAGTTTTAACCTTTGATACCATAAAATAAATGCAGGAAGAACAATGAGACCTTGGGGCTTCCAAATAATTTCTTGGGTGAATAAATGAATAATGTGAGGGCAAATGTTTAGAAAAGAAGGTTTTGATTAGAAATAAAGTAAATTACTTAAAACCATTACTGACTTTCCATAGAGTATAGGAAGCTTCGTATTATTCCCAGAACGTCATGGAAAATGCTAAAACTTAAAATTTTCCTTGTTCCCGCAAATGGAAAAAAAATAATTGAGAACTGCACTTTTACAATTTTTCTTGCAGAGAAACTGCAACTTTCAAACTGGAGAAGAATGGACGAAATGTTATTAAAATAGTGTTCAAATTATAATGCATTCCAATCTGACCATTCTATTCATTCCAGTTCAGCCAACACACATTGAATACCTACTAAGTGGCAAGCACTATTTTAGGCACAAGAGATGCATTAAATAATATATATTAGCATCATGAGCAATGGAGAAACAAATGATTTAAGAGAGAAAACAGAAGGCAAATAAAATTTGTTGGATTCCATAGGGCGTCTACCATGAGTCTTCCTACCCTCGTTTCATTACTTACCACAAAACCTCCACCTTCCCATTAGAAACCTTGTTAAGATTTCAAAATATGGAAACCTGTTTATCTCCCTTCCTGAACCTGTATAGAAATTGCATGGCGATTACAAGCCAGAAATGCAACAGAGTAAGGAAGCGAGCACTCCTAAGTGAGACTTAGGAAAGGGGCCTCTCGAACCCTGAATGTCAGAACCAGGTCTGTTATTGATCTGGCACGACGTCTTCTTCTTCCTCCAGAGCCTGGGAACTTTGCGTCAGAGGGATTCTAGGTTCTCTTCTTATTAAAGTGGTGCCATGATTTTAGACTGTGCTGACTACCTAGTAAGTCCCAAGCATCATGTGAGATGCTGAAGTTTTCAAACTAAGAAAGAACATGTCCTAAAACGTATATCTCCGTTTCAAGCTGGGTGTTAGACTGCAAACCCGTGGGGTCAGGACACAGTTAACTCCGTTTGCCCTTTGCAAAGTGCCTGTATGTGCACATGGAACAGCATGAGAATGTGCCTCACTGCCATTCCTTGCTCCAGGCCCTGTGTTAGATGCTGGACATACAGTGAAAAACAAGATGTAGTTATTGTGCTTCTTAAAAATCTCCTATCAGGTTATAAACTGCCATCTACTCTATCTAATTCCTCTGTAAGCACAGTAACAGCCTTTCCCCATCCCTGAACAAGGCAGATTTGTATATTTAGTTCTAAAACTGAAACTAAACAAAACAAACAAACAAATTTAAAAAACCTTGATGGCCAACTAAACATTTTAAAGGACTGTTTCTTCTGCTCACTATATTTTTCCCACAATTAAACTGGTCTATACTTTTCTCCATGACTAATTATTGCAATATCATATTTACCAGCACTGTGCTCAGAAACTTCTAGATATTCTGAGAAACAGACAATACGAGGAGTTTTCTCTAAATTCATTTGGAAGATTGTGAACTAAATAAATTATTAAGAGTTGCAGGTGGGGAGCCAGTTATGCTAACCAGCCATATAATCTTCTGTCCAATGGAGAGATACCATATTTCACTGCATTATTTCCCAGGCATGACTTAGTGGAAAGACATGAGATTAAATCTGTTTGATCGTCGATGTGTTATCCCATCTATTAATGTTTCAGTTTCTTTTTCTGTAAAATGGGCTTTCACCACAGACCTGTTTTAAGAATAATATAAGATAATCAATATAAACTTTAAGCTGTGTTAGACATCATGAATAGGTACTTAAGTTCTATTTACCTTTCCTTCCTCTCCCTATCTAAGTCTGTTGAATAACAATTTTAAGAATAAGCACTGTTCCAGTTATCAAAACTTCTTTGTTGAAGGCCATCATTATTTTTTTTCTATGCCTTAAATTTATTATTTTATGCTACTTTGTAGGAAAATGTGCTCTATTCTTTCCTACCTTGATGGGATCTTTAAACAATTTACGTGAAATTCTGACCTCTAGTGGTTTTACTTAAAAACAACAATGATGGGAAATTTTAACATGAAATGTTAAAAAGAATTTTAAAACCAGTAAGAGATATTTATTTAGGAGACACTTTAAAATTTCCAAGGATCTTTGAAATACGCTATCTTGTTAAATTTTCACAATTGTCTGGCGAGGTAGCAATTGCTTTAAACTTAAAGAAAAGATAAGGAAACGACAACCCAGAGGCCAAGGAGAGTGGCGGCAGTCTCGCAAGTAGGTGTAGTGCAGTCGTGCGGCGTGACTCTGGGTCCAGTGTCATTCCATGACATCCACCTCAGTGTCGTGGAAACACACTCCACTGACCCCTTTTAGATAAGAAATGGATACGACAATGCCTAAGAACGTGCCGTTCTTACAACCTCAGCTCAGCATGGTACCGGATGCTAACACGTGCTGCAAGTGACTATGTGCCTCCTCTTTGATAATTAACTTCACTCTTCCATTCACTTGTTTGAAAATTAACCATATTTCACCCTATGGCTTGTTTTGGCTTCTTTTACCTTCTGCTAACTTTTTAGTTGAGGAGCTTTTGCTTTCAAGATCATTTGTGTGGGGGAGGAGGGGGGCGGGGCGGGAGAGAGGATTTGCTAAAAGGACCTGTGCAACCTACCTTGCTTCTCCCTACTTGTCCAATATCATTCAAACCTCTTGTCCATTTGCAGTTTGCTGGAGCATCCTTTCCTTGTCTCTCATTCCTGAGCCAGGCTCTTTGCTCTTGACTTTCCATCTGTCTGGCCCAGTCTTACCCCACATCTTCCCAAGGATATAGTTCCTTCTCGTTCAGGTTTAAGCTCAAATGCCATTTGCACAGCGAGGCCCTGCCTGACTGCTCCCTCACTCTCTGTCACAGTTTCCAAGACACGGACTTCTTACTAAATTAAAACCTCTTGTGTGTTTGTATATTTATCGTCAGTCCTAGAAGGTGATCCTCCCAAAAGCTGAGCATGGTCTCCCACTGCTGATGAGAGTTCCTGACACATAGTGGGTGCTCAATAAATATTTTTGACTAAATAAATGAACCCAAATTTTTCAAGTTCCCCAACATGTTAGCCTGTTCCCCTGACCTATTAATGCAGTTCCTTGAAGACACTCTGCACAGATATCCTACATTTCCGAAAAAAGGACCTGCTACTTTTATGCTCACGTTTCCAACTGGACTGGGGTCGCACTGACATGACACCACTTCTTTAATGGTCAAAGAATTTTCTCACCCACGGCCACTGATTTTCCGCAACTCCAGAGTGCCACAACTTCGCTGATGACCCTGTGTCAACCTAGCCTGGGTGCTAACCCAACGCCACTCCACTCAGTAAGTCAGGGTTTCCATCACAACTGAAGATACTGCAAACTCCTGCAAGTGAGCATAATGACTCCTCCACCCAGGGGCCCGTGACGGACTCACGGGGAGGCTGTCTCTTCCCCTCAGTGTGACTCTAATGACAACCTCAGTTGTGGTGGTGCGATCAGCGATATCAGCACATACTGAAGGGCTGTGTTCCCCAGGCACCACGTGAGCACTCCACAGCGTTTTTATATTTAATTACCTTGGTTGACTTTGAGAAAGGACACGTGGTAATTATCATCTGACAAAGGAAGAAACTGAGGTTCAGAACTCAGAAGTCACTAGGGTAAGGCCACACAGTTGGAAGGTGGCAGGTTGGAACTCAAGGTAGTTCTGGTTGACTCCATGCTCTAATCTGCCCGCCAAACCCTCTGACCATCGGGTCACCCAACCAGTGCTGACAGCACCAGGTGACACACCTGAGTGCCAGACGACACGAAGAACATGGCTTTGCCATAAAGGAAGCCTTGTGGAGCAACCCTCTATCTGGAATAACTTCTTTCTCAGCAAACCCTTTAGCCTCCAGGGAATGGACTTCTATGTGGCCACCCCCCATTATTTCTGAACATGGCTCTGGGTCTCAGCGACTGACACAACTTGAGTTATTTCCCAGAAGCCTCCAAACAAGCATTCTCGTGACTTCCGCAAACAAATGGCCAGAAACATCAGGATCACTTTCACACTCAAATTGAAAGTCTTACTCCCTGTAAAATAACTCTCAGAGATAATTCGGTCTCACCCCAGTTATTTTTATGTTTGTGAAAACTAAAGCCCAGAGAAGTAAAATAACTTATTTCATGTCACACAGCTGCCAGCTGGTGGCAGGGCTAGAACTAGAGCTCATATTCCAGATTCCAAGCCAGTCATCGTTCCATTCTGCCATGCTGTGTCATTGTTCTCACATTTTATTATTTTCCTTAAGCATGAAATGATCCTTCCTTCCTTCACTGCTATAAATTAATATTAGAAAAGTAGTTCTGTGAGGTCGATGTATAAACATAGTACAGAATTGTTTTAACTCGGTCACCTTGATTTAAATTAAGCTGCTGATTTCTTTCTGGTGACTTTATCAGAAAGGTTAAGGAAGAGGGTATTTTCCCAAAGCCTGTATATTAATTACATTAATTAATGGATTATTTCATTATGAGTTTTATTATGTATTTTATGCATAAGGACAGACAAGATTTTTAAGTGTCTTGTCTTTTTTTAACTTTGTATTTCACTGTGTGTATGTGTACAAGACCATTTTTTCTCTCCTTTTCTCTTTGGGTAGATGCCAAGAAAATATTTCAAGATTGTGTCAGGAAGGGAAGAATAAAACTCCAGTCAATCAAAGTGTGGGCAAAGATGAGTCAGGAGGTAGTGACCGGTAATGACAAAAAAAAAAAAAAAAAAAAGTTTCTTTCAGTTTAGTAAGGGTATAACCTTTACTCGTGCCATTTTTCTCTTCAACTCTCTTACATAATAATTTCACTATATATGAATCACTATTAAAGACCATTGTAATAGGTGCTTGCAGATTGGTAAAGAATGGGGTTTGGAGACAGAATGTATGGTTTCAAATTTGAACACTGCCACTTACTAAGTATGTGATCTCAAGCTTCAAAATCCTCATTTTTTAAGTGGCAACAATGATACCACCCATCCCAAATGTTTATGTTGAAAATTAAAACATGTTTAGTGTATAGCTTAGCTACCATTATTTCTTTTATGAGCTTCCATTGCTACTACTAGTCACCATAAGCTTCGTCGCTCCACACTTCCTTAAAGAAAGGCTCATGGATTATAAAGTTGGTTCAACAAATAAAAATGTACCAGGGAAATGCCACCATCTCTTCTTCTTGTTGCAATTTTCTGTCTATTTTTGGTCCCACTGCAAAGTAAACCTTTATTCATCAATAGCTCACAAACTTGAGACCACCTGTTCTTTTCACTAATGTTGCCATCTTTCTGTAGTTCTACAACTGATCCTGGTGTGGCTTATCAGTAAATTGGGAATCATAACTTTATAAATATCACTAGGGATGTAATGAGATTAAATGAGTTAAGACACACAAAACTGAGCCTCAGTTTTCTCATCAGTAACGTGAGATGATAATAGTGTGACTACTGCAGAGAGTTGTGGTGAGAAGAAATGAGCCACATAAAGCACTTAGCACTGTCCTTGACACATTGTCAAGGACTCTGTCAATATTAGCAAACCATACATTAGCAAAACCCAAAGGGAGAATGAGAATGTTTTTGTGTTTTTTCCCCCTTTCTTTAAGGAATGTTTTCCTTTAGCTATTGTCTATGCCACAGGTAGGCAGTTCTGTTGGCCTTGGGTCATTGACAGACCCGACTTATCTGTCTCTCACCCTTCTTATTTGTCTTCATGCAATTCTTCTTCTGGAAACTTTCTCAATTCTATTAGAAATATTTTGTCCTCTCCATATCTTTTCAGGATATTGTAACCCATAACCAGTCTGTCTTGTTTTTGTACCACATTTTATTTGCAATACCCTATAATTTTCCAAAACTCTTCAAATTATATTTTATAGCTTTTTCTGCTCTTTTATGAGTTGTAAATATACAGAGTAAAAACTTGACACTCTGAAACTCAAGTAAAGTAGCATCTAAATAATTTTATTGTTTTAAAATTATTGTTCTTGATTTGAAAACTCTGGAAGCATCATTTAATGTCTCTTGTGGCCACTTGACAATACTTGTATCTGTCAAAAAAATTATACAAATGTGAGTCTTTAGAATGTATGAAGGGTTTATCCATTATTTTGCTTTAGCTCCACTGACATACTGTAGGAATTATTATCCCCATTTAAAGAGAAAGAAACTAAAGCACACTACCTTTGCGTGTGATCTAACTTCACAGCCAAGAGCAAGTATTCTGAAGAGAAATCCTATGCCTGTTTGACCTCCTTAACTGTGAAGGAAGTAACGCTAATCAACTCAGTCGATGAGATGAGCTAAAATCCCTTAAATGGTCTTAGGCAAAATCAGCCATACCTCAATAAGAGGTCAGACATCCTGTAGATACCAAATTTCTCGAAAAGGTGACTCATTATTCTCTGCACTTCAAGAACTATGAGTTTCGAAGATGCGCCATGTGCAAAAGATAGTGTTAGTGCAGTTGCAAACAGTCTAAATGGCATTGTTCTGTCTGGCCTGAGAGAACAGATATCTAGAAAAAATATTTTGACGTTCATGTCCAAAAGCTGACAAAGATGTCATCTCTCTCTTGTCAGATCACATACTGAGTGACAAAATAACAGACCAACCAAAAGGGGGAAGCCTGTATATTCAGTGGGAAGTTGGGAGATGGAGTGGCAGCAAGTGTTGACAGTATGCTTCAGATTAAAATTAAAGTCCCCAGAAAGACAGGGAGACTTTGATATACCATAGAGGAGAGTCTCTGGAACTGATTATGTCAAAACGATTTATCATTGTCATTCTAGCATTTGAATAGCAAGGCTGGACAATGCCACCAGTGATCTTGGGGCAAAGCTGGTACTAGACTATAGATACAACAAGCCAGATACACTGAAATAAAGTTTATGTAGAGTGTTCAAAGCAAGGGATATGACCTGCTTCTAGACTGGAGTAACCTAAGATGACACTTTAGTTTCCAAATTAAGATGGGCTCAAATTTTTTATTAACTTATGTATTTTTTATGTTTTCTCATGATCAAGGAAACCAATATCATGTTGTTATTATTCTAATGTGGCCCAACCATACTAATATAGAACTGTTCTCTTGCTCCCTATTCCTGATTCTATATTTTTAGTTTGAACAGATGAACATATGCAAAACCATAATTTCCAGAATTTACTGCTGCCAAGGTGTTCCTGCACCTGCCTGTAAGGCTTAATTAGTGGGAACTAAATCTCCCAAAAAGTATCATGTCACAGCCTGTTCTCCTACAGATCTTCCTGTCTTACTTTTTGGAATTAGAAATCTGGGTCAGGTGGGAGGTTAGGGCACAGTACTCTGCCATGTCAAAAACCATCATTAATGCAAAAAAGTTATTGAATCAATTTTCCGATCAGTAGAGACTGCATCTCAGAAAAGAGATGTCCACAGGAAGAGGAGCTAAGTGTTATCCTATCTCCTTTAGGTAAATAGGATCGATCTTTTAATAAGGTAGAACACAAGATTCTTTTCCTTATTCTAGCTCCAGTGGCTTCAGTGTAAACAGAAACTCAATACACTTTGGTAGCCTAATTTTCTTTGTATCTTGGGTTTTCTTTTCTTTTTCTTTTTTTCTTTTCTTTTTCTTTTTGTTTTTCTGTTTTCATAGATGTTTTGTAGAAGTTGTGCGATTATAGCAAGTTTGACCAGCCAAATGATAGTTTAAACCAGAGGAGCCCATGGAAGTTTTTGAGTAGGAGAATGACATAATTATATTTGTTTTCTGGCAGATAAATCTCTTGGAGAGTTGAAGATATATTGAAGGATGGGAGAAGCTCCTCGTGGAATGTGAATTAAAAACAAGGGATGAATCAGGGCTTTGGGGATAGGGAGGAGGGATTATATTGGAGAGAGATTTTGGAAGCAAAATTGGTAGGATATAGTGAGTTCTAGCCATGTTTGAGCTGCCTGTGGACTTTCAGATGGAAGAGGTTGGAAATAAGTGTCATAAATTTTTATTAGCCATTTCTTTTCTACAGACGCCAATCATATGACCTATAATCTTGAGTCATAGTTTTTATATTTTGTCCCATTTAGTGACAGTCACCAGGGAGGACACTGCCATTCTCACAGAGTGTTGGGTTACACAGTTATTACTTATACTTAATACAATACTACTCTTTTCTTTAAATTTGTTTTGCCCCACTTCATACCGAAAGGGGTTTTAGGCAGAATATTGTTTGTTACATCTATGGGGTGTTGTAAACATTTCAAGGCCAGAAACACAAATCTCTGGAAGCAAAAATATGCATCAGTCTGGTTGTTGTAAATCTGCACAGCTGAAGCATGGGCCAAAAGAGGCATCGCTTTCCCTTGGCTTCTTTTTATCCCTTTAATTTCAAGTGGCTAGAAATTTTAGGTGGTCTTTTGGATGATACTGTCATACTGCGATATTTCTCGAGCATTCCTGGCATGTTCCAGTCACCATTCAGCCCTTCGTCTGCATTATCACATTTGCTCCCCGTGCTGTTGAGAGAGAGATTTCATGATTCAAATTTTCTGATGACGAAACTAAGGCTTGAAGAATTTAAGTGGGTTACTAAAATATCAGAGCCAGTGAGTGATGGAGCCAGCACCTGAACTAAGCACCCCGATCCCAGATCGGGTGCTCCTAATCACTGCATTGTATTGCAGAAGTGTGCCACTTAGTCCTGGGTGGATGGATTTTTCCTTGCATTTGTTTCTACTGACTTGGCTGTGAATGCATTTTAATAATGAATGATATATGTAGGCAGAAGAAAGCCTGCCTAACAAACCTTAATGTTGTATTTTTCATTAAGTACAATATTAGGTTTTATTCTTTCCCTGTTTACTGAGACATGCAGTGACTACAAAAGACTTGCAGGCCCCAAGTGCTAATTTTTTTTTTTTTTAATCAAATAAGCCTGAAGACAAAGCATAGGTTCTTTATGTAGGAAAGATTGTAGTTTTCATGAAACCCTCACTTTTTTTGCTAGGTTACACAGAAGCGAGCTGAAGGGTGAAGGAAGTTCATGGGTCCCTAGAACTGATGGGGCCGAAATAAGAGATTGGTTGACGTCATGGTCACGCATATTAATGGCCTGGCTCAGGCCATAGTTGTAAACACCTGAAAATTTTAGCTGTTATCATTATCGACAGTGATATTATTGTTAAATAAATTAATCGCCACGTATCTCATTACAGATTGCATTTCTTTGCATTTGTTTAAGCACAGTTGTATTGAAAAAGCGCTTTCATTTTATTTCCTTATTTGACATGTTTTCTTGTCATTTGAGGAGAGAGGAGTATTTAAGAGTAAAGGCCAAGTCGTTCTACCCCTACATCACTGATCTTTCCAAAAGCTCACCTTGCTAGCCGCCAACAAAACACAGCAATTTCCCTGTAGTAACACTCATGACCTTTTAAGACCTTGTTTGGTGCCTCCCTAGATCACATCTTTTCCGAGATAGTGCTGTATCCCTAGGACCTGTTATAGGACTTGATAGCTAGTAGAAACTCAATAAATATTTGTTCAAGGAATGAATAAGTGAACCAATTGTGAAGTTCTGAATAGCTCTAGAGAATAACGTGTGAAATATCTGCCCTTATTACAAGGAACTTACACTCTAATTAATTGATATTATACAAAAAAATTACATAATGATGCATTTTTAAATAATACTTCAAGGTATTGACTAAGAAGCAGTAACAAGGAACCCAATGGTAAATTGCTAAGGAAATAATTTTTTCAATAAGTTCAGAGCATTTAGAATTTAACTTGAGAAAGTTTCATGGTTAAAACTTACAGGGGAAAGAAGGACATAGTTCCTCTATATTATTCATAACTTACTTTTTAATTTCAAGACTTTCATGCTTCTTGAAATACATAACATGTATAAATATGTACAAAATATATACAAAAACAAAGTAATGATTTCACTTTTCACTGTGACCCTTCCCTTTCCAGGCCACTCCTCCCATGTAACCATCATTAATAGCTTGGTATTAACACATATCTCTATATTTATTCTGCTCATTTACTCTTGTTCTAAATGAGATCCCATGTATGTGATTCTTCAAGAAACATTCTTTACATAATATAGCACTGAGCTAACTTCTTATCCAAAGATCTTTTTAATCACTCATCTCATTATTTTTAGTAGCTCCATAATATTACTGCTTGTATTTTCATCAGTCCCATAGTGATAAACTTTCTGATTGTTCATGGTTTTTGTTTTTGCCACTACAATCTCATATATACATTTGTTCTTATAGTTATTCCTGTAAATTAGTTTCCCTAAAATAGTATGGGTTTTTTTTTATTTTAATCATATCGACAGGTTATAATTTAGAAACACTGTAGCAATTTACATTGCCAAAAACAATGATTAATGCTTTATGTATATATGGCATCTTGGAATGTTATTAGATCTTTTAAATTATTACTAAATCTGATAGCAAACTATGACAGACATTTACAATATACATATTTTTAGTGAGCCTGGACATTTTTCATCTATCTTTTATTGTTTATATTTGTATATCATCTTTTTATTTATTGTCTTTGAGAAAGTTCTTTGCATATTAAGAATATTAATAATTTTTAAGCCTTGGTGTTTGATTTTTTCTTGTCTATCACATATTTGTTTATAAATTTTATATATTTATGTGGCATCTTTTATCATATAAAAACTTTTCATTTCTCATATATGTCTATATTTTCTTTTATAACTTTTTCTTTCTCAGAAGAGATGAATTTCAAAAGGAGAGAAGAGCATATGCCATTCAATGGAGGCATATGAATTGAAAGACATGTTAATGAACAATGAATAAATAAGTTGGACAGGAATAGAAGGTCATGCAGGTCAATGTCAGAAAATAAAGCCAGAAAATTTTATTGGAACTAGTCCGTGAAAGTTCAAATGCTGGACTAATTAGTTTGGACTTGGCCTATAAACATAGATGACCTGCTGAAACATTTTGAATGGGCCAGTTTTATAATGAAAATGTGATTTTATAAAGATTAATTTGCAAGATGGTTTGGAAAAACTAAGTTCCGGTCCAAGGAAACCAATATTTCAGCAACTATTTATTGAACAGACATTATTCTAGGCACTTGAAATCACCAGTGAATAAAACACCATGAAGGCCATTTAGGAATTACCTGCAAAGAGCATGAATTAGAATATGAGTACTGGGTAAAATAAAGGTAAAATAAAGAAAGTAGGTATTATGGAAAAGGAAAAGATGGATGTGAGAAAAAAATAAGAGTCAGAATGGGAGTGAGGAAGGATGAACAGTCAAAGCCAGCTAGGGTCCTGAGCCTGAGAGATCAGAGCATGGCAGTAATATTGGTATACATGAGCAAATTAGAAAAAATAAAAATAAAAAGGTGGAGGGAGCAGAAAGAAAGATTTGTGTATTTGCCTGGGCTGCTTTCCTAGATTATAAGCCATCACCATAGATGTCTCAACAAGCTGAAGTCAGTTCATTAATCAGCCATTATTGAGAATGACATTTCAATCAATTAGTAATTTATTTGTCATTAAGCTCACATTCATTCATCTTGTCTTTAAGAGTGTTATTCCTTTTATTTTGCAAATCTTTATTAAGAAAGCACCTATTGCCAAATACTGGGGATACAGAGAAAATGATGTCATTCCTGTCCGGTCCCATTATCTGTGACTCAATGTGGTGGATGCTGTGAAGTGTGAGGGGGAATTCCCTTCAGAGAATGAGATGAATCTTGACTGTTCTAGAAGGAGATGGGAGCAGGAAAGGCTGAACATAGAGGACTCCTGGGTGAAGAAGGTGACACAAGAGCTGGACCTATAGAGTGCATGGAGTTGGACAGAAAATAAAAATCCACATAAACTTTTATTGATGAGAACATCTTAGTACTAGCCTGTCTGAATAGGATGACAAATTTGTATTTTAATTATTTTCTTTTTCATTTATCTTGAGATATAAGTTTAGGATATAAGTTTAAGATATAAGTTTAAGATATAAGTTTATTCTGCTGGGCCCAATGCAAGGCATCCTATTTACTTCTTCCTGAGAGAGAATGGTGGTAGGGGCAGTTAGATGTGGGCAGGTAGTTAGGAGTTTCTTTCTTTATACTCCCATAATAGCTACTCTTTTGACATTTAGCACAGTAATTGTATGCTTACATGCCCATCTTCTCCTGAGGTTTTGATCTCATAGCAAGGCTCTTCTTCTCTGTCTACTAGTTATATTAGTAAGGACACTTGTGTTTGCAAGTGAAAGAAACCAAACACAAGCTATACTTAAACTGGTTAATCAAACCTAAGAGAGAAAGGGAATTTATAGATTCACTTAGCAGGGAAGGATTCAAACTGAGCTATAGCCAGGCTCTAGAGATGTGGTCAAGACTCAGCCTTCACATTTGTTCTGCTTTCTTCTATAATGACTTCCTGTTAAAGCAGGGTCACCCTTCATGGTGATTCAGATACTTCCATGATCATCTACCCTTTCACCACCCCTGAAGAAAAATCAAGTCTCCATTTTTAAAACTGCTTGAGTTACTAAGGAGACTTATCTACAAAATGAAACTTATCAGCTCTTACCGGCTCACACGTCCATTGCCAAACCAATTACTGTGGATAAGGTTCAAATCACATGAACTGAAAGTGAGCAAATGTGATTTCCTATGGAAAACTGTGTCACTGTTACCAGAAGTACAGGTGGAAGATATCAGGTAGGCAAAAGCAATAGGTACCCACTATCCACTCAATATTTAGTGGATCCATGAGGGCACACTTGATGCAAGATCCTTTTCTATAAATGTCACCATTTATAATAGTATTTAATGTTCATGAGGAAAATGTAACTATCTCAATTTTCAGGATAGAAAATTGAAGAAGAAAGAGTAATTGTTTAGTATAAGATTAAAGAGCTGTTAAGTAGAGATTTAAGTTTTAAGCCTAGATCTCTCTGGCTATGAATTCATTCACTAGGGCTGCCATAACAAAATACCACAATCCAGAGGGCTTAAACAACAAACATTTATTGTTGTTACAGTTCCAGAGTTAGAAGTTCAAGGTCAAGTAGTCAGCAGATTTGGTTTCTCTTAGCTAAGACTTCTTTCCTTGGTTTGCAAGAGCTGTCTTCTCACTGTGTCCTCACATAGTCTTTTTGGGGGTGTGTGTACACATCTCTTGTGTCCCTTTGTGTGTCCAAATTTTCTCTTCTCCTAGGGACACCAGCCAGATTGAATTGGGACTACTGTACAGCCCTCAGTTTAAGTTAATCGCCTCTTTAAAGGCCTTATCTCCAAATACAGTCACATTTTGAAGTACTAAGGCTTCAACATATAAATTTGAAAGGGAGGACACAATTCAGCCCATGAAAGACTACAAAACTCCTGTTCTGTCCATTGCACCAAGCTTCCAGAAAAAACTTCAATGAGTGTCCTGTCACTCATCCAAATTGAACAGACATGTGGTTCTGAAGGCTGAGACCCTCAGCAAACTGTGTCTTGGTTAAAAGATGCTATCTTCTGCATAAGATTCCCCCTGGGACTGGTTTTCTCCTTAAAGGCATGCAGTTTCCAAGGAACTATGATGAACTTGGTTCTTTTATAACCATATCCCTACTGTAGGACCAGAAATAAACAATATTTTGTAAATGTGTAAATATTTTTTCTGTTCACAAGACTCATATTGTTGTTCACTGTTCTTAAGCAAGGTTGGCCAAGGTCTGGATCTCCCTTGTCTACAGATAAGCTGCCTCTACCTGCAATTCCATCACTAAGCTATTAAAATGAATCAAAAGACCATGTGTCTCAGAGTTAGGAAACAACTCTCAATTCGTGAGACTTTAGAATAGGGAGAGACTCTAATTATTTGCAGTTATAGATAAAACAGAAAATGTGAGAGGTTAAATATCACACCTAAGTTCACAAAGCTTGAAAGTGATTTAATAAGGACTTGAGCTCAGGATCAGTGTATCATCTCAGATCCCCAGGAACTACTTTTGTCTGAGAATGAAGATTTGATTGGAATCTTCTTGTCAGAAAAAGACAATGGAAATTCATCTTATTCCAACCACTTCGGTCATGGCAGTCTTTCAATCCATTAGTAGTCCTTTCAGAAGACAAAAATGGAACTATTTGTCATGATTTGTTTTCAGAGAAACCTAGATTTACTCCTCTGAATATCTGCTTCTCTTCCTAAGTGTTCACCTCTTTTTTCTGAAGTTATGTATAGCACAGTAGTAGGGCTTACAGAACTGTATGAAGATGACATTAGCAAATTCCTACAGCCCATTAAAAAGTAAGATTGATACTGTGATATTATGTTTACATAGGAGAGTGGTTTTAGAGACACTTGCTGAAGTAGTCAAGGAAGATATGCCATGATGTCTATAATTTACTTTTTTAAAAACACCAGTAAGGACAATATGTTAATTGTTAAATCTCAATAATATTTATTTCTATGTCTCATTAATTGTGTGAAAACTTTTATAGTAAACAGTAACAAAACACAGTCAAATAAAAAAGTAAGTAATGATTATGGGATAAGGATTGAGGTACTGAATACAAAGGAAGATTCAAAAAAGAGATCACTTTTGGTGATGATGATGACAATGATAGTCATGTGTATACCTCCTTTGTGGTCTCATTAAAACAAGAACTATAAATGTGGTTGTGTGTTTAAAAACACGAACCGAAACCAAGAACAGATGAGTTTACCAAGAGCCAGACACTGCGCTGAACACTTTTTATGTCTTGTCTCCTTCCTGTGTAATAAGGGTGATGTCTCCATTTCTGAATAAAACTGAGACTCAGAGACGTGAAGTGACTTGCTGCAGAGCTCTCTTCCTCGATGCAGTGACTTCTTCTGCCATAGGGAGAGCTGTGAGGACATGACAGAGCTGAAGGCATTCAGGATGTGTGGGAAGGTGAAGGCAGGAAGGACTGATAGATTAGGTGACGAGAGGAGGCAAACAGTAGCTGGTCCCAGGGAGGCCTGACTATTTCAGAAAAATGATGAGGTTGCCATTGCGTGAGGAAATTACTGGGAGCTGGCCCACTTTACGGTCGTACTAGTATAGCTGGTGTATGTGGGAGGTCCCGGGAATAATTCATATGCCTATTGAAATTTCCAACAATGAGGATGCAATTTGCATATGTGAGGGAAAGGTGTACTAGATAGAGGTAGGAAGGATATATTTTCAGCAGGAGTCTCGCCTCGTTTATAAAGGACTCCATACCACCTGTCTCACTTAATTCTAAGGCTGATCAGGAGAAGGATTGCTAACCTCCCCCTGGTCCGCAAGATTATTTGGCAGTGGGAAAATTACAGTTTCCAGTGGATGTTCTATAGCATTTCCAAAACCAATTTACTAATTTCAATAATTACTTTCCTTGAGCAGGGATACTCACCTAGGTTTAGCTATTTCATTTCAAACTAGAATTCAATTTTAAAAGACTTTTTGCTTATTAGGGGAAAGAAAAAAAAAACAAGAAAAATTGGTCACCTGTGTGCTCTGCTGGAATGCTGCTGGAGAGATTATCACAGCAAGCTGGTGGCCTGAGGGGGCCGAAGCAAACCATTCCTGTAAAATTGAAATGACTTCATTTCAGTTGATAGTTTTTTATTTAATTTTAAAATGTAAGTTGCTATTTTTAAAAAGAGAAAAGGAAGTCTAAATTGTCCTACTAATCCAATGAAATATTGCCAAGAGGATAAAAGCAGACAACTGTGAGCCATGTGGGATCTTTTCCAAAGCTTGCTTTTATACCTCTCTTCTGTTTTTATTAAAGCAAGTCCCAAAGATCAAATGAATCTGGGACCCAAGCTGAAGGCAAGACTACAAGTTGTTTATTTCATCTCTGCCAGCATCCCACTCACCACCAAGCTGGGATGCTGACACACAGTTCAGAAGAATAATAATTCTATTTTCAACCTCCCAGGTCTCCATCAGGAGCCACCAGGGAGTAGCAGATGACTAAGTCACTCATCTGACTGCCTCCAGTTAGATACTCGCTTGAAAATGAATGGGAGCGCTCATAGGAAGAGGGAGAACAAGGACGAGTAATAATGGCACCAATACTTCACGTCCATATGGTTTTGTGATTCACAAAGTGCTTCATGTTCATGCCTGCCTTTGATCTTGACTTTCGGTGAGCAGAACATACATCTTTGGTCCCATTGTACAGAACAGCAATCCTGAATCCAGAAATGTCAAGGCAGGAATTTGTTCTCAATCATACAGCTTGTTCAGAACACAAGCTTTGAAGGTGGATGCCCTGGTTGGAATCCTGGCTTTATTACTTAGGACCTGTGCGACCCTGGGAAATTACTTAACCTCTCTTTGCCCCCGTTTCCTCATCTGTAAAATGGAGCTAAGAATAGTATCCACTTCAAAGGTTTTGTGGGGATCAAATGATAAGATGCATGTCAAGTAGTAGGAACCCTTTGGCATCTGGTATTCAATAAACACTATCATTACGTTTGTAACATGTCTTATGGCTCACAAAATAGATCCGATTCAACCATGTTTATTAAATACCAGAGCCAAACATTTTGCTGAATTCTGGAGATGCTAGAAGAAATCACTCGTGAGACCTCAGCCATCCCACAGGGCACAAGGATAGTACAGATAAACGAACTCACTCCGAACCAGGTGATATTTTAAACAATGAAGGTAATTAAAGGGAAATTTTAGCCTGACCTGACAATGTTAGAGAGGGCTTCCTGAAAGAAAATACTTTTTTGACTTTACCTTTACTTAAAACCTTCTAAAAAAAAAAAAGTATTATTTTGTCCAGTCTACAAATGAGTGAAAGAAGCCTCAAAAAAGGTCAAGAATTTCCCAAGTCCCCTCAGCTGGTGACTGTTGAAGCTACTTCAAAGATACATCCTCTGTGAGTGAAGTCACAGAGATAAAAGCTCGGTGTTTTTTTCTTCCCTCCTATCTTTCTTGTTTAAAAGGGAACAAAACTATTATTCTCTTGATATCTTCCCTTTCCTCCCCGAAAAATCTGGCATGGTGCCAAGTTCTGTAAAACTCACAATCTGCTAAGGGTCACAGATGCTGAGATTGGAAGGGATAGTCATTTGCCCAGATGGATCCGGAGGGGCAGAGACACACATGTTGCTGAGACTTAGTCCCAGCATTCACAAGCTCTACGACAGTAGGTAAGCGACCTAACCAGGTAGAGTCTCAGTTTTTTCATTCAAAAAATGAAGCAGTAATAATTTTCACTTCCTAGAATTGCTGTGATGATTACATTAGCACAGGGCTTGCCACATATTATAATTGCTCAATAAACATTCACTATTAGCTTTAACTAGAGAAATGCCCAGTCTACCTCGTCAACCTACTCCACCCCTCTGGGCTAATCACACAAATCATCTGTGCATTCTCCTTTGGAAGTCATTCCCAGGAAGAGGTTCTAGAGTTTCATATGTGAAACATTCCCACGTTTGACCAGTCTCACAACCTGAAAATCCAGTTCTTCCATATGCTGCCTGTGTTTTCATTTATAACATCACATTCTGCTCTCAGGAAAAACCGAAGAATGGCTAGTCATGCTTTTTCTGGATAAATAAATGAACATCTCAACTTCCTCTCAAACCATCTAATCCCAAGCACTTACTTTTCATCTTTAGAAGTACTTTATTTACTTCTTTACTTCAATGACAGATGGATTCCCCATGTCCTGAGATTGTTGCGGTGATAATGCAGGTAGTTGGTCATAATTTTGTGTGTGATGTGCTCTTTATTTTCAAAGCACATTCACATGCATACCTTGTTGATCCTAAAACAACTGGGAGAGGTAGGGAAGGCAGGTATTACCAGGTTAAGGATGAGGAAACTTAAGTAAAAAGAAGGAAATAAAAATAGTCACCATTGCTAAGCACGGATTAGGTCCCAAGTCTTTTAAGCATATCATCTTATTTAAACCTCTTAAGAGCCCTTTGTAATAGGTGTTAGCTCCTTTTGCGAGAGTCTCAGAAAGGGAAGTCACATATCCAACTTTCTCCACATAGTAAGTGGTAGAGCTGAATCTCGGATTCAAATCTGTCTTACTCGAAAGCCAGTAAAACAATCACAGATTTTTAAAGATTTGCTCAACCCACCAGAGATTACCATGACATCAAATCCGGAGCTCCTGATCCACAGTCCAGGGCACCTTTCATTAAACTGCTCATCCAGTCCTTCTGGACTGGGCAAGGTGCTAGAGCTGGGCCACCTATGACTAAGGTAGCCACTGCTCACACGGAACTGCTTTGCAGCTGTCCCATTCCTCTCTAGTCTGTTCGTAGTTTCCTGATTTTGGGGTTCCCAAGCATGGGATCAGATAATAATAAATTTATATATATAATATATAGTTTTAAAATAATGTAGTTAATATTTTATGTTATATAGTTATATTAAAATAATACAATGTATATCTATTAAAATAATATATTTATATAATTTAATACATTCATATATTAAATGTAAGTATAAATTCATATTATACATTATATATGGTTATATAAAGTAATCTACATACTACACGTATATTGATGTATAGACATGTAAATGCTTCCAGAGTTTGCCAGATTCTCCAGCAAGGATACAGATTTGTCAGGCCAAACACACTTCTCAGGGATTCACCAGCAGGAAATTTCTTTAAATGTAGAGTTAGATGTGGATAAAAGTGAAAGAGAAAAGGTACAAGGAGTTTCTTCTGCTCCCCTGAGTGTGCAGTCCACGTGGGCCTACATCATACCCACATGGAGGTGTACGGCAAGCCCTGAGCTGAGGGACGGACTCCAACCATGTTCCCCTTAACCATGGGAGTATGTGCATATGCTACTGCTTGAGCTGCTTCACTCATTCCTTTTCCTTTTCACAGGAGACGATGGTGAAAAAGGAGATCCAGGAGAGGAGGGAAAGCTTGGCAAAGTGGGACGCATGGGGCCGAAAGGTAGGTAACATAATATGAAATTGATACTGTGATGTTAGAATTGCTCTTCTCTAGCTCCTGGACTTGCCCTAGAAATTAGAGGTATCGTAACAGCCTCTGCTCCAAAGATGCATGAAATGTATTTCAAATATGAATTTACTCACCACCAGAGAGTTCTTACGACATCGCCTGGCAACAAGACTCAGACACATTTCTCAAGTTTCATCCTCAGGGGTGGCTGGAGTGGAACACTGCTGGAGCCGCAGAAAATAGCAGTCTCTGGGAGGGAGTATCTAAGAAACTATGCATTTTAGAAAATACAACTATGTCAATAGCAGTGTCCCCTGTCAGCAGTCACTGATAAGCAACTCTTTATGGCTGGCTTTGATCTTCCGGAGGAAGATGAGAAGGAACAGAAAGAGTTGTTTGGGGCTTTGATTTACTCACCTTTCTCCGAGAACTGGTGGGGTATGGGAGGTGTGGGAGCCAAGAAGATGAGAATAACACAAAGGCTATTAGGGAACGTGTTTACTCACAAAGCCAAAAGTAAATCTCACCAAAACATAGCTTCTGGGTTGTGATGTGTAAGCACGTGTCTTCCAGGGACTAGAAATATTACAAGCTAGTGGCCCTAGCCCATTTATTTTAAAATCTTCAGTAATTTAAAGAGAGAAAAACACTAACAGGCCTTTGAGATCTCAATTTGAGAAATGTGATTTAAAATCTTTTTATATTATAAATATGTACAATATTCTATAAACCTATAAGTCAAATGCAAAATTATTATAAAATATAGTTTTATAACTGGTAATTTTTTTAGATCATCATGGAAAAAGAAACAAAATTTTTAACAATTTTAGAGGAACTTAATGATTCCCGATAATATTCTTTTAGATAAAACTTAGTGGGATGATCCTTGATGTTCCTTTGATCACTGGGTTTTATAACTAACTGTACGTTTCCTCCCCTTTTTGAAGGTGGCTAAGTTAGTCAACCTTGGTTTTACAAGAGATGACAATAGCATGCCTAAGTGCAGCTGAAATGGATCTAGAGAGGAACAGAATTAGAATAGAATATGAGAATTCTTCCACTTATCTGATCTTCAGATTAAGCATCATCTGCTTTAGTCTTTTTAGATATATTGCATCAGTAAGCATTTTAATATCATCAATTCCAGAACTGTCATACTCACCTATATTTTAATTTTAATATGTACTGTAATAATGCTATTAAAATAGATAATATAGCACAGAATATATATTAAATATTCCAAATAGAAGAATGCACTTTTTGCTATTTCCTTTAAATGGATATCACATATTAGCCACATCTTTAAGGGGAAGATAAAATGCTGAGTTATAAAGATGACATGCTTTGCTTTTCAGGAATTAAGGGAGACCTTGGTGATATAGGAGACCAGGGCAACATTGGCAAGACTGGGCCCTTTGGCAAAAAAGGTAAGCCATGTTTTATTTCTCTCTCACAGCATTTTAAAACAAATTAAGTATACTCTTGATTTGTCTGGAAGGTTTTGTGTCATAAAAATGATCCCTTTTCTTTCTTTTAAAATGTGAGTGTTTACTTTCTTTATATCTTGGCTATTTCTTCCATACATAAGCAAGATGTCGAAAAATTTTAAAAGGCTTGAGCAAAATTAAACAGAAATTCAGGGACAGAATCAAATATAAATTCTGGTAGATCTCTATATTGGATTCTGTTTTGGTATCTACTGGTTATAATCCTTGATCCAATTAAAAGAGTGTCATAACCATGAAGTGTTTTCAGTAGTAGAAAGCGATTATTCATGAAATCCAAGGAAGAAGAAGAAGAAAGAAGGAAGAGGAGGAGGAGAAGGAGGAGGAGGAGGAGGAGGAGGAGGAGAAGAAGAAGAAGCAGAAGAAGAAGAAGAAGAAGAAGAAGAAGAAGAAGAAGAAGAAGAAGAAGAAGAAGAAGAAGAAGAAGAAAGCAGCAGCAGCAGCAGCAGCAGCAGCAGCTCTATGGAAATCTATTAACAGAACAGGAACTTGAAGTATACAAATGCACATCCTTTTGTTTTTAGTCATATACAGCTCCTGTATATAATTACTGCTTCAATATTATGAAGTAGAGATAGCCTCCTTTTTATTACTTACGCACACTTACCAGTCTTCTCAATAAAGCCCACAATGCTATCAGGTTCTGATTGCTTTTGATATTCAGTAATTCGAACAGGCATTGTTCCACTTGGTTTGAAGATACAAAGCTGAATGAGAATAAAACTTTATTGCAAGAAATTCACAGACTATTTAGGAAGATAGGACTTTCTCAGAAAGGATTATACCACTGAATAACTATAACTACTACAGGAGCCACGTGGCAGAGTAGACATGATTGATGTGAAGAGCTCTTGAAGAATAGTGACATGTTTACGGAAATGAGAAAAAGGCATTTGGGGGGATGCAAGAGGTACTTGTGCAAAGGTGCAGAAGAGGGGAAAATCAGTGTCTCAGATAACAGAATTCTACAAGCCTTGTGCCCTCCAGCCTTCCCCACATGCTCGAGCAGCTGTATAATGAAACATGAGCCTTGCAGTGGTCCGCAGTATGTTCGCGTAGGCAGGCTGATATGCAGTCTGAGCAGAGGCTATGGCTCCTCTCCTTGCATCTTGTGGCTCAGTACTTACTCTCTCCCTACTCTTTTCCAATTCATTCCTTTGAGAAATTTCCTTCAGCCTGCATTTGAGGGCAGGGATAGAGGGCTGTGCCATTAAAAAAAAATTGCTATGGATATTTTTAATCCAGTGGCTTATGGTATATTCATTACCTGTAGTTGAAATCCTCATATCTGAGGAACAGCTATACGGTCTCCTCAGAACTCATGGGTTTTGATGCAGAAGGTCTCTGCACTGGATTTACCATGAAACTAATGAGGCTTCAGCTTAAGAGCCCCACCCTTGTATGGGTCCTCCTTAAGACCCTGAGAGAGGCCTTAGTGACAGGTGCACATGTCTTGGTAAAATCTGAAAAGAAAGGCATTTTAACCTCAACTGGTTAAAATAATACCTCTCAACATTTTTTAAAACTATTGTTCCCCAAGAAGGCTTTTTAGACATATTTTTCCTAATTGCTTCCACATGGAATTTTAATACCACCCATGGGTTATTTATATATAAGTTATGTATTATGGTATATGTTTATGATTTATATATTAAAAAAAGATTTCTTCTTCTCTTAAAAACTGGCTTTTGCATTTTTGAGGTGATATTTTTCTCATCGAGAATGCGTGGTGGGTTCAGACTTTATCTCCTGCTTCAAGTTCTCTCCATCATTCTTCTAATCGTAGTTGGTTTTGGAAGTAGACAAAAGTATTTAGAGAGATAGATAAGAAGAACTTGAGTGAGGTGCTTCATTTGGACTTCATGAGATGTTTAGGTAGCTCACTCACAGTTACTTTCATGTACAGTTAATAATTCCAGTGTTGGAAGAGCTTCGAAAACTACTCCTACAACGTGCTGTCCAGATCTATCCAAAGTCATAGTGAAAAAGTGTGGAGGCAGAGATCAGATCATCATATGAATGTGTCCTGGTCCATCTAGCACAAGAAATATGTGGATTGTGAAAAAGAAACAAGGTTTGAAATGTATAGGTCCAGAGCTAGTCTGTAGAAAAAATTTTCAAATCTAACAGCTCATATATGAAAGAGACTTTATAGAAGTAGTCTTAAATTTAACAATATTCTTAATTTACCTACATCATAATAACAAGCTTTAAAGGTAAAAGAAATTTCTTACATTATTATTAATAGTAAAAACAAAATTCAGATTTCTGCCATAGGCCATGAGAGATTCCTCTGCATTAATCCTTTTTCTAAGAATATCTGGCAGTGTCAGGGGTGGGAGGACATATCTGAAGTCATGAGAGAGATGCCCAACTGAATAGGACTTTAGGGTCCATAACCTGGAGGAGAAGGGAACCACTCTAAGGTAAGTTATACACACTATACTTACTACTTTTTCTCTCAAATCATTCACCAATTCATAAGTGAGGAAGCACTAAGAAACTATAAGGCTGGAGCAGAAAGTTGCTCAAACAGAACTGGGATTCAAGATCTACCAGAGTAGACTGGCCTTGGAAAATGCCACCCTTTTTTTAAATTTCAAAGCGAAAACTTCCAGTTAGAACTTCAGCGACTCTGAAAAACATTAAATTAAATGTTTTTAATGAATGAACATATGTTCATTCATGTTTAAAAACTCTTAGCAAACTAAAAATGGAGGAAAACATGAAATATGAGGACTATCAACAATAACAAAAGACTATTTAAAAATCATACTCAGTAATGAGATATTGAACACTTCTCTCCTGAGCCTGGAAATGAGATGAGCACTGCTCTCATCACCAGTTCTAATCAATATTATAGAAGAAGTTCTAGCCAAAGCAAAAGTGCAAGAACAAGAAGAGTCACAATATTTGGAAATGAAGAAATCAGTCACTATTTGCAGATAGCATGATTGCTGTTCAGAAAATACAAAAGAATCTACAGATTAGCTATCATTGTATTATTATTATTAAGGTTTTTAGATAGCCTAATATACAAAAATAAATTTTGTTTCTACAAACTAAAAATAATTTTTTATTAAAATTATTGGGGTGGTATTGGTTAATAAAATTATGTAGGTTTCAGAAACCAATTTTAAATGAAATGAAAAAGATGCCATTTATTATAGCATCAAAATTATCAAATATGTAGAAATAATAAGAGAAATTAAAGAATATCTAAGGGAATGTAGGTAAACCTACATTCATGATTAAAATACTCAATACTGTTAAGATATCAATTCTCCCTAAATGGATCTATAGATTCAATGCTACTCAATCAACATCTCAGAAGTAGTTCTCTTGAAATTTAATAAGCCAATTTAAAATTTACATGG
This sequence comes from Macroglossus sobrinus, assembly GCA_004027375.1. Lineage (NCBI taxonomy): Eukaryota > Metazoa > Chordata > Mammalia > Chiroptera > Pteropodidae > Macroglossus > Macroglossus sobrinus. The sequence continues at coordinate 71,655 of PVKZ01001492.1, read as the reverse complement.
AAATGAAAAGGACCAAAAATACCTAAAGACGATCTTGAAAAAGAAAAACATTGCTGGAAGACTTAAAACACTGAATTTAAACATTCATTATAAAGTTACAACTATGAAGATGGTGTCAATTTAGTACAGGGACAAGTAGATCAATGAAAGGATTAGAGCATGCAGAAACAGACTCCCAAACTTGATTTATGCAAAGCTGACATTACTTTGCAACAGGAAATGGTGAGCTTATCAATAAATAGTGCTAAGTCAATTGGATATTCATGAATGCAGTCAAATATATGCAGCTGATAATGTCTGAAAAAAATTATAGAGTTACAAAATTCATTGATTAATTAAAAGGTCATGATTTGGGGTGAATTTTGTAATGTGGTGTTGTCTGCTTTTAAAATTTAGTGATTTCTTTTTATTTATTTCCTTAAAATAGCATTCATTTTTGTAACCAAGTTTTCATTTGTAATTGAGCATTATTTTTCTTGAAGAGTACTTCTTAAATTGTATTAGCTTCTTATAAACTTCATCATGGATCTGCTCCTGACTGTGTCAGCTGCACTGAACAACTGGCTAAAGGGATGGACAGATACAGCCAGAAAGACTTCTGAGATGCAGCTGTGTAAGATGAGTTTAAGATTCCAAGGTTTGCCCTGGAATAGGCAGAAATGGAGAGGAAGGATAAGTCGCTGCCAATAACACATTCGAAATTTAAGAACATTTTTCAGTGAGTTATTCTAGTTGTTGCATTTCCCTAGATTTAGGTGTGTCCAATCTGAATGAGACTCCAACAAGGAGAGTTGGAAGTAATGATCTTCAGCCAAATTTTAATCCTTTCACAGAATAAGACTAAGTAACTTGGGAGGGTGGTAGATGGCAGAGACAAAGAAGGATCAAGAGTTTTAGTATGATTTTCTGAGCCTCGAAGTGGGTAAACTTCCACTAATGTTGGAAAAGTAACAGTCTGGGGTGACAGAGTAAACTAACTTTATCATCTTCAGCAGAATTTCTCATTCACACTCAGGTGCTTATACACCTACTGCATACATCTATCACCTTGCTCATCGTCATGGCTTATTAGTGTGTCTGTTTTGCCCTACAGACTGTGAACTTCTAGAAGGAACAAATGAATAAAGATTTATGAGTCTATTTGCTTAAATAAATAAAAGGTCTATGTGAATTCCCTACTTTTTATCATTTTATCCTAATACCTATTTTAGAGTAGAAAATTTCCAGATGTTGCATTAAAGATAAATAAATGAATAGTAAATAGATGATTTCCTATGATGTAGCCCTCTTCTCTACTTTTTATTTAAGCATCACTTTCCTTTAACATCAATTTCTACCACTGACTAAGATTTCTTTCTCCTCCAGAGATGCCATCAAAATTTATGAGCATGTCCTGACATTTCAAAAAAAATGGAGGTTCAGTGTTCTGGCTCACCTGGATTAATTTCATTTTTAATCTGTACTTTGAAATTTATTGTCCTCATTTTGTCAATGGCCCTTCTAAATTTTTCACTGACTCAGATTAATCTCAACTTTCTGAACTGACCTTAACGTTGCCACTTGCAGGGACAAGGTAGCTTTCCAAATGACAATATTTCATTTTATGAAGAAAGAATAAGTTAGTATAGGTAAATTTAATTTCATAGCAAAATAAAGGTTTTTATTAAAGTCCATAATCTTTTACAGTGAAAGCACTATGATTTTTTCGAATATTTGTTTATTTACTTGCAACTTCTAATTCTTCAATCTTAAGGCAGTTATTATAAACATGTTCCTTCTTGTGGGCCCCAATAAGCTTTTGTGTATGGCTTTAAAGCAGAATTTGTTTGGGAGAAGTAAACATCCTCCATCAACTAGCTAAGTGTTTGATATGTCTTTGTTTATCATAATTCTGATTTAGGAGGCAGATGCTAACACTGGTTGTACTTTTCTATGAGTTAAGCGTAGAGACGATTATAATAAGATGACATTATCTACTCTGTCCTTCTAATGATCTTATGATTTTAGATACCATTATTTCCCCCTTTAAAATGAGAAACTGGAGGCTTAGAGAAATTAAGTCATCTAGCTAGTAAGCAGCAAGCCAGGATTCAAGTCTTGGTTTTTCAGACTTCTGCAGTCTTTCACTTTATCACACTGCTTTGACCTTTCCAAAAGAATTTGGAAAGAAAAGGAATTTATGTCAAAATACTGGATAGTAATCACAGGGCTTACACCTTTTCAGATTAAAAACAAAACAAAACAAAACAAAACAAAAGCTAATTGTTAATTCAAGAATCCTTTCCCCACACTACTGAGACCTAGCTAAAGAAAGGCTCTCTCTTCTGTGAAGGCTGCTATACTCGAATCCACAGCCATCTTTGCTGTCTCCAGATACCTGCTAGGCATTTTCTTTGGTGGTGATGAGGACTGGTAGTCCTTTCAAATTTTGATAATATTTTTGAATACTTTGTTTTCCTTCATTAAAGCATTAGTTATCTCATTTGGGAAGCATCATGAACTGTAGAGTCAGAGATAGCTGGGTTTCAGCACCAGGAGTGACACTAAATTCCTGGATGTTCTTGAGCATCTAATTTTGCCTTTTTCGATCTTCAGTCTCCTCAGTAGTAGAATAAAGATAATGCTGGTACCTAGCTCACTGGGTTTAATACAATATCTATATGTATCTAAATAGTATAATGATAATATCTATAAAGTTTCTAAAACAGCACTGGGCAAATAATTGGCACTTGGCAAACCTATATTTTCTTTCTTCCACTAACATATTCTCAAAATCAATTCTTATTTCATACAATTTACATATAAGGGATGAGGAATTTGCAGAACACAACTTAAGTATGAGTAGGTCAGTCTCCCTCATCAGGGCGATCGGCATATTTCCATGCTTTTTTTCCCCAGCAGCACCTTGCTCCTATCTCCCTCCACCTGCTGAAGATTTCGTAACCGATTTTCAATGTCATCTCCTCCGGAGAGCCTTCCTTCATTCTTCCAGCTAAAGCACTCTCCTAGCTTTCTCCCAGAGTATGTCATCTCCATTCCAGGTCTTTCCTGCAATGTTCACAGCATTCTGTTATCATAGATTTTTTTTTTTGCCATGGTCTCATTTCATTCAAATACAAGTTCTGAGGTTTCCTCCTAGTATTTAAAATACATTCTGGGTTTCAAGGACCCCCTCCTTCAGTCTGGAGAGCTAGCTCATAAAGGTCTGGCATCACATGGGTCATTTTGGATTGGGGCCCCAATCCTTGGGGCCCCAGCAGGCATGCCTTTCTGGATGATAAACGGTCAATATGTACAGGACTCATAGTAAAAGCACTCAGCAAAACTGTCCAGTGGCGCGGTTACCAGCAACATGTGGTTTTTGAGCACTTGAAATATGGCTCATCCAACGGAGATGTGCTGTAAGTATAAATATGTACATTAAATTATGAAGATCAAATACCAAAAAAGGATGTATTATATCCCATTAATAATTTTTTATATTGATTACTTATTGAAATGACAACATGTTAAATATATTGAGTTAAATCAAATATATTATTTTTTAAAAAAGGATCCAGCAGTGATGAAGAGAATAGTTAATGGGCAGGCAACACAGGACACGCTCTGGATTTTGGAGAGGCGCCCATTTTTTCCCCCTTTTTGTGCTTAAAGATGGAATTAGGCAGAACCTCAGTGCTGACTTGGTTCTCCTCAGGGCATATACCTAGTTCCCTGGCCACACCAAACTCCTACTAGGGAAAGCCACTCACTCTTTTCTAGCCCGGATGACCTTCATCCTGCATTTATCTCTCTCAGTTTCTTCTTTTTCTGTTTTCAGATCATCACTGAAGCTTAAACTCTATTTTGCTTCTATCAGAGTCTTCTCTTTTGATTTTTAAAAACTTCAGCCAAACATTTTCTCCTGTAAATCAAAATGTTTGCTTTCCATGATTATGTCTGATGTGGGCTTCAAGAGCTTATTTTGAAGTAAAAAAAAAAAAAAAAGAAAGAAAAGAAAAAAAAAATCAACACCTTTTTTCCTCTCTGTTTTAATAATCCTGATTCTCTGAGAATTATTTTGTGGATGCCCCTGACTAAATAAAAAAAATGGTCACATGCAAAGAAGAGTAGAAAGAAAAAAAAATCAAGGTTGATATTTCGGTATATCGTATTTGAAACAACTTTATAGTAGAGATTTTCGCACATATCACATCTCTTCTAAAAATATGTAAAATGCTTTCAAGTCAGAAGTTTAATCTTGTCTCTCTTTATATCCTCTCTAAGTACCAAGCCTTTTGTCTCGCACAGAGTAAGTAAATAGTAAATATTTGTTGAATTAAGTTGAAAAAGCACAGTACATGTTTTTGAAAATCCAAGGGCAAAGCCACATGGAAGAATTTGGGTGCATAATAAACCCACAGGCACTGCAAGGTGTTAATCAATTGATCCATGTATACAAAACAATGGTACTTTTAAAATTGAAAAACATACAGAGAATTGTTTTAGCCTTGTTCAGAAGGCCACATTATAAACATATGTTATTCAGATAGGTGACAGAAATTAAAATGTTTTTTATACACCCTGCTGAAATTCTACATTCAATCCAAATCACTTATAACTTGTTTGATTAGTTGTACCTATGTGGCCAACTCAAATTAAACTATTTATGTAAAACTAAGGAATACTAGTTGGAGATGTTGCAAATAAAATGTAAAAACTCTTTTCTCTGATTTTAGCTACATAAGATCAAATTGTCTGTCTGAAATGATTCACCATTTTATTTAATTGTTTTTTTTGTGGCTCTTGTTTTTATTCAGGTGACAAAGGGGAAAAGGGCTTGCCGGGGATTCCTGGAGGAAAAGGCAAAGCAGGTATGATTGCTAATTTTTCTCCTTCATTTCTGGCATTACTCCAAATGTAGTCATCTCAGAAACAGATATTATAGATATTTTTTAATGGAAAACAAGAACCTTTTGAGTATGCTTAACTTTATTTTACTCGGGGTATAGGAAAGGGAAGAAGGTAACTTTCTTTTTCATTTGCTGATGACTTTCTAAGCCCTGGGGAAGGGGATGATGGCACATTCCATCCCATGCATACTTCCTTCAAAGAGGCAAACCAGCACAACAGGAAGCAGCCCTCATTCTCCTAGATGGAGAGAAAAATGCCCCGTGGCCTCAGCAACAGGACTGTCAGCATGCCTTACATTCCACCAGCATCTCAACCACGGACCGGCCAGCAGTTTGCCAGAAGCAAACTGGCCAGGTGCAGGAAGGCCCCTTGGTTATAGAACCTACCCATGAGGGCCAGCGAGATTCTTCCTGAGCATTGGAAGAGAGTTTTATTTCCAGTGCTGTTTGCAAAGAAAGAAAGTAAGTTGTTTTAGTGGCCTTCACTTGTTTCTGTCTACAAGGGTACAGTGAAGATGAATTCGAAGAGCTGTTTTAAATTCCTTATATTTAACTGAGAATAAAGAGAAATAAAGCCACATTCCACCATCAGCTCCCTACCCCTACCCCCGCCCCCCGCACCCCCGCTTTGGCTAATCATCTTTCTTTTACTTTTCAACTACTTAAGAAAAAAGCAAACAAACGGTGTCATGAAGCAGCCGTTCAACAGAAACAATGGAATCATTTGAATTTCACATCATTTTTCTTATGATTCCTTCTCTGTCACAGTAAAAGTAGGTAGTTGAAAAAGGTATATGAGCCACAAAGGGAATGAATGGCAGAAATTAAAATGATAGTTAATCCATAAATAGGATAACTGCTTCTTAAAATTGTAAGTTGGGTTTATTCAGAAGACTTAAACTTAGTCCTTGAAACATTCAAGCTTTACTTCAAACGAATCATCAGAATTAACATTTTATTTCGGCAAGAAAGATTCCTCTTGTCCTGGGGAGGTGTGTGTGAGTGACCAGTGCAGTCACAGAAGAGAAGCCTGGCTAGAAATATGTTTTAAGAAAGCCGTAAAGATTTGAGTCTGAGATTGGGAAGTCACGTCCTACGTGCAACAAAAATGCCAAATGGTTCACAACAGTTGTGCAGTGGTTTGGCATATTTACTCTTTTTTAAAAAAAAAAAATATGGCTTAGAACTGTTTTAAGTCATTCAAAATATTTTAAAAGATATTTTCTGAATTCATAAAGACACTATAAATTGGAAACTTAGTTTCAACTAAAAGATTAAAAGCATAGCAATTCATAAAGAGGCATAGCCGGACTAGAAAAAGATAGTAAGTACTGAGAAGAGAGTGCCGGCTCCTTTCTGCATGTGTTTCAACATGAATTCACAGTGTTTGTCACTTCAAAGGTACTGTCTGTGATTGTGGGAGGTACCGAAAAGTTGTCGGGCAGCTGGACATTAGCGTTGCTCGCCTCAAGACATCTATGAAGTTCGTCAAGGATGGTGCGTATATTCTCTTTTGCTTTGTGCTATTTATGTATCGCTTTAGTGTCCTTTAAGTTTACAGTTCTAATATTCCTAGCAGAAAATACCTTAGGGAGGGCCAAGGACTACTGAGATAGTGTCGCCAGATTAAAGGTCCCTCAAAATGCTAATTATCTGCTCCAACTCCAGGACACTTTGGGCCCACTACAGATGTTCCTACATGCCGCCCTTGACTCTGTGCAGGAAAAGCCACAGTTTGGAGAGAGGGAGATGGTGAAAAGGGCAGAGTTTGGCAAGCCATGCTTGAGGAATAAAAAGAGACAGAAAGAGTCAGACAGAACTAGCATCTCTAAAAACAAAAGTAATAAATAAAAAAATAGCGACTTCCTTGAGTCTTGGAATGATAATTATTATTATACAGGTGCTGCGATTAACCTGAAGCTTAGTGAGATTATCTTGCCCATAGAAACAGAGCTAATAAACTAGAGAAGAGATCTTGATACAGGCCTCGCCAATAACTCTACCCTCAGTACAAATCAATAGGGACATTAGGCGTTTCTCTCTAAATGTTGCCACTTTTCATTCTAGTCATTTTGGTTATCCTTTGTTTATTTCCCCATTATAGTTATCATTAAAGCCCTTAAAATGGGACTGAGATGCTCTCTTCTGAAACAGTATGGATGAGGGAAAGATTGTAGTTAATGTTACAGTTGGTTCCATTTTGTTGTACTTTCATTTGTCATAACCCAGCTATAGTTGTTGTACATTTTTAGGAGCACGGAGATGCCCTTTTGTGTTCATCTTCATCTTGTAATATAGAAGCACAGGAAACGCTTGATATTAACAAACTACCCTAATTATAGTTCTGGTTATAACCCACACACAGGGCGCTGTCTCTAACATAGCGTGGACTCTCATGAATCAAACAGACCCTAGAAATCCAGCATTGAGCAATAGTTCTTAACATTTGAGCGATCACAAATTTCTTTGTGAATTTTAATTGATGAACCTTAAAACGTATATGTAGACACCCCTGAAGCCCAAAACATGTATACCGTATTATGACCTCAGGTTGATTTTGAGTCCGCTTTTCTGTTTTGATGCTTACTCAGTATCTCAGTCTATTCCATGTACTTGGAGTGAAGCGTAGACAGTCTTGATCGATATACATGTTCACAGCCCAGGAATTTGGCACAAAGTGAAAAAACTTCTGAATTATTCCCATATCAGTTCAATAAGCTTTTATCATCCCTCGTGATGTTAAAAGCATCAAGGCAAAGATGTAGTAACCATTTAGTAGAAGAGACACACATTAGAACAGAATGTGTCATGTGCCATGAAGTGGAAGGGATAATAGAAGAAACACAGGGGACAGGAGCCCCCAGTGTCTGTTCAGCATTGAATTGGCGCCTACAGGAGAAAACGCTTTTATTGAGCTCTAAAGGATGGATTGGAGTTTGCCCGGTTTAGGAGCAGTGAGAAGGATTTCCAGGCATGAAAGACATGGAAGGGAAAGAGAGAAGGGTCTGTTCATGGGACTGTAAGCACGGCCGAAGCATAAGCGAGGATGGAAACAATCTGAGATGAGCTGAGTGGCAGTTCATATAACAAGTCTGTCAAAGCAGCTTTCTGCTTCAGAGTTCTGTGGGAAGTTAAAAAAGAATGGCAGGGAGGACAGACGGTAGAAGTTTGTTCTCCATTTGAAAACTAGAAAGGTGCAGAATATATTAAGCCAGTGCTTTCCTCCTAACAGGGCACTGCAAAATAGTTATTGAATATTGAATCAATGAAATTCAGCGATATTATATATTTGCCTTGTCTCCCACTGAGATCCACAATGTCCATCTTTTCCTCTCTGCAAAGTCATAGCAGGGATTACAGAAACTGAAGAGAAATTCTACTACATTGTGCAGGAGGAGAAGAACTACAGGGAGTCCTTGACCCACTGCCGGATCCGGGGTGGGATGCTGGCCATGCCAAAGGACGAAGCTGCCAACACACTCATCGCCGACTATGTCGCCAAGAGTGGCTTCTTCCGGGTCTTCATTGGGGTGAACGACCTCGAGAAGGAGGGGCAGTATGTGTTCACGGACAACACTCCACTGCAGAACTACAGCAACTGGAAGGAGGGCGAGCCCAGCGACCCCTATGGGCAGGAGGACTGTGTGGAAATGCTCAGCTCGGGCAGGTGGAATGACACCGAGTGCCATTTTACCATGTACTTTGTCTGTGAGTTTGTCAAGAAGAAAAAGTAACGTCCTTCATACTACACATCTATTATTCCCTGTGCCTACCATTGCAGTTCTTCTTCTCCATCCTTTTTCTTCCTAGTTATGCTACATTCGTTCTGCCTCAAGACAAGTGGGAAACACTAAACTGAGGCTTGGAATATCCATCGCCATGCTCTCTGGTGACCATTTTGAACATTTCATATTGTTGGGCCAATAATTCACTAAGTGACATGGGTCCCGAGAGCGAGTTTGAATTATCAGCCGTGTGGGAGGTGCTTGTCTACGTCTCAAATAAAATGTTCTCTTAGCATTTGCCCTGCCCGCTCTCCCTAGTGCTCTAAACCTCTCTCTAACTGGCACAGTGGATCATTGGGCAACTGGTTGGTGATGACTAGGGTTACCCGCGCTTGTCCAGAGTCAGACATGGAGAGGGGGCCTTCTGTTAGAAGTCTCAAGATATTATCTCTCTTTGAATCCAAGGCCCCCAGTTCCCTGGCCAGGCACCCACCATCGCCACAGCCATAGTTGCAAGGTTCTCTTGTTCACACAACCATAGAAACACTTTCAACTCCAACCTCTACATGGGAAACTTCTACCCCCATGACCTGCCCCAGACAATGTGGAATCACGCACACTCCTTTTGTGTTTCTGATCTATCGTCTTCACTGAAGAATATCAAGCACTTGGCCCCATCTCTGTAGGCCCACAACTTAATCCCAGGCCGCCAGATAATTAATTTTGATTTGAGGAAAAAGGAACTTTAAAAATTAAAAAGGAAAAAAAAAAGAGTGATTGTTCCCAAACAATATTATTTATAATCTTTCTTCCTGCTAAATTTCCCCCTACTATTAATATGGCTCCATTCTCCCTCGTCTTAAGTTTACCCCTATCAACGTGACTCCCTTAGACATGGAAAATGAGGGGTGGGGATTGTGAAGCCTTTGGAAAACTGTAGAAGCTTCAGGGTGCTCCCAATATCAAGTCTCTAATATGTCACTCATGGTGACATTTTGCAGAAGGCCCTCTACTCTCCATAACTGTGCTGTAAAATTTCCATACCAGAGATGCCCTCTCTAGCACCCTGACATCACAGGAATGTATCAGGCGCGGGGTTTGGAACATGCCTAGGACTTGCATTCACTGAGCTGATGAAATTCACTTTGAACTGCAGATCAAACCTCTAAGCAGCTTTCATTTGGAATTTAAAAATAAACAGTTCAACAAAACTCTAGATTATCCCCTCTTAAACTGCTGCTCCAGTTATAGTTTGTGACATATGATTAAAATGCTGGCAAAACGGTTAATGAACTTAGAGAAACAGATCAACAACATATGTTCACCTTAAACCATCTGTTCACGATTTCACCCATGACTAACTCGTTATGAGATAGGATTTAATTAAGTTATTTCTGTGGGTTTAATGAGGGTCACAAACTCCAGTGCTACAGGGGCCATACAGATGACATAAATAAATGAAGTGAAACAAGTGGAGACCCTAGTACACCAAAAACAGCTTGCCCGTCTAAAGGAACCAGCTGCTTCTCAGTGGCTGCTATTTTTGCCATGCAAGACCCAATGTCGCTACAGGCTCTGATATTTCAAGAGAAATCAGAGAGCTGCAACTTTAGAAGATATCTTTATATTTTTAAATGTTGGCTTCTAATCAGTTTTTAACCCAAATTTTAAGTCATGCGAAAACAGTATGCTAGCCTGACTCATGACCTTTCCATTTCTCACCTCTCTGGGAAAGTTCTGAAGGTTCTAGCCATATCAAATGACATTAAGGTACAGTGACACCAAAGTCAAGATCTCTCATTAATACCTCATTCAGTCAGCTCAGTACAGGAATTTGTTCAATGTTTGCCATTCATCAAGTTAATAAACTAGTTACTTATTCAGACTTTTGAGGCTGTGCCATATGCTATTTTGAAGGCAGGGCAGTTTAATAAAAATTACAAAGAGGACACCATATCAAAACCAGTATCTTTGGGTAGAATGCCAGTCAAGAGCATGAGGAAAAAGAATCTAGAAACACTTGGAAGAAAAGAAAAGAAAAAGAAGAAAGGAGAGAGGGAAGAATAGTAAACATCGCATAAGATTTCCACTAGGATTCATATTCTGATTTGTTCTGAGACCCACAGGATGAATATTTATTGTGTGGATTGTAAGTGCTATTATTATTTCTATTATGATTATTTTAATAATAATAACATTTTTTCCCCATGACTCACCTTTGCTGCCAATACTTCCAAGAGAAGATGACAGAGCCTCAAAGAATAGGATTCACCCTGCAACCTTTCCTGGAAGAAATTTTGAAGGCACTACACACTTAATTAGATCTATTATAAAATTTACTTTGCGTCCTACAAAATAAACATACCATTTCATATCATTTACCATGTGATCCTGATAAACTTTGTGAAGCACACAGAGCTGACATTTTAACTGCCATTTTCCCAATGAGAATACTGAGACCCAAGGAAGCCAAGTGATTTACCAGAATCAAATCATTTTGGGAAAAAAAAAAACAAGGCAGTGTTCTCTCCAGCCTCTGTTTATCACTCTTATATTGAATAGAAGTTCATCCATGATTCCCTCATGATAACAAAGGCTCAAATAATGTCTCTTGATTACTTTCCAAAGGTAAAGATAAGAATTAATGGAGATGCTGGGTATTCAGAAACTTGCCTTACAAATATGGTGTTTGCTGGTTTATTTTTGATTCACAAATGTCTATACGTGGCATTAGTGTTGAGGAAGTGACTTCGTACAGCATCACTACAGTTTTTCAGATAACCACAGTTATAAGGAAAGCAAGGCAGATATATGATAATCAACATTTGCCCCAAATAAAATGACCACAAAATTTTTTGCCCATAAAAGAATTCACTAGATAATTCCCTTAAATAATTAGCGTTTAAAATCAATTTTATTCTCAAAAGTTGAATTTATACTCAACTCTTCAGTTACAATCTAGACACTTTCCAAGGATGACATAAAGGTTGCAGAAGAAAAGTTAATAATGTATTCACATTCTCACAGCACGGTCTTATCAAAGCAACATATTCTATAACCGGGCAAGAAGAAATATCTTATGTCCAGAGGTATTGCCCAAACACTGTAGAAAGGTGCACATCCTGTATTGAGAGAGATATAACAACCATTGATTATGCTTTGGACAACTCACCCACAAAAATGGCTGCCATTAAAAAAAAAAAAGTATTTTGTCCTGCTTAGATCTCTGTTTTTTCAAATATGAGCTACTTTGATTATTAACCAATTAATTTGTACCTCTGGATTGTGTACCTTTAGGCAATAAGACATCTGTGGAATAGAAAAAATTAATTAAACAGTAATACCCATTGCATCATCAACAGATTAGACAAAATGTTTGCAGGTATTATCTCTGATGAGAGAATCATGATTGGATTCCATGCGAGGTTATATAGGTTTGAGTGTATCACTTTGAAATTAAAAATCTAGGTTTGAAGTCATGACTACTTTGAATTTCAGTGCCAACTGGGCCACTTACTAGCCATATTAGGGAGACAATTTCTATACTCTAAGTCTTGTTTTTCAAATCTGTATATAGTTCCTCCTTCCAGAGTATTGTGACAATAAAGGATGGAATATAGAATGAGGCTAAATTTGTTATATGTATACAATAAAACAGTCATTACTACTGGCTACATGTTGAAAGAAAATGACATTTTAAAATAAATAAAAAAAATACTTAAGAAAAAATGTGTATACAGCATATAAACTATACACACAGACACACACACACACACGTATGTATATATACACCTATATGTGTGTGTGCATCTGTGTTTGTATACATAGGAAAGTAACTTTTTCAAAACTCATTTCTAGATAAAATTTTTATCTTTAGGACAGCGAATAAATCTGCCAATTAGACTGCTGATATAAATTAGAGCCAAGGTTCATAACTGGATATGTTTGATTCCCAAGCCATCTATGCTGTCTCTAAGGCACAGTTCCTCTGAACCTGTGTTTAGCACATAAAAAACAACCATTTTTTAAACTTAAAAATAAAACCATTGACTTGTATTACCTTGAGATCATAAGGCCTTTATACTCTAGCTAAATTCCTTAAAATCCGAGGGGAAAAAGAGTCATGTCCTTTTGAATGGAGATTAAAGGAAAGGAATACATAGAAATTGTATACATAAATCTTTTTAAGAACAGTGGACTTCCTGTTATTGCACCACTAACAGTTGGTCATGCAGTTCAGATATGAACATTTTTGGTAATTTGCTAATCTCATTATAAGGTTTTGCCCTATAGCGAGCATCTCTCTAATTTCTACCCACTGTCCTGCCTTTTGCTGTTTGTAACTGTGAGAGGTCTGGCCTTGAGACAAGCTGGGGCAGGCTCTTAACAAAAGTACAAATGGGTCAGGGAACAATGTCCTCACTGTGGGACTGGTTACTAAGGTGGCTATCCAGCTTTATGCATCTCTCTAAACCTAAATAGAATGTCCCATATCTGCTGAATTCAAATTTTGAACTGGTAAAGACATGAGAGGCACAGATATAGAGCATAAATAGTATTCATAGTCATATGGGGCATCTCAATCATAAGTAATCTTTTTATTAAGGGGGTACAAGATGAATAGGGTTCAACTCCCAGGGAAGAAAGCTGTTAAGAGGTAGATGGTTTGGTAAGGCCCCATTGAAACGGTTCAGGGCAGGTGTCCAGTGCCAGTAGGAGAATGAAGTCAAAATGAGAGTCTCGTGCATGAAGCTACGTGGTGAACAATTGGTTTAGGTCGATAGTAGAGTTCATTAACTCATTAATTCATCAAATATATTTATGGAGCACTTAATATGTGTTAAGTGGCAGTATGATGAGGGCTGGAGAAGCAATGGAAATGAAGACAGATCAGGTTTCTAGCTGGGCAGAACTCCCCTTGGGATCTTTAAACATCCAGCCTACACACTGAGCCCCAAGATTTCATTTATCGTCAAGGATGAAATCTATAACCGCTCTATTTTGATACCTCCTTCCTCTTCAACACAACACCTCTTCAGAGATTTACTGAAATAAGTTACATAGGACAATTTTTTTTTTAAAAGTACTACATTACCCTTTCTTGAAGAGTAATGCTGATGCATCTTTTCCAGCACCTTTGCATATCCGCTCTGGCTGATTCATTGCAATGTGAACAAAATGTTCCCGTATCAGTATGTACACTCACCCACACCGTTTCCTCACAAGACAGAATATATTCTTGTGGTCGTGCAAGAGTGAGCACTGACACTTGGTAAATGTTCCCTTGCCTTATTTTTTCCTCATGACCTACACCTGATATTCAGTGAAATCAAGATTTGACGTCGATTGTCACTTTCATAATAAAATAAGGACAGGTAGAAGGAAGGGAGAAGTGATTCAGACGTTCTATAATTTATTAAAATGTGAGTCCAGCAACCGTGCATTAATAACCACACTGGTGTCTGCAGGTGGAAGAAAATGCAGATTAATATGCGTCCATACAATTTTTAAGCTGTAGCACCCTTTGACATATGCATTTTTCATTTGGGAATCCTGAAACAGACTGATTTATTAATAGTTAAGCTCACTTTGTGTAAACCTGGTTGATGGGTCTTTGGTTGGAAGAGGGGATGAAGATAACAACCGGCTGCAGGCCACCCATCGATATATTGACAGAATGTCACTTCCAGGACAGAGAACTCATAAACTCTGTCATGACGTGTAAACAGGCCAGGTGTTTTCCAAGTCTTGAGAAAATTAAGCTAAGGTGTAATAACTGCAACGCACATTTTAAGACTGACTATTCTAAGTAAATATTTTTTTTTACTAAGACCATATGGACAGAAGTGACATGGTACCTGGGTCCTGGTCTGCAAACTTCTTATCCTGGAAATCATTACTGTTAAATTGTCAACAATTGCTCCCAAATAATTTGCAGGCTTGAGATGCTGAAACATCCTTGCATTTAACATAATCCTTATGGCTCGTTATTTCCTGGAGATTTCCAGCCATGGTTGGAAGATATCCTCACCCTTTGCAGAAGTACAACTACCATACAGCTATTGGGATTATTGGTCCTCAGTTCTCCCACTCTTAACATGGTTTCTTCCACTGACATTTAGTGATGAAGAATAAAAGGCAAATTCATCTTATTTTGTGCAAAGATCACTGGACATAAACCCACCCTCATTTAGGTTTATGTCCATGAGAAATCTTTGGTTAAGCCTTTGATCTGGTGTATCTCCTTCCCTTCAAGCTTATTAAGGTCCACCTCAACTCACCACAAGACCAAAAACTGGATGTCTTGATACCCCAGCTCCTGGAAATATTTGTCCTAGAAGAAAGCCATTTTTAGAGGTGTGCTGTCTGGCTTTGGTCTCAAACACTTCTCATCATGCTCCTTCTGGGAGACCTTGCTGAAACTGCTACTTATGGTGAAGAATAATGTGGAAAAACTCTTTTAGCAGAAAACCCTGGGGGCACGCACTGGACTTTAGAAGTCTCTAGCCATTAAATCTTTGAGATTTTGCCATATTTGACCATTTTTTTTGTATCCCAGTTATTTCAGGGCTTGCCTAGAAAGTCTCATGTTTAATTAACTACATTTTCCTTAAAGTTGCCTGGTGAGCATTGGGGTTTTTGCCAGTGGCCCCATCACCTATGTAATCAGCAGTTGCATCAACTTATCAATGCACTGGGAAGGTCTGGATGTCTGCTTTCTATTTCTGCTTTCACTTTCTCAGTGTCCTTCTCTCTGTCAAAATGGCTCTCTCCAACTATTCTAGAACCATTAAGAGAAGTTAATCTCTAATCTACCTCCTTTTGAATCTATCAGCCTAAATTTCTTTGTTTTCATTAATAAATGTGCCCAATGACTCTTTGGTTCTTTGGCCACCATGAACCAGGCTTAACGTCAGCCCACTCTGACATGAGGAGAGTGCTGTGCCATCCTTGTTTCCTTTCCTCTCATGTAAGCTATTAGATCATTTTGACCATCCAGCTCATGATGATAAACATATAAACCCACGTCAAAGAAATGAGGGATGAATTCAAGGACTGAAGAAATACAACTCATTGATACTTTATTTGTTACCAAAAGTAATATCTGCCCAATGACACATCTGAGCTAGTTTCCTTTCTACTTCTTGCTAGGATTTATCCTATCCAGCGATAATGCTCAGCATTGCCACATGGATAAGTAATACTCTGTCTGGGAACTCCTGAGCAGTCGAGTCTCCTCCTCATCAAAAGGCCTTGTCAAAAACAACTTACACTACTATATAAGACATTAATTCTGCAGCTCAGCAAGCCATGTCATATATTCCTAAAGACCAGGTTCCAGGGCTCGAATTCTTTTGTGCTGGCAACTTTATAATTTCACTTTACTTGAGTCTGTGTCACAAGACATAAACATTTCTTGTTTATGATTTTTTTAGAGACTTTTCATTGGCAGTCCTGGCTATAGAGTACCACAGCAATCATGAGCATAGAAATAGAATTTGAAGGCACAGAAATGGGTGAGGTTGCTTAGGATAAGTATTTTTTGTGAGGAGAGCTGATATCCTAGGTCTGAGATCTGAGTTATTCTAATATTCAAAGGCTGGGAAGAAGGAAAGGGGTGGGATTCTTAAGGCACATTGATTAAGATTGGTAAGAGAAATAGTAATAGAACCAGAAATGTTTCAAGAAGAAGGGAGCAGTTAACTTTATTGAATGTCTCTGTTCAATTAAAACCAATGATGAAAAAAGAACCTATTGGATTTGTCAACATGAAGTCATAAAGAACTTAGCAAAAAAGTCTCAAAGGTATTAGGGAGATAGAAGACAAAGTAGAGTTGTGTCAATGGAGAAATGGGCTGCAGAAGAAGTAGAGATGGTATACATAGGTAATATTTTTAGGAAGCTTGCCAGTAAAGGAGCAATCACACTCTAAGATCAAGAATGGAGGTTGGGCATTGTCAATTAAAGTAATAGCAATAACTGATATAATGAGTGCTATGCTAAGCATTTTATATGTGGTTTTCATTTAAGCCACAAATCAACTCTGTGGGACACATACTGTCATTATCTCCACTTTACCTATGAGTAAATTGAGGCACAGAGATTAAGTATCATCTGTAAAGTCATCATGCTGGGGTTTCAATGCAGGCAGGCCAGTCCATTACTTGCGTCGTTAACTTCTGCACTGTTCTGTCACGCCCTGTGATAATGGGCATATTTGGAAGGTCCTGAGTTTCTGCTATGGCTTTGCTACTTGTGTTCCGTGTGAGTCTTCACAACTCACTTAACTTTCCAGAGCTTGGTAGCTGTGTGTACCACACACATAGTGATGGATATATGAAAAAAAGAAAAAAAATTGTACAAAAACATTACTGTTTTATACCTCCAGCAGTCATGAAAAGTTTTAAAACTTAGGTACATTTCATCCATTTCTCAGAAGGAACAAATAGATATTTCAAAAATTCTGAAGACTACCCTTTTTTTTCTGTCCCTCAGAAGTCAAGGGAAAATATAGCTTCACATAAAGGAAATGATTCTAGTGGAGATTAAGTGTTCCAGGAGGCTCCGTTTGAAAACACTTAAAGTCAACATGATGAAGTTTTTGAAAAGAACCTTGAGAAGCAACTACTCTGACCAAAAAAAGGAAAAAATAACATAATGCAGTCCCCTTGGCTGGAGCAATATGATCCTGGGATGGAGGGTGACGGGAAGACGGAGAGCTCAGAGTCCTCATAAAGGACACTGCGAGTGCTGCTGGAGAGAAGCACAGCCTATGCGTCCCATGTGGTGAGGATGTCAAGTCCTTTCTTTGGGACTCTGGAATCATTTGGGTCCCTATGCTGTAAAAATAGGATGGTAGACTAGAAAACTACTCCCTAGCAGTTTTAAATGACTCCTATCTTCCTCTTTTATTTCTCTGTGTGTGAGGTACATAAAAGGATTGGCTGTTTTTATTTAATTTTAAGAATAAAACATCACTTATTCCATGATGACAATAATTTTCTTTTGCAGTTATGTAGTCACAAAATTCGTGTCTCCAATTCTCTCTCCTACTCTTATAGTCTATAGAATAAAGCCACGAGTCCATAACATAGCATATTATGAAGCCTAGATATTTGATGAGCGAATACACACTGTAATAATGCTTCTAGCCACATTTTCAGCCCCTCTATTTGCCACCCCATTCCAGGCACACACCTCCCTATCTACACATGTACTTCAAGTTTCCACAACTGGTTCTTCTCTCTGATTTGCGTATGTTGCCTTTGTGTATTGTTCTCTGTCGTCTGCTAAGCAAACTTTCACTCATCCAATGAAACACAGCTCATTCGTCTCAGATTCCCAAAGGCCCTCAGGGTTCCTTTCACTGCTCTCTCTTGGCATAGCTCTTCACGTTCCTGTCGAGGCATGTTCTGTTGAGGATGGAGCTTGTACCATATTCTTCTTTCTAGCATAAAGACCAAGATACTGTGTCCAGGATATCATAAGTGATGAGTACATGTTTGTTTAATAGCTACCTTATAAAATGGTGAATCCAGGAATAGAATTCAAGGTCTCCTGGAGCTCCCTAGTCCTACTATGCACAGGCAGCATTTTAGGAACTAGGAGTGTTTTAGTCAGGGCCCTTACAGGAAAGAGATGGCCCGTGTAAATGAGGTAATTGTGAAAAGTCGAAAAGAGATACTTTCTACAAAGGTGTAGACAGAGTTAAGAGAACTCGTCAAGGGACAATGAAACATGTAGCACAGCAATGGCAGGGCTTGGGCTAATGTGAGGGACAGGTACCCAGACCTGAGTGAGCTCCCTGTGAGTCACCTGACAGGAACTATAGCCTTAGAAGTGAGAAAACAACCTGCTGCCAGAATCCAAGAGACCATTTTCTGACTTGACTTATGACTCCCACTGCTCTCTGTTCTCCCTCAAGTGCTTTCCGTTAGCCGGTCCCAACCAGAAACCAGAGAGTAAAGAATCTATAAAATTCAGCCTCCTGAGTCCCTGAATGTGGTAGAGCTAGATAGAGATGGAGTTGAAGGGCAAACAAAAATATCCAGCACAGAGTGAAATCCAGTTCTCTTTTTTTACAAACAGAAGCTGATATGATTCCTAACTTTAGGAGCTTCCTAAATTTTTAGAGAAAAGGAAGCCAGATGTACTTTATTCAAGAGGGTGAGCCACCCCTTGGCATGTTCTGGCATCTCAGGTCTTTGAGGTCTCTTCTGTGATATGTATAAAATAAAATTTTATAATTAATATAATTATCAATGTCATATATCAATTGATAATACATTATTAATGATTATACAATTATATATTAATATATTAAATATACTATGTAATTATATATTATTATATTAATTATATTTTTATGTTCTCCAAAAAACTTACCAATAAGTTGGTTTTTGTAAGTCTGTTTAAATTATAATCAAACCTCAACACACAAGACATGACTCAGAATTTTAGTCTCAATCACAGTCAGCTCAGTCAAGAAAAAGGTCTAATGGTAGCTATAGAAATGCATCTCCCATTCCCCCTGTACCACCTGTTCTGGGCCTGTAGCTCTCCTGCTATGAGTTTCAGCCCAGTACTTTTTAATGGAAAGAAACAAAACTCAACTCAGACTAACTGTAGCAAAGAAGGGAACTGGGAGTCCTAGGGCCACAGCAGGATCATGGCTCAGCTGGATCCAGATTCTGACAGGGTGCTGCCTTCTTGGGTTCTCTTTGCCTTTGTTTGGCTTTTTTCTACAGACTCACATCCCATGACAGGAAACGTGGTCACCTGCAAGCCCGGATCTTCATTCTTCTACTTTACAACTCCAGAGAGAATACAGTGTGTCCTGCTGGCTGTGACACTATGTCCTTTTGTTGTCCTCAAGTAGCTCAGTCTTGGTTTTGTGACCACCACTGTGACAAGAGAATGGATGAGTGGGAGGAGGTGAGTAACTATTCCATTAACTCAAGGAATCTCTCTCTGTCTCCTTCTGTTTGTCTCTCTGTCTGTCTGTCTGTCTGTCTTTCTCTCTCTCTTTTCGTCCATCCACCTAAAAATAGATACATCTTTCTATGGAGTAATAGCATTTTGAATTATGTTGATTTGAACTGAACTGAAAGGCTGAATGGGAAGAAGGGAAAGAAATAAAAAGGATAAAAGGCATAGTGTGCCATCAGTCACCTCTCACTCTGCCCAGGAGACATCATACTTCACAATTACTTGGAGTATTCATCCTTAGAAGTCCTGAATCTTGTTCTTCTATCCAGTGGCCTAAGACTAGTGGGATTTTAGATATAAATATCAGGAGGTAGCAATACCCATCTTGTTAAATTGCAAGATGCCTCCTACACCCCTTCTCTCCTTCTGTTCCCTCTCACCTCCCAGTTTCTCAGTTAAATTAGACTCACAAACTTGTTCTTGCCAAGTGATTCAGCCCAGGGCAGCTGAAGTACGTCAAAGCTGCAAAAATAAATATATTGGCAGTTCCACATCTTATCTCAAAAATTCATTGAAATGTTGCAATCTAATCCACACCATAGAGTGTGATTTTAATATAAAACAACGTGTCTACCAGGCGTTTAAGTAAAACTGGTGGTAGAGAAATTCAGGCAATGTTTCCCCTCGGCCTAGTGCTCTGACTGCCTGAATCCAATAAGCAAGGCCGTGCTCACCGAAACCAAACGTGGTAAGACCAGGGGCATATATGCCGGCCAGAAATCCATTCTGTTGTGCCAGTATCACTTGCATATTTATAGAAATTTCAATTTTCTTGAGTCTTTTGACAATTACTAGAAACTTTCTGAATGGGGAACTAGCAATTGTGTTTTTCTAAGAAGCAACTGCCTCGAGGTGTTTCGAATTGTTATAATGTCCATGGTGACCTTACAGTTTATTTTTTTATTTTTTATTTTTTTCATCAAGTTGACATTTTTGAGATGGAAAAGGCTTTTTTTATGATTTAAAGTAACATATTACTGATAAATCGACGCATTATACCCGGCAGTTTGAAAAGGTCACCAGCTATTTTTCATCGTTCTCCTTGGCCACATCTGATGGGGGTATTAGACACCAAGACTTCTTTGGGGGTTGAATGGCCTTCGAAGACTGACTCTTCTCCTCAGAAGTTTGGGGCCTAGAATTGTGTTAGGTCTCATACAGTCAAAGAATTTTTTAAACCAGAGTTGCGTTTTCTTCAACAACGCAATCCCTTCGAAAATAAGGCTTCTGATCTTGCTTTCGGTTCCATGTGCCAGCAACCACACAAAATGTTCATTGATAGAAACAGCTCTCCAACCTGATGCACACCTCTGCTTCCCTACTCTGTGCCTGCCCTACCCCACCTCCCAAGTCAACAGCCACTTCTTTGAAGCTCTCTGGAACTGTAGGTGAGAAGTCTTCACTCTTCATCTAATCTTCACTCCATTTCACTTTGTTCAACTGAGAAGTTTGATTAGATCTTTTTTTTATGTCTTCTAATATCTCATCTTTAACTCTTTGATATCTTTGAACATAGCAAGACCCTAGTTTCTGGACTCTATTTTCTTTCAGTTCTACTTATATGCTGGCCAGTATTTTCTGTAATTTTTTTGTAATAACCCTGCCAAAGGCAGCTAGTAGATACTGGTGCTTTTATTCTATTCACACATTTTCCCTAATTCCAATAGATAAGTAGTTTCTCTGATATTGACCCTCTTGTTGCCTAATAATAAGGCCAGAGCCATATATTATAGCTTTACTTTAAAGCAATTTGATTCAAAATACCATTTCTTCATTAGCGAGGATACACTAAGTAAGGTATGTGTAAATCAATGTACCCTCACAGTATAGTAGTTTAATGCAATAAAAATTTATGTCTCATTCATACAATGACTAAAAATGGTTTTGACAGCCTCTCCATCTCATAGTGGTCCCATGTGGAACCCCTGGCTTTCTAGGTTGCCACAGAAGACAAACAAGAGAGCTGAGGAGGTGTGCAGGTTGATTTTAATGGCCATGTCTGAAAAGAGGGTTATGTTCTCATTGCTTACATTTTTTTTTCTGGCCAGAATTCAGTCATTGGGCCCTATCGAGCTATAGGGCAAAATCTAGGAAATGCAGTCTTTCTGTGTAATCTGGACAAAGAAATGTAACAAGCACATAACATTGTCTCTGCCACAGGTACAAGCTAGCTAGTAGTTAAGTGGATGGGCTCTGATTTCACCATGTATTGGCCATGAGGCATTAAGCAAGTTACTTAACCTCTGTGTGCTTCAATTTTGTTCTCTGTAAAATGGGGATAATGATGAAAGGGTAACTACATCAGTGGGTCATGTGTGTACATATATAAATACACATATATAATTTTAATACATACAATTAGAACAAGCCTGCTACACAGTAAGTGCAATATAAGGTTATATAAGTGTTACATAGCAAATTATTGACACATCAGTGAAGAGCACACTGGGATAATTGTCATATGTGCCATTTTATTGTAAGTCTAAATGACTAAGAAGTCAGATATTTTTAAATCCTAGACCACATGGCTCTACAGCCAAAATAATGCATACCTCATGTCTCATTTTGTGTCTTTTTATTTTGTCTCATTTCAGTTTTGCATGATCGATTATACACTGTATGCTAAACCAATGGGATGAGACCCAAGTGAAAGTTTTTCAGATGAGGCTAAACTGGTTCTCACTCAAAGAATGTTCTTCCTAAAGGCTGTAGAGGACTTATGTAATTAATGACTGCCAAATTTACCAGGAAGTGAGTCTGGATGAGCAAATGCTGTCTTTCATTCATAAAATAATTTATTCATTTACCAAAACCTAATAAGCATTCAGTATGTGCCAGGCACTGCATTAAACAAAAAAGCTATAAATAACTGATTCTCCCTGGGGCGGAGAAGCAGATTGTGTGCCTATCAAGTAGAATTTATTATTATCCACATTTTTATAAAGAAGAAATTGGAATTTGAAAAGATACAAAAGATGCTCTACTTTCTCCTCTTGACATTTTCTCCGCTTTCCCCGTCTTGGCAGAGTCATGACTTGCATCCGGGACTGTCTCTTGCCAGCACCCACACTCTTCTTCCTCCTCCAGCCTGTTAGTCAAGGTGCTGACAAAAAACAGCTGGTGCCCAGAAGATGGATAAGTCAAGGCGAGTCCTAAGAAGGGACCATGAACAAAACATGTCGGCAAAGTAGGAGAAAACATGAGAGAGCACACAGTACACTAGGGCTGGAAACCACTGAGCACCGTAAATACCGGTCATCCTGAAAGAGAAAGACAGAGTGTTGGTCACCAGAAGCCAGAGTGAGAAGGCTGCCTGGCAGAAGAACTGTGGTCCAGGGCTGTCGCCAGTCCGATGTGATCCCATGGGGAAGGAACCAGGACAATATAGGCTCAGTAAATTCTCCCTTTCATCTCCTGCCAGTGGATCTCACTGTCCAACACTAGTAGAAGTTGGACAGCAAGAGAGACCACTGATGAATAAGTTCTTACAGTTTAGCTTCCTGAACAACAGAAGAAGGTGGAGAAAGGAGAAAGAAGAGTAAATTTTAGGGGCGTATCAGAAGATATCCAAGGTGAAGCACGGAGGAGAATGTGCCTGAGATAGCCAACAAGGTAGCCATCACAACCACTTCAAAAATGGCGCACTCACCTAACCATACAGCATTAAAAAAATTATATTAGTCAAGGTTTTACAACGGATTTAACTTAATTTTCATTGCAACAACTCTCTTTTACTATAACAATTACCCCAGTTTGTTAGTATTTAATTATTTTACCATAGCAATAAACAAACTGGCAAAAACAGGTTTGAGAATAAACATTCTTGGCTCTGAATAAGAGCACATATCAACAGGTTATAACTGAGGCATGCAGAATACCCCAGATGCCCATTCTCTGCAAGAATTCAGTGGCCAGTGGAAAAAGGTCATTGTGATTTACCAAGTGACAAAGTGTATCAGTGAAACCAGCAAATCAGATTTAAAGGGCAGAGAAGAGCTTCTAGTGAAGTTCTATGCTGAGCATCTAGCCATTTTTCTTGGTTCCTTAAATGGAGAAACATTCGTCTGACTAGAATTATTCTAAGTCATTTTTCTTAATCTTTTCTTCCTTATAGCATCAACAATCTTCAATTTCTTATCGAAGCCGTCATTGGTAGTTAACAGCTGTGTGGACTTCAAGCCTGAAAATTTCATGGGTCAGCATCTCTTCCACTGCGTGCTTGGCTCATTTTCGCAAACCAGTTTTGTCAGAAACATGAATGATTAATGAATCCTGTGTGGTGAACTAGCAGCTTGTTTGCTGTTTCTGACCTAGGTGCTTTAAAACTCATTACCGGTACCTATCGAAGCTTTTCTAATGGATTTAAAATAGATTTCACTACTGTTAAAATGATTCTGCTCTTATGTAATCTTGATTTTCATGTTCCTTGTTTATGTGTTGTTGCTTGTAATTGTTAGGCACTATGAACAGACTTACTTTTTTTTGTAAGTCAATCTACGTTCAGGGTGACAATTTACCATGTTCCATTTAGAAAAGAAAGTTACAGGTCTAAATGATGGTCACTTAACACAATATAGCACTTCTTTAATGTAGAATTTATGCCTGAGCCACGTTTATACTAAAATAATGCCCTGAAATACCTCCTATAATGGATTTTGGTTTTTTGCTCAACAACTTCTTCCACATAGTTGTGAGGCGCTGGCCAGCATGATACTCTGCCTCTGTTTCTGCATGGGTGGGGCCTTGCTCTAGGCTGGCCAATGAGATAAACTACTTTACCCAACCACTGTGATTGGTTCAGCAATGTACATGTGACTCAAGCACAAGGCCAATCACTTCTTCCCAAGGTTTAAATATGGATGATGGAAAAGATTTTGTGTCCATCTTCCTCTAGGAGTACAAACGATAAAGGCAATGGAAACTGGAGCTGTCACAGATACCTCTCCTTTTCACATGGAGGAATCCACCACACTATGACAGAATCTGAATAATTCATAAAGATAATCATCTATTTTGCACACGAAGAAATAAACACTCTATTACAAATCCTTTGATGGGTGGATATTGTAAAATACAGACTTTTCTTGATTTCCTATATGACTCGTTTATGGTAATTTAGATTTCAGACTTTGAGGCTTTCGACATCTGTTAGCTTAGAAAGCCAGGAAGCCCTAATGGGCTTCCCACCAACATAGTCTTCAGTAGGGGAGGAAAATTGGGGTTAACAGAAAAAGAGCAATGAATGAGAATGACCTGGAAGAAACACAAAAGAAGAAGAAAGATAAAACAAAATTAAAACCCATAAACAATAAGCTACTAAACACAGATAGAAAATCAAATTATAATCAAACTTGGTAGCTGCTTAGAGAATTAACATAGGTGAAAGACAGACAGTAGATAATATTTTTAAAAAACTTGTAAAGTCTCGTGTTTATAAATTTCAGGATTCCAGAAGAACTGATCATATATCAACAGCCAAGAAATACTGTAGTCAGTTAGAGAAATTGAATGAATTAACAAGAAAACCTCAAGTGAGTAATTGGAATTGCACACTGCAAATGGAATATCATATGATCTACTCATATTCTTGATGGTGAACATACTTTTAACATACAATATCTATGGTAAGAACTTCTAAAGACTTTGTCACCAAAGATGACAAAGTATGGCAAACTTAAAGTGATACCCCAATACACAGTTGAGGCAAATCTTTCTGTTTATTGATACTTAGTGCTTTTGTTTAAGGAAATCTCATTACCAAGAGGAAGCAATTTTATAGACAAAATTTAGAAAGAAAAAAATGGATAGGATTATATCCCAGGAAAAGTGAGTGACAAAAATGAACTATCTTAGAGGAAAATTTTATACACTGAGTTATAATTGCTTTTTTTTTCTTCAGAAGAACATATAAAATGTAAAATAATTCTTGGTAGTTGAAGCGTTTTTTGTAAATGTGAGTTATGGTATTGTATTACAAAGTAAGAATCCCTTGAGGACTTATAAGGTGTTTGGAGCTTTTTACTAACCCAGATGTCTGTGCTTCTAGAATTTTGGTGTCTGGACTGCTTGTTGGTTTGTTTGTTTGTTTAGCTTTCTTCCTTTTGAGTTGCCACTTAACTTCTCCCAATTATTATTTGAATTCCATTAGCATCTCAATGGCTGATCACTACATTTCAATGACTTATTTACTAGGAAAGAGGAATTGTGTGTCAGCTGGAGTTAATGAGTGAAAGTTTAAAGCCACCCTTTAGTAAAATTCATTGGCTTTCTAAGGTGTGCTATTTGCTGGCTGCTTAAGATTCTCAGCAAATCTAGTCTCTCTCTATCTTGCTTGCTTGTTTGCTCTTATTCATGTTTGCGCATCTCTCTGTGTCCTGCATACAAAAGTAGCCTCACACTTCATGTTGAAATATGTACTAGTGCGTGTGCATGTGTATGTGTGTGCACCCTGCACACACACATGGTATAAAGTATAAAGCATGTAGTATAAAGGAGCTGTTAGTTTATGATTTCATAATAGAATATTATAACTACATTTATATACTTGATGTGGCAAAGAGAATGGGAATAAGAAATCAAAACAAAACAAAAACCTCAATGCAGAAATTCTAGACTGATGGCAGTAATAAAGTTCATATTCTGAAATTTCAACTATAAAAGAATTTCAATGTAAACATTGAAAATGATTTGAAGAAATATTTGACCCACACTATATTCTATAGTATTTTCAAATTATATGACCTAAGAGCTTTTGGCCATGAAAATTAATTGCCTTTTAGCAAGCGAATGACCAATATGATTTATGATATTTAGAGAATGAACTTCATATAATAATCATGAAGGTTTGAAACCAGGAACCAATTTTGTTCATCTTTGTCTCTCATCCGCATATAATCTAGCATTGCACATAGCAGATGCTAGAAAAAGGCTTATCAAAAGAATGTTTGTCAACCTTATAAACACTCAAAACACATAGATGGTTGCCTGGCTATCTAGATGAACATATGCATATATAGAGAGATAAATGTATTGGGAAAAATCCTTTGTTGGTTATTCAATTAATTATAAACAAAATCACTTTATTCCTTGCAAAGATATTTATTGTCTTTAAGTTAAATTGATCAATAAGACAGTCTCTGCCTTGAAGAGTTTTGTAGTTCCTTTGAAGAATGTGATATGCATTGTGACATCTAAGGCTTGCTTATTTCTGCAACATTTGGCAGCATAGGTATTTTAAATATCAGTAAAACTAAAATTCATAAAATTTAATAATATATTTCTCACATTTATTATCTACTCTCATTCAAAACAGTTGATGCAGATTGTAAACTCTAAAGTATAGAATTTTAATTCTTCCTAATTTTTTTTGTTTTTAAGGAGCAAAACTTTAGTAAAAGACATAAAACATGACTTTTTAAAGATTATAAAGTCAATGTGTGGTAAATCTAAAATTAAAAATTATATTTCAGGATTTTACATTTAAAATTAAACTTCCATTGTGCTAGCTAAATTAATTTATTCTTTCATTAAGTGCTGAGGAAGTAAAGTATTATTTAGTGATGAAGAATTTATGCCCAAATTTCTTTCATTAATTTTGTATATTCTGACTTAGTGAATAACTTGGTTCAAAACCTTTTTCTTTTATTATAAGCTATTAAATATCTGATTACCAAGATAAGTCCACTGCTCAAAAAATTTTGGTTTTAAAATAACTTAGGCAATAAGCACAGAAGTGTACCTGTTTAGGATATATAGTCTGAAACAATTACTATTAAAATGAATTAAGTAACTGACATTTTGTATCGTCTAGAAACTTATTAATCAACAGATAATAGTTTTACTTTCCCAAAGTACCATTCATTTCCCCAAACATAACATTAATCAAACTTGTAATCTCTTGTCCAATATTTATATTCACTGCTAGATTCTAAACCACACAAAAGCAGGAATGTATTAGTATCATTTGCCATTTGATGTCCAATACTACAAAAAAAAATGACACATAATAGCTAACCCAATAAATATCAGTTGAATGAAACAAAAATGAACAAGAAAGCAGTATGAAAGTCCTTACAATCATTTATGAAAATATGAGAAATTTTTACATGCAAAGGATATTAAAACTACATCAAAAAATTAACTAAAATCCTTGATATATTTTATATGTGTTATATGTATATATATGATGTATATATAGATAGATAGATAGATAGATACTGATATATAAATATGTATGCATGTGTGTATTTTGATGCCATCTCTAGATTTTCAGAGTTTGTAATATAATAATAGTCTATGGCCATGCCACCCATAAGTTGATCTGATTTCAGAAGCTAAGCAGGGTCAGGCCTGAGTAGTACTTAGATGGGAGACCACCTAGGAAGACCAGGTGCTGTAGGCGTAAAATAAACAAACAAACAAACAAACAAATAAAAGCAATAATAAAATGTAGATAAACATCTGAGTTCTTCTATGTGTCAGGAACTGAGTTTTACATGTACTAATTTATTTAATTCTCACAATTGCCTTACTACATAAATACAATTTTATCCCTATTTCACAGAGAAGGAAACATCCTAATTCTATGGGTACTATAAAATAAATGGAAAGCTATTTCATCTTTACAGTATGGCCATATTCTCGTATGGTTACAGGAAAAAGAGAGAAAGAGTGAGAGATAGGGAGGGAAGGAGAGAGAGAGAGAGGATGAAGAAGAAAGTAATTAATTTCACTAATTAATTAACTCCTGACCAGAGCTGGTTAAATACACATTAGTACAGAGCACTCCATTAGAAATTAGGTTATGCCATCTGTTGCAGGAAAAGGCAGTTTAATTGGGAGCGGTTCTATAGTATATGCACTGCAGTACATTCCACTGATCACTGATTCTTTTTAATTTCAGGCTTGTTTCTTGTACAGAATGGACAGAAATGACTTTCTATAAACTGAAAACAGCAATGGCACTAAATTATTCCAAGATTTCAAAAATGCTAAAGAATTCCACAGAATCAAACTAAATTTAGGGATAACAGGTGGGAGTAGAAGATCCTATCACAGGAAACGATAAAGCAAGGTGGAGCTATTCTTTGTCCTTTACGGAGTGAAAACTCAAAAGTCTTTCCTGATATTAAATGGCAATCAAGTCCTAAAGGTGACAAACATAGAAGCCAAGTAAATTCAGCCAATGGAGCACGTCTGTC
Source organism: Macroglossus sobrinus (assembly GCA_004027375.1). Taxonomy (NCBI): domain Eukaryota; kingdom Metazoa; phylum Chordata; class Mammalia; order Chiroptera; family Pteropodidae; genus Macroglossus; species Macroglossus sobrinus. The sequence continues at coordinate 42,849 of PVKZ01001492.1, read as the reverse complement.
GGCAACAGCTTTGTATGCCACCTTCAGTAGAGAGTGACATTTAGGTAATAAATGCAATTTATACATATGTATTTAAATGTATGTTTATATAATGTACATTATAAATTCATATTTAAGCAAAATATAATTTATTGATCTCTTCACATAAGCCGGGAGCCACGTGGAGGCTCCATCTCAAGGCTCCTAACTGCATTTTGATGGTGTTATTATTTCCACACTGGGGAGACAAGGAAATGGAAGTTAATAATGAACCCAGGTTACATATCGTAAGTGGTACATCTTCACCGGCTCAGAGGTGAGCTGACTCTGCTGCCCACAAAGTTTGACAGCTTCATACCCTCTTTGGAAGCCAAGTTGCATGGGATGAGGGTACGCTGGCAGCTGGCCCAAATGCAGTTACTGTAACAGCTGAGTAGGAAAGCAGAGAAATAAGGCAGCAGGTTATGACTGACATTGGTCAGACTTGAGCTAATAAGAAGTCCATCTGTGGCTGTTTCTAGCAGTGGGGCTGAAAAGGAAGAGGCAGACACAGAGCTGTTTAGGAGACTGGTCAGAATTTAGCATCCATTAGCTGCACAGAGGTGGTTCAAGGGAAAAACAAAGTAACTCAGGTTCCTGGCTAAGTCATGAGGGAGCGTGTGCCTTAAAAATGCATAATGATTTAGGGAAGTGGTTTGTTAATTCTTTCCAGTAGGAAAATGTTGAATTTGAGGTAACCGCCATTCAGTTTGGAGATACACAGAAGGCAGGTAAAGACACAGGAGTAAAACTCAGAGAGATTAGCCCTTCTATAGAAACCTATAGAAGAAGATACGGTGAGTTGTCAGGTTGGGGGTGAGGTGGGTATTGAATGTGATTAAAGTCACTCAAAAGTGTACACATAGAGTGGAAAAAATGATAGGGGCCTAAAGAGAGGAATGCTAGAAATAACAGCATTTAAGGATCTCTGCCATGCTTCCCAACATCAAGGCATGATTTCATCAAGACATTCTTTACTATTTTGTCTTAATTATCAAACAACTCTTGTACTAATAAATTATGTTTGAATTCCAATAGACATTATATGAATAAAATAATAAATGTAATAAAAATAATAAACTAATATAAATATATAAAATAAATATAATACAACAAATAAAAATACATTACAGATATGTGAATGTAAAATAATATAATAAATAAATTTAATATAATAAATACTATCAATAAATAACATAAATCAGTAAGTACAAAACAAAATATAAAAAATTACAGATATGTTCATCATAGAGCTGACATTTGTGTGATTATTTGTTAAGTGATTTGATTATAAATTATGAATTGTAGAAAATATTGAAAGTATAAAGAAACAAAATGTATCAATTATTTTACCACTTGAAGATAAATCTTGTTCGTAGATTAATTTATTTAATTCCAGTAATTTGTGGAAAACATAAAATATAGTATTTAAAATTAAAAAAGAATAATATTGTATATTTAGTTCATGTTATTATTTTTATTTGCTTATTAAAGTACAATTAGTACACACTAAACATCACACAGTTTAGAAATCAGGATATGAAACAGCTCCATTACCTCAGGAAGTTTCCTCCTATCCCTTTCCGATCAATAGCCCCAACCTGTGGAAACCTCTGTTTTGATTTTGATGGCCATAGATTAGCTTTGCCTATTCTAAAACTTTTTTGCCTATTCTACAAGCATACGGGATACACTCTTTTCTGTCCTGCTTCTTTTGATCTGCACAATGTTTTGGAGATTCAGCCATGGAGTTACATGTGTTGGTAGTTTACATTGCTAGGTAGTATCAGAATGTGTTTATCCATTCACCGACTGAAAAATATCTGAGGTGATTTCAGTTTGGGCTATTATAATAGAAAACAACCTTCTGGATCTGTTTCAGGACACGAGGAAAAGGTTTTCACATAGTTCATGGACACAGAAATGTTTTCACTACTCCTGTCTTTCATAACTGTAAAATAATTTATGTTGCTTCATGCCACTGAATTTAATTTGTTACAGCAGCAATAGGAAACTAATACGCTTTCTTTTATCATGTTCAGAATTGGCTTATTCTAATAGCCCATAGACAGACACAACACATCAAAACCTCTCTAAACACATTTCAATTTGCCACAGAAATTCATATTACTTTAACTATAATTCCCAAATACAAGATACTTTAAGTCAGACATCTCTTGTAAAGGCAGTTATTAAATAAAGCGTGAGGAGAGGGAGATGTGTATTTGTTGGGAGGTAGGCATGAAAAACTACCAGCAAGAATATTTTTACTTTAAAATAAACTTTTTTTTTTTTTTTTTTTACATTTTAAATAGTAACTATGAGGTCCTGGCAGGCTATTTTTTTTTTTCTTATTATGGTGACATTGGTTAACAAAATCTAGTAACTTATTCTTGATATAAAGATTTCCAATGATCTGAGAATATCTGCCATTATTAAATGTATTCAATTTTATAAAAATTAAGATATAATGGATGGTGAGAAAACAGCCTTGTTATCCCACTGCTCTCAAGGCAAGTCTAAATGGCAGCAGAAGCCTTTCCTTCCACTGGCAATAAACACCTTTCTGTTCACTTGGCATCTCCCACCTAATTCTCTCATGCAACAGCTTCACTCTGTCCCCACTCTTACCGTGAGAGGCCACCCACTAGAATTTCTGTATTGCTCCCTTTCCTATTTACACTAAAACTACCTGTCGTCACTGGTGAAAGTAGCATCTCCTTCATGTATGGCTGAACAAGAATATGTAGGCTGAAAGTAGGAGTTTTCTGATCTTTAGTCTCAAGTAACAACATAAGAACTAAAGTACATGGTGTTGATCCAACACTTCTTTGTATATATATTATGTATTTTTACTTCCTTATGTCAAGAAACAGGTAATGCTTTACCAAGAATGTTGACTAACTGGTTTGATTAGTTTTCTATAGTTAAAAAAAATTGAATAAGAAGGAACCGTTTTGGTTTCTTTAAAAGCTGTTTATCTAATGCTTCTGTTAACATTGAAAAATACATTAAAGCACAGTGATTTCACTGAATAGGGAAAAAAAGGAAAGAAGGACTGCAAATTGGCCTTCTTACAAAAACATAACCAACTGCGGCTCTGATCAAAATAATTTTATGACCATGCTCTTGTATCCTGGTTCATAAAACTTTCTGCATCAGTCCTGGAACTAAAAATTTCTCATACTATTTTTTCCCCAAGATAAATTTTACAAAGGAAAGATTGTAGTAATTTTCCATTTCCGTGTATATCTGAGAGTCAGGGGCCTGGAGAAAGGAAAAGCAGTGCTTACATTGTGGCATCAGTCTCCTTTTCTTATTTTCTTGATGAATCATCATTCTGTTAAACCATTATGTAGAAAATGCTTATCGTGGGCATTATTCTGAGATGCCAAGCATATTTAAAGAGCATAAGACACAGCCCTAGCCTGAAACATGCCTTAAAAGGACAATAAAACTGATTAGATATTTTTAAAGATCTATTATTTTACAGATCTCAAAATCAACAGATGTAATGTACAGTATGGAGATCAGAGTTGACAAGACAGTATCATAAATTTGAAAGTTGCTAAGAGAGTAGATTCTAATAGTTCTTACCACACGAAAAGTTGTAATTGTGTGACATGATGGATGTGTTAACTAACATTATTACAGTAATCATTTTGCAATATATACATATATCCAATCATCACATTGTACACCTTAAACTTATACAATGTTCTATGTCTATTATAGCTCAGTAAAGCTGGAAATAAACAAACAACAGAATCAATTTTTCATGACTTTGTGAGGGGGGACTTACAAATTTAAGAAATACACATATGCAAAGACAACAATTTCCCCCACTCAAGGACTATAATTAACCAGACTCCTTAAAGGATAAACAACTCCTACAGGTTTGCCCAAGAAAGGCCCAGTTCTGAGACTGGAATCTCACGTGCCAAAACCACCCTTAGTCCCAAGCAAGCTGGGACAGATTGTCCCTCTCCTTATACATGAGCAGATTGAAGTAAATTTAATTTTTAAAGTACTCATTGGTTTTCTCATGTATGCCTAGCACCCTCTAGGGAATAGTATATGAATCCATTATTGCTCAATCCAGGCATTTGATCTTTTGATAAAGTTATGCATATAGTTCAACAGTATGTTTTAGTTTTGATCTCTTTACTTGAAAAAAATTTTTTTTAATTCAACACCTTATACAACACCTGTAACTCTGCGGCACCACGTTCTGGCCTAATCACTATAGAGATGTCAGCTGAACACACGTAATTTATAATTGCTGAGGGAACAATAGCTTTGAATTATTTCACTTTGGGGCCTTGTATCTATATTTTTAAGAGACAGTGTGAATGAATGGATCTGTTTCTATCCTGATTTAGATGAAATTTTTTAGGACATGAGGGAAAAGTATTATACCATTTGCTGCTGTTAAAGTAATTGAGACCCTCACACAAACGCATTAACTCAGTTCAGGTATGGTATAGATTAACTAAGATGAAAATTGGTGTACTATCATTTGGTTTACAAAATTGCACAATTTTATCCACTGATTTATTGACTGAATGAAATGAGGTCTCCATTTAAATTTGGTCACTCAGCATTTCCTATTCATGTTTTTCTTCTATTTGTATGTTTTCTTTTAAATCATGGTTTTCAAAAGTTAACAGATTAGAAAATATTTAGCACATGGAATTTAACCTTGGTAAAATAATATTTAGCTAAAATGGAATCCCCAGATCTTTGAAAAGTTGCTTATGATTATCTTAAGATCTCAATGAAGAATTCCTAAGGAAACACTCTAAGCAAAATAATTCACTAAAGATATTAAGGTTTTTATTATTAATAATAAAAATAGCACTGATTTGTTCCCACACTGAGATAGAGCATCTATACCTGATTATCTCATAGACATCTCAAATTAAGCATGTCTTAAAAAGAACTGCTGACTTGATTTGATTACTTGCCACACCAGTCCCCCTGCCGCCTCCTATCTTATCCTCAGGTCAGTAAATGACTTAAGTCCCCTACTCAGTGAATGAATTATCATGAAGCCTAGGATGCAATCACGATTCCCACTTTTTTCTCTCCATTACCTCACACCCATTGCCATCCCGTCTTCCTTATTCTGTCATAAATAATACATCTGGAATCGATGTCCTTCTCCTCATCTCCACTCCCATCACCTTAGACCAGATGACATCATTATTTTCCTGGATCACTGCAAGAGCTTCGTAACCATGCACTCTCTACTATTGCCCATGATAAATCCATACGACATAAAAAGTATACTTAAAACATACATTGGGGTCACTTACTATATGTATTTGTTTCAAAGTCTTACAATGGTTTTCTGTTGCACTTGGAACAAAATCCAAATTTCTAACACTTGTCTATAATACCCTGAATGATGAGGCTCTTCCTATCATTTCCGGCTTATTTTCTTTTGCTGTTTTGTTGCACTGCTCACTGTATCTTCATGGATTCTGTCTTAGGCTGTTTGGACTGTTACAACAAAAACACTATAAGCTGAGTAGCATATAAACAACAGAAGTTTGTGTCTCACAGTCTAAAGGTTGAGAAGTGCAAGATCAAGTCACCAGCAGATTCGGCATTAGATGAATGTCCACTTCCTGGTTCATAGACAACTGTCTTTTTGCTGTGTCTTCACCTGGCAGAAGGGACAAGAGAGCTTGTCCTCCCGTTCAGGAGGGCTGCATCCTCATGCCCCAGTCATTCACAAAGGCCTACTTCCAAAATCATCACAATGAGGATTAGGATTCAACGTATGCACTGAGGTGACTGGGGACACAAACATTCATGTACGTATGTATGTATGTGTGTGTATATATATATATATATATATATATATATGTATATATGTGTGTATGTATGTCTGTGTGTCTGTGTGTATGTATGTCTGTGTGTATGTATGTGTGTATGTATGTCTGTGTGTATGTATGTGTGTATGTGTGTGTATTATTCTTCCTCAAGACTAACTACCCTTCTGGTTACTATATTCTTTTCCTTTCCACAGCAAAATTTTAGAGTTATCTGTATTCACTCCCTGTGGTTTCTCACTTCTCATCCTCTACTTTTTATTCTACTTTCACCATTACACTAAAATTGTTCCTGCCAGGTCGCTAATAATTTAAACATTACCAAAAGTATATTTTTCAGAGTAAACATTAGTAACGTATACTCTTCAGTCTTCATCTTATCTCTTAGCCTCACTCAATGGAGAGGGTTTTTTTTTTTTTAATTAAAATAAGAATTTTAATCAGCTTCCCTGATGCCTCTGCTTTTCATTTTTTCTTCTATTTCTTCTATTTTTCTTCAATTTCACTACTGTTCGTTATCGGGCCACACTCCTCTAAGCAGCAATGTGACCCCGGAGTTCCTTGAGACTTTGTCCAGTACTCTTTTCCTAGACAATCACTAATATTTTCAAAGCTTCCATTACTATGTATATCTCTGCCTAAACCTGTGTATGAGTCCATGAATTATTGATCCAAATGTCCATTCAGCCTTTCCATTGGGATTTCTCATAAGCACCTAGAACTGTACCTTCCCCCAAAAGAATTCCTGCCCTTCCTCTGTTTCTCATGGGCATTCACAAGAATATGTTTTCATCCTTGACCCCTACCTTCCCTTCACCACTTCGCACAGCCAGTCAGCCAGGCCTGTCAATCCTACCTCCAAAATACCTGCTGAATCCATATTCTCCCCTTCGTCACTGGTGGCTTTACTTTGATTAAATAACATAATGACAATATAACATCCTTCTAATCGGTCTCCTGCATCTACTATTGGCACTCTGGTGCCACCATCGATCCACTCTCATCATAGTGGCCAGTAGGATCTGTTTAAAACCATAATTGTGATTAAAGAAGCTCCTCTGTTAAGGCCCTTTGATACCTTCCTATTATTCTAGAATAAAGCCCTAAATTCTTAATAGTTATTTTAAGACCTCGTAAGAATTGGCCCAGACTTACTTCTTGCTCCTCTAATATTATTCTCTTTCAACCCTATTAAGCTTTCTCAAGACTTTGAACATACGATGCTCTTGAACATACAGGTAGCTGCTCCTGCCTACAAGTCTTATCCTCTTCTCAGAGACAACATCCTCTTCATATTTTGGATTAATAATCTCCTCCTCAGAGAAGTTTTTCCTTGCTATACCCACTCTCTCAGATCAGAGTCATTTATTAAGCAACCTAACTAATAAAGTAGGACTTATATACCCCCGTACTGTATCTTGGTGCATCACCAGGGCTCAAAAATATTTGTTCACTGACATTCTAACTCTAAGTTCATAAAGGCCTGGAAGCTAAAATCTAATGCGAATCAGAAGCAGTGGAGAACTGTTCATCCCAGCATTTGCATACAGTCAGGCCTACTCAGAGGAGATACTGTAGGTGGAAACAGAAAACTCACTACCACCCAGCTGTCAAAAAAAAAAAAAAAAGGCCCTGATGATTTGCTACATGGCCAGTTGCTGTCAAAATTCTCAGTTTCTCCATCTATTGAAAAGTGGTAGCTAGGCAACTTCAATGACATTTGGAATCCAACCCACAAATAACTCGCTCACTCCAAGACAGGATAAAGGGCCAAAAGTATTTGGTTTCCCTTGAGATACTCTCCCCAAGCCCCTGAATATGGGCCAAATGTCTGTGAAGAGATTTTTATAACTACTTCTACTTTAAGCATACACAGGCATAGTGTTTTATTTACTTGATTATGTAACATAGTCATTGTGTCTAATACAATATGTGAAAAGCTACTGTATAAATGAAGTCCATATGTGAATAATTATCCTGTTAACATAGCCTTTATTTGAAAAACTGACTGTAGATTGCAATATTATAAATTTAGCAAAACAGTTATTTCAAGAGGACCTTTACAAGCATAAAATCCTTGCTGCAAGATTTGTCCCATAAATAACGAATTTAAATGAAGTAATAAATCAAATGTCTTGTGCATACATACTCGACTGAAGAAAAAGTCCCCAGCAAATAACCTTCCCAGATAATGATGTCACAGAGGAAGCAGCTATTGCAATAGGATTATTTCCGATAAACCTTTATCTTTTCACAAATTCAAATTAGCTGAAGATTGAACATGTCCATAAGGGACTCTCTGAATGGCACCAACATTAAAATGATTGAGTTGTCATAGATTTTTAAGTTGAATCATTGTTACCTAATGATCTCCCCCCTCAAAATTCTCTAGTGTGAAGTGATTAAGTGCTTCCTTTTATTTTATTTTTTTTAACTTATGAATGTGTATGTAAAACTGTAATGACAAAGTGTTAAGTTTAATGATATTCATTCCCTGGTACAAACAGTGATTTTATACATAATTTAAAATTTCCATTTAGGGAATTGAAGTGATATAACACTGGCTGAATACAGAAGATTCACTTTTTTCCTTGTTATTTATTAAGTAACCTAGCTAAACAACTATTTTTCTATTTCTCATTTTTTTCTTGACTGAAATTATAAGCATATTTAAACTTTCTCTAATACCTTTGATTAAATCAGAGAAGTGTTTTATTCATATAAAGGTTATAATATTTTGTTCTTTCCCGAATCTATCCATCAATTAAAACAAAGCAATTTCATTATCCTATATGATTATCTTAAGCCTCTAATGAATTTTTAGCCTGACATTTGTTCAATAATGCAAACACATAGCTATAAAAATAATGACTATAGATTACTCAGACTCACATAAATATATGTTCATGGTGAATATATGATGTCTAAAAATGAAATAAAACCTCTTAAAATATAATAAAATATCCAAATAGTTCAATACAGATTCAACTTTTTAAAATTCTCCTCCACCTTATTCATGCAAAATCGACGACAAAAGTTCTATACTTTTGCACACTTCAGCTGGTGGCAGAATAAACATATTTGGCTAACTCAGTTTAACATGGACAAATAGCATTACGTAGTTAAATTGCCAGATAGAAATTTGCCAGAGCCAGCCGGCTAAAATCAAACAGTTCCTGAGAGGGGGAGTGAGGATTGAGAGAGAGAGAGAGAGAGAGAGAGAGAGAGAGAGAGAGAGAGAGAGAGAGAGAGAGAAATATAGAGTGGGGACGGCTAACAGTAAATACTGCACCAGGAGTTTATTAAGCACAGCATATTTATACTCTTGGAAATACACGAGAAACAAAACTCACACATATGCTAACAATTGCTTACATTTACATATATTCTCTCAAAACCTCCTTGTTCCTGTTTTCTGTCTCTTATTCCTTAGGGCAAGGAACATTCAACTGTTTACATTAAGCCAAACTTCCTCCTTCAGTACAGAGCCCACCTGCTCTGCAAACTTCTAGCTTGCAGGCAACTTTAACCCTGTTTGTGGGGCATTCAGCAAGAATGGCTCCAAACAGAAATTAGGGCATGTTTATCAATTATCAGACAACAGAAGCATATCCAAAAAAAGTTTGGTGCCAAGTAATTGAAAAATCACCTTAATGCATTTCAGGCTTTGATTTCTGAACAATTTTCAAGAAGTTCAGTCCTGGGACAGTTACGCAGTATCATGATTGGAAAACAGGAAACTGCCTTAAGAGGAAATTGTTACTGTTGATTGTAAGATATCCAGACAGCTCATCCAAGGACAAGATAAGGTAGTTTGCTGTGAAGCAGCTGTATTGTACTGGGAAGCAAAATAGCCACAAGAAATAGAAACGAATCCTGGCTTTCCTGACTCCCATGTATAATCTTGGATGAGTCATTAAATATTCCACTCTCAATTTTATTACCCTTAAAAAGGCAATACTACCTGCTTCAAAGGATCGCAATAAGACTTATATAAGATTATAAGTGGAAAAGTGTTTTCTGTTCCAAAGGGCTACTCGCCTAAAAGACAATGGCTATTATTCTCCACACAATAGTCCTTATCATGATATTAGTAAATTTATAATCCTGGATGCTGAGCTCTAAAGATCCATTGAAAGACCTTACAACGTCTTCCTCTTGATTGTAGGTATGAGTGAATCACCATATAGAGAATATCTAAAAACTGTTAAAATCGTAAACATGACACATTTGGAGATGGGTTTCTGTCCAACATTTGAACTTACATGTCATCTACAGTAGGCTAAACCTAGCATGATTGAAACTGATAGCAAGCCATAAAGAAACTAGTTGAGCCAAAAAAATAAAAAATAAAAATGTATTGGAAGACTTGTAACCACCACAAAAAGAGCGAATATGGCCCAGGGTCCAATGGAAACTAGAAACTTTCATGTCTCCAGAATGTATTACATGTCTTCTATCCACAAGTTGGCTTCATAGTCTTAGAAAAGGTTTTCCCACCAGCAGGAAATACAGAATCTGGCAGCACCTCCATCTTCAATCTCCCATTATCATCACCAGAAAATGACTGATTCCTGCTGTCTCTTTTCCTAAAGAAAACAATCAGGAAGGAGAGCTCTAGTTTGTCCAGTTTGAATGAAGGGTTCATGCTCAGACCACTCAGCTAAGGTCAGGAATGAGCTGTGTCACTGGATTTATTTACTGACCTCAGATAATTAAGGGCAGCTGGGACTTCCAAGAAGTGGCAGCTCCCTTTCAGACTAGACAGCTAAAATAAGAGAAAGGCTATTTCCCAGAGGGAGGGAAGGAGAGTGAAGAAATGATTTCCAGAAGGAGGGGAGAACGGCTGGACAGGCAAGAATGATGGCTGTTCATTGGGGCAGGTATCCAGTTAACATTACTTTTTGATCTTTTGATTTCCCTATTTTCCCCATTAACCCCTGCCTTTTGTTTATATTAAAAAAAAAATTAAGGTCAAGGTGACCAATAAATAGGAAAAGCAAATTAATCTGAAAAAAAAGCTTCCTAGGAGAATTAACACTTTCTGAATACTGGCTAAGTTCCAGAGATGTCCGCTATAATCCTTTCTTCCCCCCACCACCCCCAAACACCCCTGAAGTGATATAGCGTCATTTCCAGATAAACAAAGTAATACTCAGGAATAAATGACTGTATCAAGATGATCAATTTAGGAAGAGTTTAGCTGGAAGTGAAGACCTGTATATATTCAGTTGGAACAGAGAAAATGTGGTGGGACTGGCACTGTTTCAATCCATGAGGACGATTGTGAGGAAACAGTGTTTTGTGTTCAGGGTTCATCTTTACACATCAGACCCACAAAAGAGATTTGCCGCTTTGCAGAGATTAAATCCAGCAACAATTCAAGCCCTATCACTGGATTGTTAGTCTAAATCGATAACTGCTCTCCTTTCTTTTCTCTGGGATCTGTTTTACTCACCATCATGGTATTAAGATGTAAAGCTGAGGTTAGGATGTAGACCTAGAGAAATGAGGCCAAGGAGATGAGCTGTCCTTCTGAGTAAAGCCCATGCTAAAAGGCTTTCTCATGGCATGATATGATAGGAAGACCACAGTGAGACTCATTGGAAAGTCTTTAAAAAATAAACAGAATGATTTTTTTTAGACTATCCCCTTGGAATAATTCATTCTTAAATGGATGGGGGCATTAGCCAGCTATTGGAGAATTTCTGGACCTTGGGCCCTCGTCAAATACGATTGCAACCCAAATAAGAACTGACAAAAGCTAACTACACATACAGAGCATGAAAGATACTCACTCTGCATCCACAGAACACAGCTGAAGCCTTTCTTTTTATCTCATCACATACTATGTACAGAATTTGTGCTTGGCTCCAGATATACAAGGATGTGTCCCCTCCCTCAAACTCACAGTAGAATAGATGTACTTTGATGCATTCCTGAGTTCCAAATTTTAAGTTAATTTTCAAGATAAGTTTGTGATGGGAGTATTAAGTAAAGTGAGTGCTAAACATAGGCCACTCTGACAATAGGTTTACAAAGTAACTAACATCCACCCCATGGGATAGATGAAGAAAGCATCTGAAAGCCTGAAAGATACTTACAGTGAATAACTGACCAAGACAGGATCTGGGTCCACCTGCCTGGCTCTGGAGCTCATATACTTACCCATTCTTCCATGTTCCCATGTTGAAAACCACAAGTTGGAGATGAAGTTTTGTCTTTCTCTTTCTTCTTCCTTCCCCTTATACATTTGGCAGACAACTGGGAAATAAATCTGGTCATATGCTCACTGATCCAAGCACTTACAACCAATAGAATTAATTTGCTTTCAATGCTTTTTTTGTTCAAGCTTATATTTAATTTATGATAAAATTATAAAAGAGGATGGACTGAAAAATTGAGGTAAAATTAGAAAGTTCCCCCCACCCAATTTTCAGGCCTAAAATTATAATCAAATCTAGTTGGTTATTAAGAGTTCTGAAATGGAAAAAATATTGCTCAATTGAACAATAATGAGTAAAGAAATTGCTCTGATGTAAAAACAATTTCTTATTTTAGTCTGTTATTCTTGGGCACATTCTATTTTAACAAGGAACTTCTCAAATTACTTTGTAATATAAGAACTCTCAACTCTCTTCCTCTTTTCTTCAGAACATTGTGGGTAGTATCTTTTTGATTTGCAAATCCTAAGACCCTTGAATAGAACTTTGTCGTTTTTAATTTTAGCAGAGCCTCCTGATTCATTTACACTTGATCAACAATATGTTACACTATCTACTTTGATTATTTATTTACACACAAAAGGTAGGTCTGGATAACTTTCAGCAGTTTCAAAAAATTTAATTCTTCCCCAAAGGATCATGATTTGCCATCGTCCATGAAAATGTGTGGCTAACTCTGAAAGGGGTATATGAACAACAGTATATTGTCAAATATGTTTGCCTGTGGTAACCCTTTACCCCAAGGTGATCACTTTAAGGGACAACACTCACTTACCGAGATGGATTCTTAAAAAATAAAAATTTGCAGCAATATAAAGAGAAGCTACTATAATTTACTTTTGTCTGTATTCTTATTCCTTTAGTCATTAATTTTCTCATTAATTCAATAAATATTTATTGAGTATTTATATTAGGGTTTGAGCTATGCACCGAGAACAAAACAAAAAAATAAATAATAACTCACGCCAAAGGTAATTCAAAGCCTGATGATTTTACTTTAATAGTTTGTGGATTTGTGTAAATATGCATGTGGATTAAAGTGACTCAAATCAACTTTCTGGCAAAATTTTACCACCTGTGTTTGATTCTGCTCTATATTCTAAAAAGCTTCAACTCTCCAATGAAGGAAAACAATAGAAAGAGAAGATAAAAATGTTTCCCACATATTTATGTATTCATACTAGGGAGAATGTCAGGGCCGTGGCCCCTCATTATTTCCGGCAGAAAGCTCCCAAGAGGGGTCAAAAGAAAGAACATTTAAATGTCTAGTGCCTAACTGTGCCCAGCTCTTCAAAGAGCTATTGAAGAGGGTCATCTCTGTCACAGATTCTTTTTTCAACAATCATCTATATCAAATTCTGATTATCCTTCAAGCATGCAACCTATTTATACACTTCATTCCCTTCCAAACTTATTCTTTTATTTTAGAGACAGCCATACCCCTTGGGATGATATTTTCTAATCCTGTAGACGGGGATAGTGTTAAAGAACTTTGAGCACTGCTTCAGCTTTGTCAGTGGCTGTATTAAGCATGGTGATGCTGCAATTAACCTCCAAACTTCAGAGGCTTAACCCAATCAAGGCTTCCCATATGTCAGCAGAAGGCTTTACTTCACCTTAGAGACTGTATGATTTGGGTGTCAGTGGCATAGTGACGGTACACATAGAGGAAGAAATTTAAGAACAGATGAAGAAAGGGATTGTTTGTAAGTGTCAGTAAGGTGAGGAAAACCACGAAGATGCTAGTATCTCAAAGCCAGTAATAGTAGGCTAGACCCTTAAATATTAAAGAGCCAAAGGTGGGAGAAGTTACTAGAATTTGGAGAGGGAGTGTGGACAGAGCCATCTAATAGGAGCTGTGAAATTTGCTCAAGAGGGTCTCAGCCAGCCAGCAGTATCCTCCCATGGAAGAAGCTGGGGATAAATATTCTGACTTCACTGTGTTCTCCTCCTCAGTCCTCTACCACTGCTCTCTAAACAGAGCATGAAGTCAGAGGGAAAGGGAGTCCCTCCAGCAGCAGCTACAGATCAGCTTCCTGGGTGCAGTGCAGGATGGAGAAGAGGGGGATAGAAAGTCTGGAGGAGCAGAAGGAAATAGCCATTGCTGGCAACCAAGTTGACCCAGGCTCTGTGCCTTTTATCTGCCTTTTTATTGACTATTCTGTTGTCACTTCTTGGTTGCATATGTTATTATGCTCATTCTCTGAAGCAGGGACTAAGACTAGCTCTTCATGGAATGCCTGTTATATGACAGGAGCTCTATAAATACACACAAATGTCCCCCGAATAATTAATTCAGGGCTTGTGTTTAGAGAAAGGCACAGAGCACCTACCCGATGAACACTTCCCAGATTTTCTCGTTTGAGTGAATTCCTGAGCATGAACTTGGGTCCAGAGACACACACCTTTGACGAAGCTCCATTCAAAGTCCAAACCTTGGAGTATAATAAATGTTCACAAGTAGCCCTTTCAACTTTCAACGCGCTCCAGAAAAAGAGGTTGAATAACAGCAATCGGTCAACAGCTTTAGTTATTTGCAGTGACTATGAATGTGTCTTGTAAATAGCGGCTTTCAACAAATATTGCCTTTGACAAAATTGAATCAATAGATCCATTTAACTTGTATAGGGTTACTACACATATAGTAAACGTGGATCAAGTGTCCTTATTTCTGGAGCAATAAGGAGGGAAATTGCAAGTGGGCATTACAATGAGAGTCTGAACATCAGAGCATCCCTCAATAAGAGAAGGATATTACTCCATGGTAAAGCACGCTACATGAGATAAGATACCGTGGATTCCCTTACCTTGGCTTTTTTTTTTTTTTTTTTGCCATGTAAATTTGGTATCTTGATGCTTAGAAACTCAACTAAATACATCAGAATAAAACATTTCAGACATTCGTGTCTTCGAATGTTTGCAAATGGCAATTTCTTTGTCAATGAGAAATATACCAGCATAATGCTTTTTGTTGCAGAAGCCTAAACCAACAGCCTCCATTATAAGAAAATCCCAAGTTCTCAATTGATATCAGACAGAGAAAGACAAATACTATATGGTATCACTTGTTTGTGGAATCTAATAGAATGGTAGTTAGCAGGGGCTGAGAGGGAGTGGGGAATGAAGAGGTATTGTTCAAATGGTACAAAGTATAAAGTATACAGATAAATACATTCTACAGACCTAATGCACAGCACGGTAACTATAGTTAATAATACTGTATGGTACACTTGGAATTTGCTAAGAGAATAGCTCTTTAGTAACTATGTGAAGTGATGAATGTGTTAATTTGACTGTGGTTAATTTGATAATGTCACAGTTCTACGTGTATCAAATCAAGTCGAACACATTAAATATATATAATTTTATTTGTCAATCATACCTTGATAACCCTGGGGGGCTGATAAACTTATCAAGAAAAATTATCCTAAAAAACTCCTATTGATGATGACACAATAATAGTTTAAATTTGTTAGTTTTACTCAAATAATACATTAGTTTGTCAAGGAAGCTTTGTATACAATGATTTTATTTTCAAACAGGGCCATTCTCTTTGCCTGTTATTTCCTCTGAACTCTAAATTGTTTAAACTTACAGATCTTGTAAAATGTCAATTTTCTGGCAATACATATTAGCTCCTATGCTTGCAGAAAACACAAGTTCTTTGCAGGAAAAAAAGAAAAGTTATCAAAACTGTCCTTTTCACAAACAGTAGGATTCACTGTGCTCAGGTGTACTAGGAAATCCTTTCATGAATTTTGAGACATTAACCCTCCCTCGAATGCTGTGTCCCAGAGGCAGCCACCCCAGCAAGGACAGGCAGATAAGTCTTTGTGATGTTACCTGGTGTTGCTAATGTCTCTAACCTGATGACTCACACTTCCCAAAGGCAATGGAGGGTGGGGTTGGGACTCACACCTAACTTGAATCCAGGCACCATTCCTAACAAGAAACATGTCCCTGGGCAAGCCACTTAAACCCGCTGGGTCTCAATTTCCTTGTCTGTCTAAGTGAGACTAAAACAGCATCAACCTGTAGAGCTGTTGCCAGGATTAATGAGCTAATTCCTGCAAAACACCTTACATGATAAGATCCTGTTCTTTGTCTTATAACTCTGGTTCCGGCTCATATTGGATAATTGGGTGGAGCTACTCTATTTACAGGGTGAAAAGTAACAGGAAAAGTGGCTTCCAGCAGCAGGCTCCCTGCAAGAGTTAGAAACAGAGTCCAGAACCAGCTTTTGACACTTCAGCTCTTCTCCATAGATGAATGTATTCAACACTCTTTATTAAGAACCTATTAGGTTGAATCATGTGTATATTATTTATACTAGAATTGATGGGGTCCTGTACTCTATGCACTCTGGCCCCTGACCTTTTGGTATACTTATTTCAGTTCTATAAAGTACCTCTGAAATATATTTAAAACTCAAATCAAATGTGGTCTCTCTCAGCAGAGTGATTTCCACGTGTACTCAGGGTTGCTGTGTTTCATTTTATGTTGTAGTTATCAACTAGGTAACAGTGCTATCAGATCAGGTTAACAGCATATGTTGGCTCAAACCTGAAAAAGTATCTTTTTATTTGTCAGAAAAGACCAGTAAGAAAAAAGCTCAAGAGAATCCCTTGACAAATTACTGAAATAAGACATTGGAACTTCTCTGCTCTTTCAGCTAGGATAACATTATTAATCGTCGTTATTGCTGTTATTTATCTGGAATCTAAGAGCAAAGTTGAGCAGAAGCTACAGAGATTTCCCATGTACCCCCTGCCCCTACACACGAACTCTTCTGTTATCAACAGCCCCCACCCGAGTGGTGTGTTTGTTACAGATGAACCTACAATGACACATCATTACCCTCAGGGTCTATAGTTTACATAAGTGACTACTTCTTTTTAATTCTGGCTTCTACAATGACTGACATATAGTAAATTCTTAGTAAATAAATTTTGCATTAAAAGACAGGTTCTCGGTTTGATCTAGTAGTGTTATTCACAAAGCTATGCAACACTGGAGGAGTAAAATTGATATGGGACATTCCCTTGTAAAATTCTTAATCTTTTAGCAGGAAATGATAAGGGACATCTCTTGCAGAGTTCTTAATCTTTTGAATAAACCTAGTTAAGTTTTCTTTCCTTCTTTCTTTAGGAAAAAGGCCCTCTCCCTCAAATTTTGATAATTGCCCTAAACTTGGTGACTCAGATCTCCTGGCTATTGATAAGGGTCATTGGCCCATTGTTAGTAGACATGGTGTTAGGCCAGCCAGGGTCCTTTGAGTCTGAGAGGAGAGGAGACTTTAGGCCAAAGGTCTTTTTTTTTTTTTCTCTTTAAGAAATGTATTAACTAAGCCTGTTTTTCTTTACTTGCTCAATAGGCTAATCAAACATAGAAATTAATAGATATATGATTTAAATAACAAGCTTATATCTTCTTTACCTTGTCTAGGGACTGAGGCAGCACTTCAGCAGGAAACCCAAGATCCCACCCTTCCCAGTAAAAGAGACCTCCCTCAGTCCCTCAGCATCCATACTAATAATAAGGGGGTTCATGGCTCTTAGAAAAGAGTTAGGCAGGAAAGTTAGTTAAGGGGTTTCGGGTCTGCTTGCAAAGACACTGAGGTCATCTTACCCTAGAAGGAGTCTGTCTTAGTGTGCCCACAATTAAGAAAGACAGAGGGCATTTTTAGGCTAAAAGTATCATACAAAGAAATGAGTAAGCAGAGAATTAGGTACCGGTTTAAGCCAGTCATTCGCACCTGTGCAATGAAGACCCCAACAACCTTCAACTCACCTGAGCCTCATTATACCCTCATTACAATATGATGCATATACCCAGAAGTTCATTAATACCATTATAACAGACTGAATTCTGGGAACGAACATGTGCAGAAAGCAAACGATGAATCACTGAGTCCTGTCAATCTTAATTGTTAATCATAGAAGCCCACCCCTTTAAGAAAAGTCACCACCCACAGCAAATAGGGATAAACACCCCAAAGGCTTTATCACCAGGCCTTTTGAGCCACACTTCTCTTGCTCAGGCCCACTTCCACGTCTAGAAGTGTACTTCCACTTCTAATAAAGCTATTCTTTCCTGCTATATTTCGGTGTCTTGCTTAATTCTTTGTTCAAGACATTGAGAACCTGGACAACACGGCCAGGAGAGGATCTCCACTCTCCGGGAACAGAATGATGGGAAAATATGAAATTTTTTTGACATTTTGAGTTTGAGATGTCCGTGAAGTTTCAAATGGATACATCTAGTAGACAGTTAAATATTTAGGAGTTCAGAAAATAAGTTCAGCTGAAAATATCAATTGGGGAATTATCTGCGAGTATGGTTGAGGTACTCTAAACTGCCAGTAGGTGAGCTCTCGTACAGAGTATAGACTGAAAAGGGTTGAGGACAAAGAATAAAACTATGGAAAGCCAACATCCCAGGATTTTTTTTTTTCAAAGCAGCCGAAGACGTATGGGGGAAGGAAGGCACGGAAACAAATTAAATGTTGGGAAGGTAAAAAGAAAAAAAAAGTGAAAAAAATTGTAATGCTAGAGTTAGCGATTGTAGACCTTCACCAGGGCTATGGAGCGGAGCACTAAGACAGGAAGGCAGACTGAAAGGGAGAAAGAAGAGAACGAGAGATGAGAAAGTCACAGTTGGAAAAGCTGCTCTTTCCTGCAGTTTACAGTAATGGAAAGGAGAAAAAAATATGACAATACCTACAGAGAGGCATGATGTCAAGGGAGTTTTTTTGTAGTTTTGTTATTATTTTGAAGATAGGAGAGACCTGAGGAACTTTAAATCCTAATTGGAAAAAAAGAACTAAGAAAAGGTAAGGTTGAAGATGTAAGAGATTTTCTGATTACGTTTGCTGTCTGGGGAGTGGGGCTAGGGTGGGATGCAGAGCTTGCATGAGCTGACCAACCTTCAGGGGAAATGTCACTGATGCTGAGAAGAGAGGCAGTGTGGTTACAGCAAACATGGCAGAAAAAGGATGGGCATGGCCGAGGCTAAGGGCTTTGAGAAACACTGTGAAGGTTTCCAATGCAATGCACTGTCACATCCGCATGATGAATCTGTTCTTTTCTAGCCTCAGAGAATCACAGTGTGTTAAGAGTGTGGCTCCTTCCAGTAACCATGGGAAACTGATTTTTCAATGACACAACAGAATATCATACTTGGCTCTCAAATGGTTCATGAGTGAATGGAGCTGAACTTGGATAGAAAAGTTCTAACCTTTTCTTTGACGATGTTGTTACTTCATACACATAGCACCAAAATGTAAGTGAAGTGGATAGACAGCAGAGAACCCAGGACCCTGAACATTTCACTGACATTAATAACATTAAGCAGTTAGCTACCACTTATTTACTGCTTATTATGTTCTAGTATGATGTTAATTTCATTATATTATCCCATTTGAACTTCAGAAAAACTCTAACATTCTGAGACATTTTAATAATTTTTTCACAATTTCAATAGGCTTATATGAAAGTACACGCACACATATGTGCATGAACATAGAAGTTTGATTCAATAATGGTACCCCAATACCTTATAAAGGCTTTCTTTGTCATCCGCGCAACTTTAAACTAGTTTTATTCAAAGGTCAGTGTTGCTCCAGTATGTGCTTTATTAGCACCAAAATTGCTTCGAGTTATTTTTGTTGTCATTGGTATTTTTTTTGTTCAAGGTCAGTTTATTCTTTCATTTATGTAACAAATATTTATTGAATACCTACTACCTTTCAGGTACTCAGGATACAGGGTTGACTAGAGAGTTCTTATCCCTTAAACATCCACAATATTTTCGAAAAGATAGAATAGTACGTAGATAATTATCACATAGTGTGATTTTTTTTTTTTTTTAAGCATTGGGAACTACAGAAGCACATGTGGAAAAAGACAGGTGGCCCAGTCTTAGGAGAATCAGGGCAGACATCCTGGAAGAAGTGACTTCCAAACTAGGATGTAAAGTATAAGTAGGAGTTTGAAGATAAACAGTGTAAAAGGAGAAAAATATTTCAGGTAGAGTAAATATAATTTATAAAAATATAGAGAGAATTTGGGAGAAAAATATTTCAGGTAGAGTAAATATAATTTATAAAAATATAGAGAGAATTTGGGATACTAATGGAACCTTTAATAGTTTAGTTTGGCTTCAGGCCAGTATGAGAAGAGTGGTGACTGATGAGGCCACACACTCTGCTAAGGATAGATCCTGAAAGTTTATTTGTCGTATTAAGGAGTTTGGATTTTATCCTTGGGGCACTGGTGTGTGGAGGAAGGAACGTGGATCACTGAGGGTTATAACCAAGGGAATGACATCAATAGAATTTAATTTTAAATCGACTTTTTATCATGGAAAGTTGTCTTTATCAACACTCCCCCCCACACACACACACACACAAACAACATGCTAAATAATACATTTTATAGGTAAAGACAGTATACTTGCTTGGCAAACTGCTTCTAGATGATTCTCCTACCTCTCCATCTCTGCCATTGCACACATATACACACTTGTCCCAAGATTTCCATCTCTTTCTAGAAGGAACTGCATTGACATGGAAATAAGGTCAAAGGATCACAAACAGAAACTGACCAGGATTTTTTTTTAAGCAGTCAGTTATTTTAGTTCAAAATAGAAACTATCCCTGCCCCAGGCAAATTCCCATCCCCCTGCCAGTCTTAGTCTTTCTCTTTCTGCTCCTGCTTCCCTTTCAAACTACAGGAATGACTGACCTTTACCTGTTCTCACCATTCCTGGTCTCTTGCCCCAGCTGAAAGTCAATACGGAAGATCATTATCAAAAAGAAGAAAGAGGAATGAGTTTACGGAGCACCGTTTCAAGGCGTGTTAGGTATTTCCTGATACCGCTGTTACACATTCACTGATTGTGTCCTTATAGCAACCTGTGGAGGCAGGTAAAATCCCTGTTCTGCAGGTGAGAAGTTGGGCCTCATGGTGATTCATTTCTCCTTTCTCCATCCAAGCATGGGGGCACTGGGCTAGAGGTTCAGGGTCACAGGGTGTGGCCAGGGAGGAATTCCAGGTCAAATTCTTTGGGCTCCTGCCTTTACAACTACATCATAAACAGGGCTGGGTCTCTCTTATCAAGGTCTTTTGTTATCAGTGCCAGTGCTCACAGAGCTTGCCGAGTTTCTGGTTCCCTGGTTTTCCCTCCCTGTGGCTTTCTCAATTTATGACTGTCTGCTCACTCAGACCTTGGGGGCCTCATATTACTTTGCCCTTGAGTGCCCGCAACAACTCGATTGCTCACTACTCACCTAGGTATACCCCATTTTCTCTTTGGTTTGTACCCAGCTCTGAGCTACATCTGAGCTTCTAGTGTCTTAGCTCTACCCTGTTCCCAAAACCCCCTACCTGCTAAACACAGCCCAGTATCCTCCTAGTCTCCAAGCACCTGCAGGGCTCTTCGATCCAGGGCCTGCCAGTCTGATTTTATCACATCCTTCCACAAGAAAAAGCTTTAGAAACTGCTCTCTGTTTCCTCCATCTCCTACCAACTGTTGAGTTATTTTTTCTAAATTAAGTCATAAAGAGTTTCACAATGAAGTACTAATGCTTTCTGTTTTTTGTTTTTTTTTTTTCCAAAGACTTAGGATCCAATGGGACCCAATCATTTCTTAAAAACCGAATGCAGACAGTAAAATCCGGCTATGAGTAAATTTAGTTGAAAAGCATAATTGGAGAATCACACACAAATCACAGATGAGTTCTCTAAATGGCCATTTAGCTTGCCTTTAACTTTCAGGTAGAAACATGGCTAAAATGAGAGAAAAAGAGAGAGGGAGAGAGGAAAGAGGGAGAGAGGGAGAAAGAGAGAGAGAGAAAGAGGGTGGGAGGGAAGGAGAGAAGGAGGGAGGGAGAGAGAAATAAGAACCATATATATTTTTTTAACTTTAGAGGATGATTTATTTAAGATATTCTTCACCTAAGGCCATCATACTGGAGCTCACAGATTTTTTTTTAAAAAAAGAAAGGGTCTTATCTACATAAAAAATAAGGTTTCAACAATTTTTATAAAGGGAAGGAGCCTTTCCAGTGGCAGTTACCTAACTTGTAAAATTCAGTATGCAATGGCCAGTACTGCAGGGCATGGTGCTGATTTGCTATTTTTTTTTTAATGGATAAATTTTTAACTAATAATAATGTGTTTTCTGATGCAAGGCAAGATATGAATGATCAAATCTCATGCTTCAGGCTACAAAGTAATTACTACAGAGAACAGAGTTCCCTTGCCTGTGTTTCAGAAGGCAGAGAGGGAGGGAGAGAGAGAGGGAGGGAAGGGGAGAGGGAGAGAGAGAGAACTGTGAGAAACCATCTTCCTTCCTTGGAGCCCCAAACCAGTCCAATTTCCTAACTAAGTTGCCCCAACTATATCACAGAGATGATATAGTTTTAGCCACTGTATATAAAGCTCTGAATTTTGCCAATTCATTCAAAATCTTCCCTTTATTTTTTCAAGATTTACCTCCTCTCTTTAAGTAAAATAAAAGGGTTGTTTTTCTAGTTAATATAAGGAAATAACTCAATGCCTGTGTTATTTATGACTTTTTTTTTTTTTTAAGCAATGGAAGCCTAGTAAGAGGTTCTTGTTTAAAAGTGATTGTAATTAAATCATAGCTGTGCAGGCACTATGCCAAGTGGCATCAATTTGTAACCTATGTTTAACTCAGATTTGTTACGTTAATCATAGTAATCCTATACATGGTAAATTATTGTATTTTTTAAATGTCTTCTTAAGTTTATATTCAAACTAAATACTAAAGCAAAATAACAATGAAAAAACTGTAGTATTGGGATTTTAATTTGACAGACCTAGATTTAAGTAAAGGCTTTGCCAGTTATTAGCTGGATGGCATCAGACAAGTAATTTAATCTGAATTTCTGCTGCAGAGATTAAAATAGAAGTATTTAAAAAGTGAAAATAATGATATAGACCACGTAGAGTTTTGCAAGGATTTAAAGAGATAACAGGCAGTGTCCAGAATATAATAAAAAATTTCAGCACATGATAGTATATTCTTATAACTATTAATAAAATGTATTTCTCATACTCATACTTGGATTTAGAATTAGGAAAAAATCCTACACTGCTTTTGCTTAACATATATTTTTTGTGAGCCTTGCATATCCAGTAAACAGGAGCCTTGATAGAGAAAGTTCAGACTGGGTCTGGAATTACTTTTAAATTAAACATTTTTAATGCCATTGAAATTAGACTCCTTGGCTCAAAGTAAAATTTATAGGTCCTTACTACCCAAAGGGAGTTCAAAGAATCAGCACCAGTAGCAGCACCTAAAAATGTGTCAAAAATGTAGAATCTCAGGCATTTTCTAGACTAGTGAATCAGAAAATGCAGCTTAACAAAATCTTCAGCTGATTCATATGCATATGAAAGTTTGAGAAGCATTGTTCTGATAGAGTGGTTCTCAGACTTTAGCATGCACCTGGAAAACTTCTTAAAACACAGGTATCAGGACCCCATCCCCAGAGTTTCTGATTCAGTGGGTCTAGAGTGGGCCTAAGACTTCACGTCACTAACTATATGAAGCTGATGTCACTAGTCCAGGGACCACACTTTGATAATGACTCGGGCATTCAGTAGAGACTTCAGAAGGGTCATACTTGAGTAGTAAGACTAAAGTAGACATAAAGGCTACTCTAGACCCACTCTAACAAGGTTTAAGAATAAGCCTTCAAAGTATCAAATTGATATATGTAAGTAATGAAACTACCTCCCACAAAGGAGCCCAGCACTCCTTAAAGAGAAACAACATGTCTATCATCCAATCAAAAATTACTAGCTATACCAAGAAGCAGAAAAAAGTACCCATAAGCAAAGTCAATCATAGAAACAAGAATGAGAGAGAGAGTAGAATGAGAAGGTAGGAGTATTATAACAGCTATTGTATACATGCTTAATAAGCACAGGACTTAAAGAAAAACATAGCATAAAAGAAGAAAAATAGAAAACATATTAAAGAACTAAATGGAATTTCTCTAGATGAAAGTTGCAAATGAAAAATTTACTGAATAGATTAGCGAGACATATATATTCAGGAGAATTTTTTTAAATACCCATAAAAACCTGTTTACAAATATTCATAGGAACATTATTCATACTAGACAAAAAGTGGAAGCAACTCATATATCTATGAATTGATGAATGGGTAAACAAAATGTGGTATACCCATATGATGGAATAGTACAGTCATAAAAACAAACAAAGTACTGATACAATATGCTACCCATGATTAACCCCTGAAAACACTGTGGTAAATAAAAATAAGCCAGTGACAAAGACCACATTGTATAATTCCATTTTTATGAAATATTCAAAATAAGTAAATCTATAGAGACAGAAAATAGATTAGTGGTTGTCTGGGGCTGGGCAGGGAGGCAAGGCTGGAAATGGGGAGTGATTGCTAATGGGCATGAAATTTATTGGGGGGGTGATGAAAATGGTCTAAAAGTGATTGCAGTGATGGTTGGATAACTCTTTGAGTAGACTAAAAACATTGCACTGTATATGTTAAGTAGGTAAGATTTGTAATATATGTATATCTTAATAATGCTGTTATATTAAAAATAGAAAAGAAAAAAGTTAGCATTAATTTCACACATAAGATGTCATTAGTGACCTTGGCTTGAACAGTTTCAGTCTGAGCTGGGAGAGGGGAAAGAGAAGCTGAATTATGTTTTGTGTACTGTGGGAGGAAACAAGAAAGTGAGGATGTGTAAATAATGATTACAGACCACTCTTTTAAAAAGTCTAGTTGTAAAAAGAAGAAACACAATGTAATTTAGGGGAGTTTGTGCTACAGGAAAAGACATAATAGGAGGTGAAAGAAAGAAAGATACAGAAGACTGGGGGTGGGAATAAGAGTTGACTGAGCAGGGTGTGAGGAGAGATAGAATCTAGAGAAATAAGAGGGATTAATCTTCCATGTGATACTACTCTTCAATGATATAGGAAGGATGAAATAGATAACAAATATTCTGTCTTTGAGTTGCTCACTTAGGGCACCATTTTGGCTGTTTGGCTGAGAGGACATTGCTCAGAACTCTACACTTCTCCAGCATTCCAGCATTATCTCTCCTGATGCTTGGCAAGGTGGTGGCAGTGCTAGTGATGGTGACGTGTGTGTGGGAGGGCAGAGGAGACCATCCTTCTCAGTGAGCTTCTTCACTTGGAAGAAAGCAACAGTCACCACAAAGAAACCTGATGGTTTTGGAGGCACAGCATCTATCAGGGATGCTCAAGCCAAATTTAGAGATTCTAAAACAAGAGGTACAAACTCAACTGTCTAAAAAGTCCAGGCAATTTATAATATCACCTATTGTTTATTGAGCACATATTATGTGCAGGCACACTTTATGTTCATCAACTTACTTATTCCCTACAACAACCTTATAATGTAGGTATTTTTAACCCTACTTGGCTGGGAGCACATTGAGGCACACAAAAGTAAGGGGACTTGCCAAGTAATAGAGGAAGCTGGTAGAGCTGGGGTTTGCAGCCAAGCAGTGTGACTGAGATCACATACTCTAAGCCATGCAGTTATATTGCCATTTTCTAAAGAGATATAAACAAGGAAATGGGTGGGCCTGCGGTGACAGAAGGGCACATAACCACACTGAAGACAACAGCCATTACTTGTGTCCAACCCATGGCTAATGTGCAAAAATATGGGCCCAGTGTTTCTAGATCTTAAGACTTTTTCGAAGAGGAAACTGAAATCCACACTTGTAAATAAAACCTCACAACTTTTAAACATGAGCAATTTATGTTTAAAAGTTTAAATATTCTATGCTAAGCATGTCTATAGGCCAATTATGGCTCATGATGAGCCAGTGTGTGGCCTCTGCTTAATGCATTTCCTATTTGCCTCAAGAATACTCACTAGTGGCACTTGCAGCTATAACATTTACCCCGAGATAAGCGGGTCACAGTCCTAAGCTTACCCCCAAAGTCTGCCACGAAATATCTCACTTTTATTTCCACATCACTCTAGTAGATTGATAGTCTTTGGAAACAAGTGACATCATTCTATTTATAGCATTCTGTTTTTAGTAGTGGTATTTCCATTTACAAAATATAGTAATTCTCAATCGCTGATAATGTAAAATCGTAGAAAATGTGGCATTCATACCCATGATGTTAACATCATTCTCGAACAGTTGTTAGTCGAAGATTCATTTGATAAATCCAATTTATGTATAATTTTCTGTTACATTAGGATTAGAGACAAGTTCTGTTTAGAAATAACTCCAAGAATAGTTTTTTATATTTTATTCTCATACTGAAAACTAGTCATATTTGCTTCAGTCTCAAAGAGGGTGTTTATGTAAAATTAAATTAATGCTGGCAGTGAGTTGCATTTTTTTTCTAAATAGGAAATGGGTTAAAGCAGGGGACTTCAACCCCCAGGGCCGCGGACCAGTACCGGTTCGTGGACTGTTAGGAACCAGGCCACACAGCAAGTGAGTGGCAAGCCAGAGAGCAAAGCTTCATCTGTATTTGCAGCCACTCCTCAGCACTAGCATCACTGCCTCAGCCCCACCTCAGGTCATCAGGTGTTAAGAATCTCACAGGAGAACCAGTCTCTGGTGCCAAAAAAGGTTGGGTACTGCTGGGTTAAAGAGACAGGCTTCTGATGTTTAAGAGAAAGAGAGATATACATACAAAATGTGAAGTTTGGCTTCCCAGACAAGAAAAAGCTAAAGGAGTTCATCACCACCAAACCAATATTACAAGATATGTTAAAGGGACTATGTTAAGGGGAAAAAATATGAATAATAAAGAAGTTACAACTACATATTTATCAACAATTATTGTAAATGTAAATGGATTAAATATTCCAATCAAAAGACATAGGGTGGCTGAATGGATAAGAAAACAAGACCCTTACATATGCTGCCTGCAAGAGACTCACTTCAGATTGAAAGACACACACAGATTGAAAGTAAAGTGATGGAAAAAGATATTTTAGGAGAATGGAAAAGAAAAAAAAAGTTGGGATAACAATACTCATACAAGACAAAATAGACTTTAAAACAAAGGTTATAACAAGAGACAAAAAAGGACTCAGTAA
Source organism: Macroglossus sobrinus (assembly GCA_004027375.1). Taxonomy (NCBI): domain Eukaryota; kingdom Metazoa; phylum Chordata; class Mammalia; order Chiroptera; family Pteropodidae; genus Macroglossus; species Macroglossus sobrinus. The sequence goes on along the minus strand of PVKZ01001492.1, from coordinate 15,643 downwards.
TCCCACTTCTGGGTATTTATCTGAAGAAAACCAAAACACTACTTTGAAGGGACATGTGCATCCATATGTTTACTGCAGCATTATTTACAATAGCCAAGATATGGAGGCAGCCTAGGTGTCCATCAATGGTTGAATGGGTAAAGAAGAGGTAATACACACACACACACACACACACACACACACACACACACACACACATATACATACCTACACACACATATAATGGAATATTACTCAGTCATAAAAAAGAATAAAATCTTGGTAGAGGAAAACAAATGTGAAGTTTGATAACTTCAGAAGATCAATATATCTAAAAATGGCATTTTTAAATGTACAGTGCAAATGGGAAATGTACACACATTAAGAAACAAGCAATTAAACAAATATGCATCGAGAATAACATCAAGTAGTAACAGCCCAATACAAAGAAGAGAAGAGGGCAGACATTTCAAAATAATGAACAACAACCATAAAAAGGCTGGGCTACTGTCATTGACAAGGACAGTCAGGATGAGAGGTTATTCTCCTACTAAGATAAATGTGATCTGAAAGAATAAATCTTTTGATGTAAAAATCCTGTTTCACTTACATTGGGCACACTGTATTTATTCAGTGAGATATAAAACACAAAGAGATAAATCCATCACTACTTCTCAAGGTCATTGGAAGAAGAAAAATAAAGAGCACACAGGTGTGGGCCTTATGCACCTGTTACAAATAGATGTGAGTCTAAATACATTCCTCCCTTAGATTAATTAATCATTTAAAAATGTATCAGACTTTTTCTTAGGCTGATACAGCCTAAGAGATAAAATATTAACAGTTTTAAAAACTTTTACCTCAAAATAGCTTAAAATTCAGTATGATTTAAGTATTTTATTACTAAACAGGTTGAATATTTTTCATCTGTTTATTTGACTCTTCTGTCCTTATTTTGTGAATCATCTCTTCTTCCCCTTTGCCATTTATCCAAGTACTATTTTGACTATCAAGTTAGCAATTTTTAAAAAGCAATCTGACATATGTTATCAAGGCAGTTTTACATATTTTTACTTGATAATATCATTTTTAGGAATACATAGTGAGAAATTCACTTGAAACAGAAAAATCATTTTATGAACAAAGATATTCAAAATAAGAGATATTTATAATAGTGCAATACTAAAAACAGCCTACAAACACACAAAAATAAAGTAACGTGATTTTTATAAATAATATGGGAAATGCTTATGATATTTCATAAAAGGAAAAAAAATCATTTAAATGTTATTTCTGTGCAAGTTTGCATAGAAAAATGACTGGAGGACAAAAATACAAGTATTGGATGATAGGATTATAAATAATTTGTTTCTACTCTAATGTGTTTTCCATATTTTATCCAATGAGTATGTATGCCACCCTAAACGTACCCGATTTTGTTTGATCTCAGAAGCTAAGCAGGGTTATACCTGGTTAGTACTTGGATGGGAGACCACCTAAGAAGACCAAGTGCTATAGATGTAAAAAAAAAAGAAAGAAAGAAATTTTATTCTTAGAAGATATATCAATTAACGATTCTATTTACAATTGAGAGAAATACTCTCACTTGAACAAACATTAGTATTCTTAAAGGCTATTGAGTTGTTCACAGAATCTTCAGAAAGCCCAAGAATAAAGGTGAGAGGAAATGCACCCAAAAACAACCCTGAAAATCGTTCTAAATCCCTGGTGAAGACACCAATGCTGTCTCCACTGGGCTGGGACACTCCATTTTACTTCACAGATAATGCAAACTGTCGCTAGAGCAGGTGTCACCATAGCCATGAGAAGTTCCGTATTTATGCTACAGGATAGATTCAGTGTGGTCTCAGCTTCATTTCAACACTAGCTTCTGTGTAAAAGCCTGAAGTGGGCAGATCTGATAGGTGGATCCTCTGTACGATGCTCAATCCAAGGTGTAAAGGAAATTAGAAAGTGAGAATCTAGCATTTTTAGCTTCTGTACTGGGAAATATGCTCTTCCAGAAGGTGGGAAGGATTCCCCACACTCAGGGATGAGGTTCCTATACTACTGACAAAAACAGGGACAAGTGTTCACCAGAGAAGATATATCACTCAAGACTTGTGAGGGGGACAGCTCCATCCGGTGCCCAGGACGCCTCTCATGTACCTAGACGAGACACAGCTTCTCTGAGTCTTGACAGAAGGTCATGTAATTCTCCAGGAACACGAGGAAATGAAAGTTGTCTAAAAAACAACTGTGAAGCCATCTATCACCTACCTTCCTATCTCTTTTCCTTGCCTCCTGGGTTTCTGCTGAAGTACGGGGCTTTGGTCTCACCCTCCTCAGAATAGAAATGAAGAACATAAAACATCTTAGCTGCCATCTAGAACCGGCTTCTCAGCAACAGGGTATCTCACAATTTGTATTCCATTCATCTGGCTCCTTCTGTGTCAGTGCCATCCTTCTTGGTGTGCAGGACAAAGATCTAAGGAGCTGATACCTTTGGCTTACTCTTCTGATTGCTCTCTAAGTAATAAACTGTCTAAATCTGTAAGTGGCTCATGCTATCTTTATTAGCCAAATAAGTTAAGCCTTGGCCTTGGCCTTGCCTTTTTTTATACGTGCATCCAACCCAAACCTGCTCAAACAGAAGGAAATGTACTGACCTATATAACTGAAAACTGGGCCCAGGAGCTCTAATGAAAGTATCATGATGCCGTATCTCTTCTCATTACAGACTCTGTTTGCCTCTCTCTGAGTTTGGCTTTGTTTTCAGACTAGCTAGCTACACAACGTGGTCCCCAGAATTACCAGGTTCACAATCCAAGGGAATCACAGTTTTTCTTTCCCAACTATTTCCACAGGAGCCACATGACTGGATCTCATAGGACGGATTTAAATTGTGACTGGAATATGAAGATCATCCAGGGCTCTGCCATGTTCTTACCCTAGACTGAGACTGGGGAGGTGTGGCTTATGAAAGGAAAGGAAAGTCCTGAGAAAACCATACTATATATATATCTAGTATATATCATCTTTACATATATCATATACAATATATACTATATGACATCTATAGCATGTATTATAAGTAGTATATATCATGTGTAAATAAACCATGCAACTGATTAGATATAGCAATAGATATTCATCTTATATATAGAAGTTAGCTTCAGTTTTTCACAGAAACTGATTTTTCAACTTTTTTCACTAATAAATATCAAAATGCCACCTGCATATAATTTAAAATATACATATATACATATATATTAAATATATATATTATATATACATACATATATATATATATATTCTCAACTGTATGTGTTTGGTATTTTGATGTCTATTAGTGAAAAAAGTTGAAAACCCAGTTTGTATAAAATCCTGGAACTAAACTGTCACATAAACAAAAAAGGAATGGGTGAAATTGCTTCTTTATAGTATTTGTAACTAAAAAAAAAAAGAGGAAAAGAAAAAAGACTGAGCTCATTAAAGGATGAATTTGAACAGAGAAGTTAATAAGTGTACTCAGTGTGGGAGTGTTCGTGAGACAGTTTAAGGCTGTGAAATGAATTTAATGTTTAGAAGAAAATGAGAGATAATTCCACTTAATGAGTATACAGCAGACTAATTATTGTAATGAAATATGTGTAATTAAAAAGAAGTCTGCTTTCTAATGATTTTATTGACTGTAAACCAGTTTGTAAAACCCCAAAGATAGCTAAAGACAATACAGATAAAGGCTGCAGGGAAAGTTTACACAAGTAGAGTAAATATCTGTTTATTATTATTATGAATTAAAGTTAGCATTCTGCAATTCTGGTCTCCTTTAATATAATATTCCCTGATTTCTTAAGGCAATGCACACTTGAAGAGAGAAGAGAGTACTTAGAAATTTTTAAAAAGTCTTAAGGTAATCATCTAAATATTTAAATAGAAATTTGGAAAAAAATGCATTTTAAAATAAATTTGTAGAAAAATGTAAAATTATGACAAGTTTCTTCATAATATTCGTGCTAATATTCATTCATTGAATCAAAGTATCAACCAAGCCCATACAGCTCTGTTTTATAGAGGGACTTAGGGGTGACGAATGAAGCATACTTTCATGTTTTACTTTAGTCACACACCCACACGCAGCTCAGTGGACAAGGAACAACAGAGCAACTGGAGGAGAGTGGAATTGAGAGTTTCGAGCCAGAGCTGCAAAAGTGACCGTTTCTACCTCTGATTCCCCTGAGTGTATAATAGTGTGTGCATGAGTTTTGAATGTGGGCAGTGTTATCTGACATATCTTTAAGAAATTATCAATCTTGGGGAAAACTCAGAGTGATTAATTTTCTGGTATATGTGCCCTTGAACCACCCACTGTTCTCACCTCCTCTCAGACAAATAGTAGCTGTAAGTGGTGGTTTGCTGGGGCCAGCCTGTACCAGATCATGAGACTGTCCGTTTTTAAAAAACTGTCAAGTTTTTGAGAAACCTGCTGGCTGCTTATTAAACATAGCCATTATTAAAATTTAAATTATATAAGCTTACCATAGATAATGTATACTAGAAATAAAGATAACAAATACTCAACAATTACTAATTATTTTACTATTTTTTATTATCTATGCTCTTGAGGTTATCTATATCTGTCATGTTGGTACAGTGGGTAATACTATATATTGCTACACACTTGTTCATAACTCCACTTTCAGTGACTTCCTGTTGGTAGCTTGAAATTGATCATGGTGGAAATATCTGCACCACAGAAATCAACAAGTACTGCAAATTAGAGCCCTTCCCTTGCCCTCCCCTCCCAACCCCCGCCGCCATAAATGGTTTGTAAACAAACATGTACCAGCACACCACTGAGTAGAAGCCATAATGAGAACTGAGTCAAGCCCTATAGATCCTAAGTCTGGAGGATGGTATTAAGCTCTGGCTGCTCTGTGCAGTGGAAGAAAGTGATAACAGGTGAGTAAAACCCACAAAGATGTGATCTATACAGGTTGTCATTCTTCAGAAGTGAGGCAGAGAGAAATTGGGATTCTGGCTAGGAGCTATTGAGATAAGATCTTAGAAAAGCCAACAAAAGCAAAAAAAAAAAGTGTAAAGAATTGGGTGGGTGTTAAAACTACAAAAAAAATTATTGAACTAAGTCGATTAGATGTTATAAAGTGGCTCCTAGGCATGGGCAGGAAAGAAGCAGTAAAAAGCAGGAACAATGATTTCTACCTTTGTCCTAAATCACTTCAAACAAAACCTTACTTTTCTGAAATTCTTTCTTTTCCCTCTGTTCAAAGCTCTTAAATCTTCAATGTCTGATCTCACATTAAAAAGGAAAGAAGCCAGATTAAAACAATTTACACAGAGTATGATTAACATTCTTTAACACTAGAGCAATGTTCACACACACCATATACACATACAGGTTAGCTAGAATAGCATTCATTGGGGAAAAACTCTTGGAGATAGAATTAGCAGCAGACATGTAGGTTCCCAGTTGCCCATTCATTGTAGCAGGGCCAGATGTAAGATTCAGATGATCCTAAGCCTTGAGCCATGAACTTTGGGGTTCTATGATTAAAGAAGCACACTGGATCCGTCTTTGTGTAATTCCCTGCTGTGAGGTGTTTGTTAGAAACTTGACTTCAGCTTCATCCTGCCAGGTTAGTTGTCATAGATAGTGGAAACAATCTCTGCCCTGGACACTGGGGTCCAGACCTTATAGTTTTAGTTCTGTGACACCCCAAACTTGCAGCAGGAGTGGCAACATCAGGATTCATGGCTAGAAAAGCATCAGTCCTTCATCCAGGGTTAGAACCCAAGCCTCGCTCATTCTAAGTATAGCCAGCAACCGTGGAGCTTAGAAGGCCAGCTCCTTTGTTTGGAGGAGGGTCTGCAGAGGATCATTCTCAGTCACATTTATCCTTATATATCATTGACACATAGCCTGGATCCTCCAAAAGATTCTGGGAGTGTAATAGATGAGTTCATTAACATATGGATTAGTTTATATTAGATGAAAAGTTCAAAGATTTTTTTAAGCAGAAAGGTCTTCCCACCCCTGTCTTCTAGGATGTCTCATCCTACCAGAATGAGTATTAACAAATTAATGCCCCTTTTATGAACATCTAGAATAAGAATAAAAAGTTTCTTTTTTCCCCCTACTGATGATAAAAGAAACTTGGATATGTTTATAGAGAGGGAAATATTAAATATAAAGTAGAAATTGAAAATTGAGGAGAAAGGAAAATGAATGGATTAATTTCCTAAAAAAAAAAAAAAACTACAAAGGGGAAATAATAAAAAGCAGAGATGGGGCTCAACTTTGGATAAGGAAAGAAACACTTCTTATGAAACAGGAAGGAAGAAAGAGAGTAATGGTGATGAAGCAGAGAAATTCAGATGTGGATTTTATTTGGGCAGCTAATATTACTTGAGCTTATGCAATGTGAATAAATCTCAGCTACTTCCTGCAATGTGGGAGAGGGGATGGAGGAAGGGAGAGTGAAGTATGATTCCCAGCACAGCTCTCCCCCAAATCACCTTCTTTCCAAATTCTCATTCCTGAGCTTTTCACATTCTTGATGGAAGCGAGGGGTTTATAGATTATCTGATGAGTTCTGAATCGGCCCAATTTAAAACCTCTGGTGGTCTAATTAACAGCTCACATTGGTATCTGATATCTATTCTCTCTTGGTACCGCCCCGAACTTCTCAGTTTAACATCCTGTTGCACAACACTGGCTAAAGGATAGGAGACGAGTGAAAATACAATTTTAATTGAGTGAAGTGAGTGCTGTGTGTGGAGTAAGCACATCAGGTTATAGAAGCACATTGGGTGGGAGGGAAACCCACATAATATTTCATGGCCAGAGAAAAGCTGCCATAAGGAAATGCCCTTATGACCCAAAAGGAATTACCCACAAAACATGCGAGGTAGAAGGGTGGCAAGAAAAAACGTTTCATTAGAGAGAGGAGAAAATGTGTAAAGGTCTGGAGGCAGGAGAGTTAGAATTGCCGGTAGATTAATAGGACCGGTGAGGTCAGAGAGCTCATGGGAAGCTACGCCCCAGAAATACCTTGAATGCATTCCGAAGAGTTTGGAATTGATCCTGAGAACAGCAGGGAATCTTACAGGAGCTTTAAGTAGAGAAGGGACTGCGATCAATTTTGTGTTTAGAAATCATTCTGACAGCAGGGTATAGAAGAGAGAAAAACGAGACTGTTGAAATAGTCATGGGGATGAGGGATAGCATCCTGAAATAGAGTGAGGACAGGGGGAATATTTCTTCCAGAGAAGGTAACATTTAATACGTGGCATGGGAGGAGCCACCCGGGGACACACCCAGATGTTCGTCTGGGATAACTGGATTGGTGGTCCTGATTTCAGTGAAACAAGTATTACTGGTCAGATGCTCTAAAACTTCTTGTACAATAGGAAGAGGTAGGGAAGGTTGGAATCGTTTAGAATTGATTTCATTCTTTGGGTGTATTGTCTACTTGTGCCAGGCATGGAGACAGGGAGAGTGAAAGAAGCCAAGGAATAATAGGGGAGAGAAATAGGGCAGGGTGAGGGGGGAGGGGAGGTGGAAGAAAAAGACAAACGGGAATCTCGCAAGGCCCAGTCAAGGTTAGATAAGATGAATTAGTAATGGAAACAAGAGTTTTGATTATGACATTCTTACAGCAACCTTGGACAATGTGAGAACAGAATCAAAGAGGCAGATGAAGATGGTGGGTTGAACCCAAGCTGAAGAATATGGGGTAGTGTGGGTAAGCTTATAAGAAAAGTATAAAATGAGAGTCAATATCTGGACTAATATATCTCCAAAATTCCTTTCCATGTGCACAAAGATGAATAGGGAAGTCAGAACAGAGCCAATAAAAGAAAAAGGAAAGAGTGAAAGCCTGGAGGCGGGTGGACCAAGAATGAAGGAGAGTGAGGCAAACAGGATGTAGTCATCAGAGAGAATGTCAGCATTCAAGGGAATGGCAGTAGCAACATTCCGACTAATAAGGTGGATCCAGATGTTGGAAGGCAAGATGGTTGAAAGCGTCATGAAAATGAGTGCTGACCTTCAGAAAAATGAGGCCCAAAGGAAGGCTGTGAACAAGAAAGAGTTGTGCTGGAGGTCAGTAAACCAAGGTGACAGGATAAAGAGCAGAGAAGAGAAACTGTTAGGAGCTCGTGGTCAGTTGTGCGGAGGAAGAGGCAGATGAGGGGCTGGGTGTGGGGATCAAGGAAACTGGTATTATCAGGAGAAAATAGTTTTGTGTAGTTGTCAGGAGAAGAGAAAACCATTCTAGGAAGGAATTCATTTTCAAGAAAATAATACGTTGCAGGAATAGAAGAGGCCGCAATGACATTCCCCCCCCCCCCCACTGGTCATTGTGGAAGCTGGTAGAAAATGGAAGGTGAGGATGGTCGGAGATGGCCAGAAACACATGGTAAATAGCAAAGAACATACTAAAGGGGACACAAGGAAAAGTTGTCTCTTAGATGGCAATTTTTTTTTAAACAAACACAATTGAGGCTCCTCTGAGTCGTTGCACTTCTAGACACCCCAAAGTCGTTTTAAGTTTATTCTCTAAAATTTGGGGTGGGGCATCATAGCTACTGAGTATCTCCACAACAAACCAATTCTCTGTAGGGGTCTTCCCTTTGAAAGTTCCTAAGTGCTTACTGAGGAATGTTAGGCAGAAAACAAAATAAAACAGACAGGAAGATCATTCTTTCCCGGTTGTAGTATGAACATGGAGAGTGTTCACTAATGAAACAAATCAGTTCGGAAAACTTTAAATTTCCTATTAAACAAATATCACATTAAAAATCCGAAAGTGATGAGTAAGAGGTGAAGATAGGAGGTGTATATTTAAAAGGTTTCACCCACACCCTGTTTTGTGGTTTTTACTCTGGTGCTGCCACCACACCTATGAGTTTCGCTTATTAAAATAATAAAGAAGTCGAATGACTAAAATCTGCTGAACGGTGCATAGTAAGTAAACACAGTCCTTTAAAGGCTAAACCTGACAGACGAGATCAGTATTCAATTGGGAGAAAGTCTGATGAAGTTAATATTTTTTTCCAACCTGGTCTACGTGTATATGCTGGTGTGTGTAGTTTTATCTTCAACTGAACTTTGAGAGAGTTAATCTTATCTTTTTTATTTCACTTACACAATCTTGACGTTAAAACCAAAGACAAAATGGGAATAAATTGGGGCAGAGAATCTAAAGCATACATAAAAATTTTTTAAATCTTTTCTGTTTAAAAGAAACAGTTCACAAGTTTCAGGCAGTTCACAAGTTTCAGGCAGTAAAATCATGACTAAAGTTTTATTGTGGTAAATATAACTTATGCAACATTATATGTACACAAGAACGTGATATCTGCATGTATAAAAATTTTAAAAATAGCCGTCAGTAGATTAGGTACCATTTAAGGAGCTCTTACTATGCGCTGAACTCTTTTCATGTCACATCATGTAATTTGGGCATCCATACCCGAAGGACACCCTCATCCCCGGTTCACATCGCACCACTGGCGCGCAAAGCAGCAGGTTACCTGCGCGGCCTCCTCTGCCAGTAGGTGCTGGAGCTGAACCATCGGATGACAACGCGACATTTTAAACATCCAACTAGAGTCCCATTTAAAGCAGATCCACTCCAGTGTGACTGATGACCTTGACTTTACCTTCTGAGTCACAGCTCCAAGACCAGTTTGCAGTGAAGTTGAGGAAAGGGAGGCAGGGGAAAGTGTGAGAGTTGGGGACAAGACAGGTGGAAGAGAACAGGTGGGAACTAAGAAGAGGGGTAGAAGGGACAGGTGCAGAGCCGGGCGGTGGGGCCGGGCGTGGGTGGGGAGGCTCCAGGCGCTCAGCGCGCTGGCGGGCGGAGCCCACACGGAAAGCCGAGCAGGAGCGAGCGCGCCAGGTGGGGCCGCACCTCTGCACGGGACCCGCGCAGGCGCCAGGGCGGCGGCGCGCTCACCTGGGCCCACGTGACGAGGCGGCGCGGCCACGCCCCCGCCCGCGCGGCGCTCGCGGCCCCGGCGGGAGGAGGGTTCGCCCCCGGCGGCGGGAGCCCGGGAGCCGGAGGCGGGAGCAGGGCGCAGGGCGGCGGCGGCGGCGGCGCGCGGAGACGCAGCAGCGGCAGCATGTCGGCCGGCGGAGCGCCTGTCCTGCCGCCTCCGAACCCCGCCGTGTCCTTCCCGGCGCCGCGGGTCACCCTGCCTGTCGGCCCCGACATCCTGCGAACCTACTCGGGCGCCTTCGTCTGCCTGGAGATCGTAAGTGGGGCACCCAGGGCTGGGAGCCACATCCTGGTCGCCCGCGCCGTGTCCCTGCACGCGCGCCCCCGGCCCCCTTCCCTCTAACGTGGCCTTTTCCTGCGCCCCGCTCGGTGCCCAGCGCAGCGCGGGCCCTCTTGCCTGGCACCTGTTAGCGCTGGCACCTGTTCCCCTTGCTGGCGACTGAGATGGCCCCGAGAGAGCGGGCAGGCGGCCCGTGGGGAACCGAGGATTGGGGACTTTGAGAAAAGGGGGTTCGGGTATGGGGGCGCCGTCAGAGACACCCCCACACACCCCACGTCGGGTTGGCCAGGGCCGGCGCTTAGCTGGAGCCCCAGCAGGCGCTCTCGGCCTTGCCTGTTGCTAGCCTGCCATTTTGTTAGGTGGTGCTAAGGGACGGCCGTGGAGAGGTGTCGCGGAGGCTGTCACCCTGTGGAAAACCGGGGCGGGAGGTACCAGGAAGAAGAGGAGGAGGGCTGAAGACCTGGGCATTTCCCCTTTTTGCCATGATGAGTGAATGCTCTTTGGATTGGGGAGAGGAGCAGGGCTCAGGAGACAGGACAGGAAAAGGTGAAGGATGTACCTTGCCCTTGGCACTTTCTAACCGAGTGAGAATGGTGAGCAAAAGGTACACATGTGGCTGTCAAGTTCATCGCTGCCTGCCTTTGCGCCCTCTTTCTTCCTGGTTTACCTGTACCTCTCCGAGCCTTCTCAGCACCCTTTCTTGGGCCTAAGTGAAGGTGAGGGCACCTGGCCTGTAATGCAGAGTTCTTGGACTAGAGACTGGAACTTTTTTAAAAGGAATTTTATGGAGTTGGAAGATTTTGAAGCTCGCTGTGAACCAGGGGGAATTTTGCAAACATGAATTGGGTAACCCGAGGTTGCATCATGCCCCAAGAACGACAAATAGAGTGAAATGTCAGTGTCTTCTTTCCTGCAGGCTGCTTTTGTTTGCTCTCTGGGTTTGGGCTTTTCGTATCTCTCCCCTTACCCCGCCTTTTGAGTTTGCATAACCTGGATTTGGGTCGCCTTCCTTTCTGTTTTGTGCTTGTGGGGTGGAACACTTTGTGAGCACTGGTTTTCTGCCCTATTATGCTAAGGTGTCCAGGGCACCCTAAGTTTAGCTTAGATTTGAATCTGAAAAAGGAGACAAGTGAGTTACAGGTTACAGCATCAGTAATCAGATTGTGACTGCAAGCTAGGCGAGGCTGGTTTGGGTCTGAGCCCACTTCGGAAGCATCTAAATGCTTCGGATGAGGGGATGAGGCGCAGGAATCCATGGGAGGCACGTGGGGAGTGGATGGCATTGGGCTGGCTGCCCTGCTGTGCAGACACGTTGAGAACAGTTGAGACCCCGGCAGAAAGATTGTATGGGTTCTGGGCTACTTTAGTTTCATGTTCCCCAGACACCAGTTTTCAGCATACCTCTTTTAGAAGTTTTTGCCTCTCCACATTCCACTTGTTCTAGAATTTACAGAATGTTCTCTGAAGTATATTCACTTTCAAAAGTTCCATACCTACCTTAGCCTCACCCTAAGTAATATCTGTGAATTCTCAAATCTGATATGCTGATTCTTTTTCTAATATTTATTCAAATGTATACTTATTTTTTTACATATATATGTAAAGATATATAAAGATACATATATGCATATATGGAACTATATAAAAATATAGTTCTTCTTTGCATGTATATATATATGCAAATCAAATGCCATTTCAAGAATCACCGGTGGTCATGTGACGGTTTCAGAAACATTGCCTAATTCTGAAGGAAGAGAGTAGAAAATGAGTTATTTTATTCCTCTCCCCCCACCCCGATATTTATTAATTTAGCTCAGTGGTTAGTGCTCTGCTCTTACTATACTTAATTACTGGGGCAGCTTTTAAAAATACTGTTGCCAGCCCAAATTAATTAAACCAAAGTCTCTTGGGAGAGCGCCCAGAGTCAGCTAGGTGTTTGCAAAGCCTCCCAGAGGTTCTGATGTACAGTCACGGCCAGGAACCACCAAGGGAAGCCTTTACTTGGGCTCTGTGCCCAAGACAGCTCCCCTCTTGCAAATGGGAATTCTCTCTCTTTCTCTCTGCCAGAATTTCTGCCACTCCCATCCTAGGAGGGACCCCAGACTCACAGAAGTATACAGTTGATTCTTCCTGTTTCTTCATTTCCTCTAGCTGCTTGTCCCGAAACATGTCTAGGACCCTCATCTAGATAGAACAGCATTCCTTCCAAAAGCCATTTTACTTTACTTTCCAATACAGCCAGACATCCCGATCGGTTTAAATCTTAGGCCTCTATTACCTCTTTTATTTGAATATCAGCCTCTCTCCTCCCCACCCTACCCCGCAAAAAACTAAAAGGAACACAATATTCCAATGAGACTAGTCACCTTAGAGTAACATGAGACCACACGGGAGCCAAACTGTGTCTCCTTCACATCCTTCTGCACCACGTGGAGCTACTGGGTCATGTGCTTTCAGAGAGCAGAGATGGAGGCCGCCCTGGTACTTCTCTATCTAGAATGCCCACACTGAGCAGATGCGCAGCTATGAGCTAAATAAACACTTTGAAGCACCTTTGGTTCCTGCTGTCTTCCTTTCCCTCTAGTTTTCTGATTCCAGAGTGTTAGGTCTCCCACAGCCCCACTTAAGAAGCTCTGCACCCTACAAATTAAATGTGAGAATTCGCCAGGAGAGAGCGAAACTCTAGGTGGTCTCCTTTATGGGGACCAGTTATTTTAGTGTCTTCCAGTGTTTCTTAATTTTAAACTTTTTTTTTTTCAGAATCATTTGTCCTTGTAATTTCTCTGTTTATGTCCCATTGCTGTCTAAAAACCTTATAGGTAAAAATGGCATCTGACAAAGATGCACTGGGCTCTCAATCAATAGTTGGCTAAGTTAATGAAACCATGATCTTCAAGTTCAGTTTTCACATTAACTAGTAACTTTGCTCAAAGAATTCAGTCCCAAACCCTTTACTGTACCCCCAGTCTCTCAGGTGTGAGCCGTTTGTTGGGGAGATAATACAATTAGTACTCACCTAACAGCACCAGGTATAGTACTGGCTTCATAAGTGGAGAATATGGCAGCCTCACATGCATGGGGTGTTTTTCTGAAATAGGTGTGTTCCACTCCTAGAAACCCAAGTTGTCAGCCTCCTCATTTTTGCACTCAGCAATATTTACCAACGCATACTTTCCATAGAGAGTTTAATGCTAAGTTAGTTTTGCAAAGCGAAGCCTTTTAGTTTAGGGTGGAAGATATCACCTTCTAAAAGTATCCTTTTTTAAATCTCTCAATATTTCCTGAATTAATGTTTTCTAAGGCATTCATCAGGAACTTATTGTCTACCTACTGTGTAAGGTGTCCTCCTGGGAACAAAGATGTTTAGATCCCTCCTCACCTCAAAGATCATAGAACCTGGTTAAGAGGATATGCCCCCAAATAACTACAAACAGAGAGAAGAAAGATGTAAGTATGGAAAGTGAAATAGAGCTAAAGCATTTTCCAGGCAGCTGTATATAAGAAAATGACATTGGAGCATCTGTACATTGGGCTGAAAGAGATATTTTAGGTCCCTGTCCTCAGTGAGCTTATCTTGTATAATACACAAGAAAGAGCGACGTAACAGTATTAAACAAGAACAAGAATAAAAGGCCATTATTGAATTCCGTGGGTTTCACAGTTTCAGTGTTTAGGAAACTATGTTTCCCGAGATATTCATTAACATTTAATGGGACACAGTCTAAGATTCTTATTCACATGCTTCTAACTGTAGTGTTTTGGATGTCACAGTCATCTGGCCTTATTTTATACACTGGGATTCAAGATAACATAGCTCCTGAGCTTAATAGAAATTCCTATACAGTGAAATATAAAGTCAAGAAGGAATTACAGTGCTGGGTTTGAAGTGATAAAATTGGTTTATGAAAATTACTGTTGAAAACAGCGTAGAGTACATCTGACCCATGGGGAGACCAGCACAGGCAGCTTTAACGAGATGGTGACATTTGAGTTTAGCCTTAAATGATGTGTAGACATTCAACAGACAGAAAAAGTGGGACAGAGAAATTTCAGGTAGAAATGAGGGCATGTGTAAACCCCAGGGACAGGAAAGACATGGCATGAAGGTCCTTGTAAGGTTCAAGGTGTCATTTGCTGAGAAGTGATAGGCCAAGGTGTAGAGTTTATTCTGTCTGTGATAGGGAGCTGCTGAAGGACAGAGATAAACTTGATCAGACTGTGTTTTAGGAATCTTTGAGTAAAGTTTGGTTATAAAACAGATTGAAGGCAACGAGGTTGGTTAAGGGGCTTACTGCTGTGGTTTGCATGAGGGATGATGAGAACCTGAAGTAGGGCAAAGGAAGGACGCAGAGAAGGAGAGAGACAGATTGGAGGCTTAGGGAGTCCAGCAAAGATAGGAAGTTTGACACGTCTTGAAACGATACTAGGCCAAACTTAAATATAAGCTGTAGCTCAGAGGAATTACTCCAGAAAAGCAGATGTGAATGAAAAGATGATGGAGGGCTGTGGAGCAGGCATGTGCAGGCATGCAGATACACCTGTGGGCGGCATTTCAGGTTACTGTCCACTCAAAGCACTGGCTTTAATTGGACTCGCAGATAAATACATTTTCAGAGGCATAGAGTTTTCTTTTCTTGCCCAGAAAATAAATGTTGGTTACAAAGGGAAATTGTGTGTTTGCAGTGGTCAAAAGGGAAACATATCCATGTTTCCCTCTCTAAAAGGGTTTTAATTCTCTAAGTAAGATTTTTCCTTCACCTCTAGGTTAAATAGCTCCACCTCTGTGAAAAGGGTCTTTAAAACTTTGTCAGTGATTATTTTCAGCCGTTGTTAGCCCTGACTGGCAGCCCGGTAAGAAATATGAAGAACTGAAATATGGAAACTTTTTACCAAGTGGCTGAAGACCTTGACCTTGAGCTCCAAAGGAAAAGGTCAGGGAGAGGAGGTTTGTTCTGTGGAGCTCGATAGAAACGGTGCACCTGGTAGCAGAAGTCATGGACGTGGCATTTCTGCTTTGATAGGGATGAAGAGAAAAGACTGTGTAATGGCAAAGGACAGGGACCAGGCTGGTGTACCCGGTCTCATGCACGTGCATTACTTAGCAGACACTATTTGATTGTTCTGTAAGATAAACTGAACAGTGTGTGGAAATATTCTAGAGAAACTGGCTGGAGCGGAGCAGGGCAGCCCTCATAAGTCTTGCCCAACCAAATGTCATAATGCTTCTCTAGGAATTTGTAGGTTGGCCTGAATTTCCCGTGTCCTATTTTATATGAAAGGAGCCATGTCCTTTCATAGCCACTGTATATGATATTCTTAACTTTTCTATAGTAGCTTTCAGAAAGGAGGAAGATAG
>PVKZ01001491.1:205952-382219 GCA_004027375.1 Macroglossus sobrinus | reverse complement strand
TCTTAACAATCAAGAACAACAAATGCTCATAAGGCAGCTTAGGTTAATGTTAGGTTAACATTCTTTTCTCAGCTACCTCATGAAACAGCCTTAAATATATCTATTAGAAAAGAAGGAAGCTGAAAAATAATGAGCAAAGTATCTATTCCCTATAAAGTAGAGACTGATATAAGGATTAAGTGCTAATGCTTTGTTTGGAAGGTCCACTCCCAGGGCTGAAAGACTGAGGAGAAAAGGTAGTGAGACAAGGAAGACAGCAAGCAATGAAAGGTGATTTGTTAGTACACTTGCCATTGATTTGTTATAAGCCATGATATGATTCAGCTGATTGCTTGACAAATATATCAACTGGATAATTTTTTGCTATCTTGCAACTTAGCTATGTACTTAAAGAGGGCTTATTAAGTTTTATTCATTATATCTAAGTGTTCTCTTATGGGGAGTTTTCAGTATATCTTGTCTGTTGTATTTCCAGAACTAGAAGTCTATATATGATCTTTAATTCTCTTTAAGAGTATTATTTTCCTATCTGTTACCATAGAATTTAATCCAATATGTCTTGATGAAAATTTGGTAGTAAAAATTTTCGATATTTTGGCCCATATATCTAAATGATATTGACCAATAAAAGGAATAAAACACATGCCTTTCTAAATAATGAAAATGAATTAAATATATAAAGATTGGTATTAAAGGAGGAAGCTATCCAACAGAGAAACTGGGTTTTTTTCTTATAATCTGAGAAAACAACATTAGTTATTAATTTAGATCTCACTGAATCACATCTATTAAAGTTTAGTTCAAGAGATAAAAGAAAAGAGATATATTTGAATTTTTAAGTGACAGTGAGTATTATTATATAAAAATGATATGTAGAATATTAAAATGACAATTAGAATATTAAAAGCAACTTAGAAAATACAAAAAAGAAGGTTAAAAGCCATCTAAAATTCCACCATCCAGAAATAACCACCATTATCATTTGGTCACACTCTAGCTATCTCTCTAGATTGGAAAATAGATGAATGAATGGATAAATGGATGGACAGATGGATGAAAAGAAATAAAAAATTTTAAATGGTGTCATGCATGCTTTTTTATTTTAAAACATTAAATTTAATTCATTTAGCAGGAGAAAAAATACACTAAAGCTAAGTCAAAGGAATTATTTAATTTAGGGAAGTATTTTTATACTATATCAGGTAGTAATCATTAAAGATATTCTTTTAGAGTTACAGAAAAAAAGATAATAAATTTATTAAGTCTTCACTTTTTGTTAGGATAGGCCAGACTCAAGATTTATGTGATATGATCTAATGTTAAAATTTATCAAATGATTCATTATTTTAGAAATATGGTGCTGGCCAAACAAAACACATCTGTGAGCCCCAGGCTATAAAACTTGACCTAATGAGATCAGGAACATGTCACTTCTAGAGAAATTATTTCCTACTCAGAATCTTATTAAAATTTCAGCTCTCAGAATTGCCCCTTATATGATCTAGGTTTTAGAGTCCAGCCTTAAAAGAACTTTACACGTAAAATTGCTTTTTGTTTTTAATGCCCCATTGCCCAGTGGTTAAAATGACTGTTAGAATGGAGGCAGAAGGGGAGGATGACGCAGGAACGGGAGCATCAAAGGCAGAGGAACATAATTTTTCAGAGGTAACCTCTGGCCTCATCTGATCAGAGTCCAGTTTCTTAGCTTCCCATTTCAATAGATGACATTTCTTCTTCCAAAAAGAAAATACATAAAATACCAAATCAGGCATTTTTGTTTTTTCATAAAGGCTTATTATATCTTCCAAAGTATATTTATAAGAATGTTCATAGCTGTTTTACTTATAATAGCCCAACAATGAAAAACAATACAAATATCTGTCACTTATTAATTGGATAAATACATTGCGTTTAATTCCTACAGTGGAATACAATACAGCAATAAAAAATAAACTACAGATACATATAACAATATGAATGAATCACACAGACATGATGTTGAGTGAACAAAGTCAGAGTGAACAAACTGCATGACTCCATTTCTGAGAAGTTCAACAGCGGGTAAAACTAAGCTATAGTGTTAGATAGAGGTTGGAATAGTCATGAACTTTGTGGGAAGTGTTGACTGGGAACAGGCACAAGGGAGCCTTCTGAGGTGCTGGCAATGTTCTGGATCTGTATCCTGGTAGCAATTTCCTGTGTTTATATATATGTATAAAACCATTGAGCTGAACACTGAAGATGCAGAAACTTTACAACCTTAAATTATATCTTAATTTTTTTTAAATGCAAGAAAGTTGAGAGTTGACCCCCAATTATGTGCTCCTGTGGGTTGACAAAAAGTTGTGTGGGTGGGCTCCGAATGGACTTGAGTTTAGTGGCAATGACCAGAGAGATTGGTCCAAGGACCAGCTTCTCTTTAGACAGCTAGATGATGACCCTTTCACCCCCACTCCCACACACACACACAAGCAGGATCAGCCTTCTATCTCTGTTTCTTCCTCAAAAGCCTCACACAAAATAATGACAAACACGTAAATGCCCACAGAGTGAGTCTATGTTTGTTAGTGGACTTGGTGTTTGAAATAGAATGTCCTATATGTATTCAAAGCATTTTCTATAAATTTATGTTTTCATATTAGTTAACTCCAAAAACTGGTTGGCCATAGAAGCATTTGGATGAAATGATGAAAGAATAAAGTGTCATGCCAGGCAAATCATAATTTTTTTTTTCAGGCACTTGTTCAAATAATTGGTTAATCACAGTTTAAATTAAGCTGGCTCTTCTATTTTAATTTTGGACTAGTTGGGGTCAGCAGAGTAGGGAACATAATAGTTAAAAATGATTACAAAACCTGCCATCCAAGGAACAAAGATGTATTGGCCATACATTATTATAATGGAGCGAGTATGCCAGATTTGGAAGGCGGACCTGAAATATGGGTTCTGGTCTCTGCTAAAGTCTTCATGCCATCTCTCTAATGACTCATTGATTTTCTGCAAGGAAAAATCACTGGATATATTTCAGGCTGGAACATGCCAGGTCTAGTTTGTCAGTGTAACTTGGTAGAAGGTATTAGTAACAGCTTGTCTTATTTGAGATACTTTAGATCATCCCCAAAATACTCAGTTATCTTTAACTGAACTTCTTGAAAGATTTCCTACCATTTTCTTCCTTAGCACACTGCTGGGAGATTCTAACAGATGGTTTTATTCAGAGTATACATGTAGCCTGCTCCCTAGTGAAACAGAGTGGCTGTTTTAAGCTTGTTGCCTGTCACCAACTCTTAGGATGGAGCAAGGCAAAAATCCACAAATTATGATTACATGCAGTAGAAATTGCAGTGGGAATTCAGAAATGTAGTGTGAAATTAACCCAAACTAAAATTTGCCTGAATTACTAGAACTTGTAGAACCACTCTTTTATAAAAATTGTTTTGATCCTTTAGATGACCACATCTCAAGCTGGTCAAGATTTTGACTTTATTTACTTGACCTCTGAGTTTAAAATATTAAGTTTAAAAAAATATATGTGCACATGTCAGTGGAGCTAGATTAAGGAAAGGGCAGAGGGTTTTCTACAGGAGATCTCCCTCTTAAAACCAGTTTCACTGCTGTGCTGAAAGCTGGAAGCTGAAACATGAAACAGAGTGTAATAATCTAGGAAAGAAGTTTCATTAACTATCTAGTAAATCTGATGACCAAATTGCTCAAGAGACTTTGCAAAAATTATACAGCTAGCCATTTACAGACATAAGCCATGTCCAGGATTGCCACTCTTTTATCTTTGTTTGAGTAGGTGACACTGTTTTGCATTTTATCAGGCCAAATCAGTGGCCATAAATGTCTCTTGGCCTTCTGAGAGAAGAGACCATCTCTGCCTTTTATGTATATAGCACAGTGTATAATAGAGGCAGGAGCATAACACATGTTTATTTATTCGAATTTAAGTGTACTATATTACTTCACTAAAGTAGATAAGATTTAGTGTTTTTAGAAATGGTTATTATCACTTCTCCCCAAGATCCTCCCTACTCTCCAATAAAATTGCAAGTCAAATATCAGTCTAGCCATCTGGGGGCAGGATGACACGATTCACTGAGAAATAGAAGTGAGTAGTCCCCAATCTTAGAGTCTCTACTGTTTCTTGGCTCATGAAAGCTGAGATACCAGAATTCTGGTTCAACTTTCTCTACTGAATAAATTGCTTCCTTTGGGGCCTCAGTGTTTTTAGAGTAATCAGATAGCACTTCTCAGAGATGCTGGGCCTTAGAAACTAATGGGCTTTCACTATGTGGCCAGAGTGGCATGTGAGGGAAGAGGGAAGAGGAAAGGCTATGCCAGGCAGAGAGAATGGCATAATCCAAGTCATGAAAGCCAAGAAGATATGTTTTACAGTAGTGGCTTTGGTATATAGTCCATTTGGGAGATTAATGACTGGTAAGATTGGAAATGCCCACTGAAATTATGCTGTAGAGTCAAATTTAACAGTTATTTACTTAACGCATACCATGTACCTCACCTTATGAGAAATGATAGGGATAAGGTGGTGAACAGACAGAGCTTACAGATCAATAGAGAGACATTTGAGTCTCTGATTACAAACAGAGATGTAAACTTTCTTCACTAGGGAGTGGGACATGCCTAATTGCAGGAAATAATCCTTTCATAATTGTGAGGGCTTGCCTCTCAAAGCGTTCTAGATGTTTATAGTAGAAAAACTAATCAAATATTGTTTTTTAGTTTTTAAAATTAAATTTATGGGCATGACACTGGTTATATTACATTACAATATAATACATTACAATATAATATATTACATATATATTATAATACATCATCTGTATGTTGCGTCGTGTGCTCATCAACCAAAGTTTAGTCTCCTTCCATCACCGTATCTTTGATGCCCTTTACCCTCTTCAGCCTCTCCCATCTCCTTCCCCTCTGGTAACCACCATACTGTTGTCTGTTTCATATCCTACATATGAGTGAATCATATGATTCTTGTCCTTTTCCATCAGATTTAGTTTGCTCAGCATGATATTCTCAAAATCCATCCATGTTGTCACAAATGGCAGTATTTCATCTTTTCTCATGGCTGAGCAGTATTTCATTGTATATAATTTACCACACCTTCTTTATCTAATAATCCTATATATTGTTTTTAAAAATGTTAAAACATGAGTTAACAAAGATCTGAACTAAATAGTAGCAACCAGAATAAAAAGAAAGAATGTATGGCCCAAAATCTTGTACAAGAAAAAAAAATTGAGTTTGTTGCTTATGCATGTAGAGGTCGAGAAAGGGAGGAATCACGGGCAAAAGATGTTTTGCATTTTAGTGAGTAAGAGAGTGAGTGTAACACCTCAGTGTGTACTTTTTTATTAGGAAAACCCACTGAGCAAAGGAGGGCAGAATGAGAAAATGAGGTAAGTTTTAGAGCTGCATTTTATTAGATGTTTGTTAGATAATAACCTTATAATATTACATACGTATCTGAAACAGGAGAGAAGTCATACAACAGCAAGAAGTTTTTGTCATCAGTGTGAAAGTCATTTGTGGAGTCCTGAGAATAGCCGAGATCAACAGGAGACAAAAGGCAACAACCAGTAGAAGATCAGATTTAAAACTTTGAAATGACTATGTTGTCCATTTTCACAGTGTATATAGTAGGAAAAATAGGTGCCAAGTATTTAGCAATAGGGAATTTGGTTTAATAAACTATGCTAAATACACATAATGGAATACTATGCAGCTATAAAAAAGGATGAAAATATATTTACACATTGATAGAGAAGTGAGTACCAAGACTTATTAAGTGAAAAAAGCAAAGTATAGAAATATATAATATTATACTGACTTTTGTGTAGGAAATATAAGCAAATAAGACTATATAAACACAATTTTTTGGATTTGCATAAAAAATTGGAAGAATAAACATGAAACTAATAAAATAGTTACTTGTAAGGGGTGAAGGAGAATAGATTAGATGGAGTCTAGGTGTATGACATTTCAATGCATACCTTGTTAGATTGTTTTAATCTTTGAACCAAGTAAATATATTATCTATTCAATGAATTGACTTAAAACAACAAGGAAGTGCCAAGTGCATAACGCTGTGTCTAGCATAAGGGATTCTGAAACTGGTTATTTCCAGAGAGGAACAGGAAGGAATGATGGAGAGAATCAGCTATTTGTGAGACCTTGAAAAGGAAGGAGGAAACAGAATTTACAGGTTAGGAGTAAAAGCGGGTGGGTCCTGGCCTCTTTGGTGGATCTCTTTCTCAGTACTCCTCAGCCTCTGTTCTCTAGCCAGGCACCCTCTCCTGTCTTTTTCTGAATATTCTAAGTATATTTCTGCTTTTGTTCATGCTATATTCTTACCAAAGGGAACACTCTTTCCAATATTTCCCACCAACACAGATCTTCATTCATTCCTCTGTTCAATAAATATCCAAGCACCTCTGTTCACTAGGCACAATGGCAAGCTCCACACCTGAATGAGACACAGTCCCTCTCCTGAAGGGGTTCACTGTCTGTGAATAGGGACAGACACTGAGGTTAATAATGTAGCATGGCATTCTGGAACAGCTTCTTGGGTAGGTGACATTGACCCTAAAGAGTGAAAATTGGTAAGCACTGATTAGGTGTGAGATTCCCTCTGGTCAGACCAGGAAGAATCAGAGTGATGCCGCAACTCAGTCTAATTTAATGGCTCAGTCTAATTTAGTGGATCATTTGAATATCATTAATTTCTTAAATTAAGATTTTTAGCCACCTCTGTGCTCTGTCATTCTCTTGGTGCTGGTATGTACGTTGTTATTTGATTGCTAAAAGTAGTCCTGGGAAAATGGCTATTGTCATTTCATCTTCATTGTACTGATAAAGAAGGGAGACCTGGAGAGGTAAGTGGTTTGCCCAAGGCCAAAGTTAATTCCTCTGAGGAGGCTATGCTTAATAGCAGGAGGTTAAGTTTATGATATTTATTAAGGAAAATAATTATTGTTGTGAAAACTATTATAAAGCTCTCTCTTCTTATATTGGTTCCACTTGGTTATAGGACCCTGAGGAGCCAAAGAGTTTCTGGAATTTTAACCTCATTCAGTAAATACATGTATTTTTGTAGCATTTCCCCTACATAAATTTCACATCATGAGCAAAATCAAAGTCCAGCCCTGTAGGTCCTCAGTAAAGAAGCAGATAGTCACACACCTGAGCCCCATCCCTCCTCTGTCCCATTCATCTGCTCTCCACACTCACAAATGTCTGCCCCCTCCCCATCCACTCTGGTAATCTGGGCTGGTGGGCTCTGCCTGTTTCTCCCTTTACTTCTCTCAAGTGGAGTCTGGAATGTCATTCTCCTTTCTGTGGACCCCTAACATGTTCATTCTCTTTTTTCAATACTTTCTCTTGGGCCAACTGCATGTTCTCTCTTTTCATCCTCAGGGCATGTGGCAGCGTTATGTAATGACTGCACTCTCACTTAATTCGGAGTAGAGAGACTCAGGAAGCAACCCAGGATTATTTGGCACTACCAGCAGTTCCACTTAGACATGACATCTTCCCACTAATTAATAGCACCCCTTCTCAATCGTGAGTTGCTATCTGGATTCCCAAGCACCATCTGGAGAAGAGCCTGGACACCTCAGAGTTTCTATTTTTATCAGGCTCTGTCTGGCATTGCTCTTGCATTCGGTTAAAACTGAGCCAGAAACCACAGAAAACTTGAATTGTGCCCTTATTTTCCACGTTGGGCCGCTATATTAACTTGATAAAGAACTGTTACATCCTCTTAAGTATCTTACTACAAACAAAAGCCTGCTTTCATTTTCAAAATAAACTCTTTAGCATAAACACTCAGCTTCTGGGGCCAGTTTTACTGCATCTGAAGGAAGGCCTTAGGAGAAATTATTTTGATACAAACAAAGTCAGGAGGCTGAATGAATTGCAGCCCAGTTAAAAATAGAACAGTAATGATCCCCCATTACTGGGGTGGGGAGAAAGCATAGGTGGGGGTGGGGGTAGTGGGGACATGGTAGAGAAACTGTTTAGATCAACATGCCAGTTCATTCTCTGAACAAAAAAAAGATGTGGCCACTCGTGGTGAGGCCAAGGATATAGAGACTAAGAGCTGGGGTTCCCCGGCTGGCTTGCAGGAATTCAAATCCACTTCTTCTATTTCCTTCTGTGGTGTCAGGCAAGTTACTTAGCCTCTCGTGCCTGTTTCCTCAACTGTAATAATATTTTACCTCTTAAGATTTGGGGAAAATTAAATGAGATAATACATGGAAAACATTTAGAAAGTATCGGGCACATAGTAAACATGCAATAAGTGTTAAGTCTTGATTGACCTAGAGTCTCTCGGTTCCCTTCTCTACAGCAAACAACTTGCCTCATCTTTAAAGTGGATTTATACCACCTTGCAGATCCCAACCAGAAAATATTGATTCAACGTTGAATTGTTATCCAGTCCAGGATACTTTAGAGAACACAAGTACTAGAAATAATTTTACCGAGACAACAGGCATAAACTGATATACTGCCCTTGGCACGGGAAGGTCACTTTAAGAAATAAGTAGGCAAAAGTGACCCTCATTTTCAGTGACACAAAAAAGTGACATCTAACAATCTTTTAAGATTTGATTCCTAGCCTAAAATAAGCATCTGAATCACCAGTGGCATTAGAAAAAAATTTTCAGAGCCCTGCCCCAAATCTCCAGAAACAATGTCTATGGAATCTGCATCTAGTCAAGTCTTTTGTCTATTTTTTATTTCATTCTTTGCTTTTTATTATTGAGTCTCTTCATATATTCTGGAGACAAGTATTTTCTCTGATATTTATATTCCATATATTTCCCCAGGCTATATTTTGTCTATTCATTTTCTTAATCTTGTCTTTTGATGAGCAGGAATATTAATTTTAATGAAGTTTGTTTATCTGCTTTTATGGTTATTGCTTTTTATTCCTCTCTGGAATGTTTCCTTGCTCTAAGATCTCTCAAAGGTATTTTGCTATGTTTTCCTCTAAAAGCTTTATAGTTTTAGCTTTTAGGTTTAAGTTCATAATTCAGATCAAATTATTTTTTGTTTGTGGTGTAAGGTATAATCAAGGTACATTTTTTCCATACAGGTATTCAATTATTTCTGTACCATTTGTTGAAAAGACTTTCTTTCATTGAATTGTTTGTACCTTTGTTGAAAATCAGTTGACTACATGTGTGTGGTTGATTCTAGAGTCTCTGTTCTCTTCCATTTATTTATTAGCCTATGCCTATACTCATACAATACTGCTTTGATTATTGTATCTTTGTAGTAAATTATAATTTTAAGTAACATAACTTATCCAACTTCGTTCTTCTTTTCCAAGTTGTCTTGGCAATTTTAGATAATTAATATTTCCATATAAGTTGTTATATTTAAATCTTCTATTTCTTCATACATCAAGTCTGAAATTTTTTCTATATCGAGATTTATCCATTTCACCTAGATTGTTTAATTTACGGTCATAAAGTCCAAAAAAATTCACTTATTATATCTGGGCTCAACAGAGATTCAGGATCACACATCTACAGACACATTAAAGGCGAAACCAGCTAGAGAAGAAACCTTTTTCCATACACTGGGCTTAGCTGAGACCCCAGAAAAACATTACTTAGGAGCAGGGCTACACTAACCCTAGAAGCAATGACAAAGCCTAAAGCCAATGCAACAAAATCAAATTGCTCTGCCTGTCAAGTCTTCTTACAGGGACCTGCTCTATGCTGCACGGCTAAATATTTGGCCTCATGTTCAAGGAACCCACCTGCAGATTGCTGGGGCTTTCCTGCACAGCTTTCTTCTCTCTGGACACTGCCTTGCAGATTTCATTCATCTCAATATCCCTGAGTAATAACCTGTTTTCTCCAGAGAGATGCTCTCTATTTGAGCTTCACTCCCCTGTGCCACAGTTTAGAAAATACCCTCGGAGAGAAAGCCAGGGTGAATGTGAAGCACATCTCCTTGCTTTTTCTTCTCTCAAGGATCAAAATCTAAATGGCTATACACAGGTGCTTTATATGGGTCCAGTTCTGTCATTTTTCATGCCAGGATACTATGTCGTTACCTGTCACTATGCGATAGTTGGAATCCAATAATAAACTTTTGAACAACTACATATATTAAATAAACAAATGCAATGTAGATAATGCTCAGGATTTTTTTTTAGCCAATTAAGTTCCATTATTGAAAATTGGCACCATATAAGGCATTGCTGGGAATCATATATGAATAAAGTAAAAGACCTTCTCAGAAGGATCTCCCTGGGCAAGGAGGTAAAGCAGAAAGAAGCATAACGATCTGTCATACACCAGAGGTTAATAAAATGTCAATAAGATGAACATCAAAATGCTCAGAGAAGTGCAAGGAGAGTGTTTAATTTTGACATGGAGGTGGTGGTGAGAAAATTTTCTTTAGAAAGTAATCTTTCATTTGAATATTGAAGAATGCTAGCCTTTATAACCCCAAACATATTCTTTTTGTAAACTTTGGAATATTTCATAAGCTTTGTATCTTTTTACAGGCAGATATCATCCTAGCTCTATTATTCATTAGATTCCAGATAATTGAATGACTAGGCTTTCCCTATATTCACATTAAATGACATGTCAAGGTAACTGAGTTATCTCTGTCTGGGGAAATAATTTGGGAATGAAAAATGTCCTTAGAACTAAAGCAAATGAGAATAAGCAGGAGGTAGGTGGAAGATGACAGGACTTATGACTTGTGTAAGCAAAGGGATAAGTATATCTTCATCTGCCTAATATATTAGGAGTCCTTTTTAGAACATGTTCGTGCTGCATGGGCTAATAAAGCTATGCTTTTCTGAGTGAGAGAGGTTCAAAACTTTGTGCATTCACTCAGCTAAAAGAGCAGATAATTTGGAGCATCACTAGAAGTTATTCAAAACTAATTTATTGTCAATACAGATAACAATTTGTATCTGACTTTGAAGCAAACAGACAGCCAGTTTGACAACCTGCAGACATCTTTTATTCCCCTGTTTCATTTCAGTACCTTCGACATAGTGAATGGTTAATGATTATTGATTGAAGTAATCATCATGTCTTGACCATTTTTCCTTTGATATTTCCCTTGAACCCCTTTCTTCCTCCATGTCCTTAATCAATACTCAAATACAATGGTTCTTAGACTTTTTGGTCTCAAGCTTCCTTTACACTCTTCAAACTTGTTGAGATCCTTAAAGTATTTTTGTTTATGTGGATTACATCTGTTGGTGTTATGTTAGAAATTAAAGCTCAGAAATTTTAAGAGTACTTATTCTTTTAAAATAACAATAATAAACCCATTACATGTTGACATAAGTAACACATTTTTGTGCAAAGAAACTATACTTTTCCAACTAAAAAGGAATAGTGAAAAGAATAATATTGCTTTACATTTTTTGCAAATCTCTTTTATGCCTGGCTATAAAAGACAGCTGGACCCTCAAACCTCTGTCTGTCACAACGACACATGTCGCGTCACTTCTGGAACATTCCACCACGCTCTCACAAGAAGATGAGATTGAAAAGGCAATTAATTAGCCTTCATGTCATTATTATGAATGTGTTTCCCACCTTGCAGCCCCTTTGAACAAGAGCTTTGAGAAACAATGTTTTAATATGATTCTATTTCACATTTGACTGTAGTCGCATCTCTATAACTATTTGCTCAGTGAGTGAATAAACCTCTCTAATATATTCTGAACATATCTGCCTTAAAAGCACGACTGTATCCAAGAGTTTTTTTGTGATCACACAGTGCAGAGGCTACTGGATTATCATTGTATCAAATTAAATGCCTTTGTCTGATTTCCCGGGCCTCCTTTCATCTCGGCCCACCCTTTCTCATTTAATGATGTTTCCACTCAGATTCATTGTGATCCTCTTTTTGCCTGGTTCCCTGCACTCAAAACGCCTTCCCCTCCCTTGTCTCATAAGTCCGCATGTTACCTATTCACCGAGACCGTATATAGGGTTCATTTGCCCTGGAGTCCGTCCTCCATGAATGCTTTCTTGCCTCACTGACCATCCCCTCTGACATCTCCGCGGCATGTACGCCATGATTCACTGGTGGGTCTCTATGAGTCTTGGTTCAAAATGGACCCAGGAGGTCACAACGAATCCAGGAGGTCAGAACAAATTCTTACTTCTTTGTATCTCTCAGAGCCTGAATGCATTTGGTTTTCAAGGAGGATGAACTGAAGCGCAAACTCGCTTAAGAGAGTTTTAAGTAATAAGTAAACTCTTTTTATAGTTACATGCTTTCACTTTTTAAATTTTTATTTAGAAAGTATCAAATATACACAAAAGTAGAGAATAGTGTAATGAGGCTGCTGTATGTATCATGTAATCTAAACAATTATAAATAGATAAGTAGGCAGTTTTATTCAAATTCCCCACTCTACTCAAACCCTTTGGAAGCTAACTATAGACAGAACATCATTTCATCTGTAAATATTTCACTATTTGCCTCTAAACAATACGGTTTTTTGAAACAAACTCTAACCATCATACCGTTATCATTTCTAAGACAAAAAGTCAATAAATATTACTTATTATCAAATATGCAGTCAGTGTTCACATTTCTCCATTTTCTTACAACAATTTTAATTTTTTTCTGTTTTTTGAATCTTCGTGATCACATTTATTGAAAAAGTTGGAGAAAAATAAAAATGCCATTTAACTTAAGAATTTGTGAGTTATCAACAAATAAACTCATTTCATAGTAGAAGAATCCTTGGTCATTTTTTAATATCAAAATTTCTGCAGATTTCTCTTTTGAATATCTTCTACATTTAAAGAAGCAACCATACAAAGTTTCCTGTTTTCCACACAGGATGAATTCTTTGTTTTAGCCAACTCTCAGTGGCGGGGCAACTAGTATAACACCATCTCCCCACACAAAGAGCATAGGAATATTCTGTTTTGTTGATTTGTATATCTCTTCATATGTTTCTTCATCAATTTCTATAGTAGTCACAGTTTCTTCCACATCTCCCAGCTTCATATTTAAAAGTTGACCATAAGCATGAAATTACCTCGACGCTCTCTGTCATTGCTCCTTTTCACATAAATTTGCCCATCCAGGCTGAGCCTGATGAGATCGAAGGGCTCTTCTGTGGTGTCAGTAGTTTGTTGCTGGTCCACGTCTTCCACCATTTTCTAATTTTAGATTCTTTTTGTTTGAATTGAGATCCAAATAAAGTTCATGCATTATGGTTGGTTTTATGTCTTTTAAGTCTTTTTAAATCTACAATTACTCCCTTCATCTCTCTCTTGTTTTCATTTTCCTTGATTTTTTTAAAAATTTTTATTTGAACTGTTTTCCACAGTTTGAATTTTGCTGACTTCGTCCCTTTGGTGTCATTTAACATGTTCCTTTTCTCTTCGTATTTCCTGGAAATTGGTCATTAGATCCAGAAGGCTTTATCAAATGTTTGTTTATTTATTTAAAACTAATGCTTAGATGGTGTGTACTTCCATCAGGAGGTACATGATGTTTTATTGACTCTCTATTTAAGATATCAGTAATGATGACCATTCCCTAAATTCATGAATTTGCTTTATTAATTACTTGCAAATAGTGATGTCTGTCATTCTATTTTTATTTACTATTAGCAGGAAAACAAAGAAACGAATTTCACTATTTTACAAGACAAGAAGAATAAATGCTTGATTCTTTACTTATCAATTTTAAAAATAGTAAGTGGTTATTTAGATTCCTTCTAAGGCAATTAATGAGGATCCACCAAACCTCACCTCCAGCATAATTAAAACTTATGATTTAAACACATTATCAATCCTTATTGGGATCATTAATACTTCTTATATCATTATCAAGTCTCAGATTATAGTAACTTCATCCAGCAGTAACTTCCTCAGGTTGTTAGCTCATTAGTCCTTTTGACATGATCCTGTGGTCTCACGTGACCTCCCTGCTTGTGTCTGTGTTAGTCTCTCTGCCCAGACCTGGAATCAGCTGTTCTCTAATAATCCTTGTTTTTTTTTAGTGGGAAACAACATTTAAAGAACCAGATCAAGTGAGGTGTTTATTACAACCGCATTGATCATTATTTCCATGTCTTTTTAGTTGTCAAATCTAGGAAATATGATTTTTTTAAAAAATAAAATACACCATCTTTTTTTCCAGGTCACAAATCATTAGTATACAGTATACGAATGATAATAGATTTGCTTTTCCATTATTTATATCTCTCATTCTTTTTTCTGTGATTGCATTGACTTAGTCTTGTAAAACATTGTTTATTAATTTTCACTTTACACATCTTTGTCTTGTTAATAATAAGCATCTATAATAATTGATGGACAGAAAAATTACTTCTCTCAAGCAAATCAGGGAGGGCTCAAACAAATTTGTCTTAAAGTGAGGGATAAATTCTACTTAGGTTTTAGCACACTGTGGCCCATAAGTCAAATCCAATCTGCCTCCTTTTTTGTATGGCCTGTGAATCAGGAATAATATTTACATTTTAAATGATTGAAAAAAATTGACAAAACTTTACTCAAAGTAGAATGACTAAAATATAGACAAAACAAAATATCTATTGATAATTTTTCAGTTAAAGAGTAAATCAAAACTGTATTGACAACTTAGAAAACACTGAAATTTGAATTTCCTATAATTTTCATGTGTCACAAAATATATATTTTTTTATTCTTTTCAATCATTTCAAACTATTTTGGTGTTTAAATACAAATAAACTAATTCAAAAAGAGAGTCACTATAAATTTTTACATTAGAAAGTTTCTAGCAATTTCTTAATAATCAATTCAATACTGCTTTGTTTTTGTTGCCTAAATCAGGACCTAATTTTGCCTCTGAAAATTTAGCAGTAAGCAACCAGCACTGCACAGCAGTAGAGAAACCAGACAGTTAGTGGTACAGATTCTTAGCAAGTTCAATATCAGGGAGTTCAGTATCAGAGGGTGCAGTGCAGGATCTGAGCCAGGCAGAGTTATGTTTGAACCCAACTTTATTTTTACAGATGTTATGGGATCATGAAGCTTTAATACCTTTAGAGCTTTAAAAACAAAACAAAACAAAAAGCAAAAACAAACAAACAAACAAACAAAAAACTATGTCTAACTCCTAGGAGCAGTTTCATCTAAAACAGATAAAAATAAGAGACAAAGTCACATGTGGTAGAAAGGCCAGATGTTCCTTCATGAGGAAGGAATTCCAATGAGAAATGCAGTGTAACAAACACATGGCCCAAGCTCAAGCCAGGACACAGAGCAACTTGGAAAAGTACCAGTTATTTACCTATCAGACTCATCTGAGTTCAAGAAAATTCTCAGATGAACAAAAGTATACCATTACTTTTTGTAGCCAAAATTAAGTATTATCAGACAATAGGCTGTTCAAGAAATGTGAATACATGTCAAATGTGAATATACCTTTTCCCCAAAACACTGGGAGTCAAAGTTCTCTCAAAATACATGGAGATCTCAGCGCAGCTGCTCTGAGAAAATGACAAGTGGCATACCTGGCTGATCATTATCTAAGGAGATGATCAAGTGCACAAGTCATCAGGGAGGGCTCACAGATGTCCAGAGCTGTAGAGCCAGAACAAGGATCCCAGACACATCTTGACAGGAAGATGCACTCATGAATAGACAGAAGGTCTGATTTCTGACCTAAGAAAGTATCTCAGAAGGTTAAAAATAGACAAGATGAACACTAAGAATGAGTAGTATACCCTAAAACCAGACTGAGAACTGATATATATGGAAGAAGAAATAGCCCAAATGTAGTGAATGCTTATAGGCAGGAACTTTACCCACAAATGTGAGGAAACTGAGGCTCAAAGTAAGTATGAAACTTGTCCTGGTTGGTGGACCAGCAAATGAGCTATCAGCGTTTCCCTCCCAGGAAAAGGCATATCTTAATATGTGTGTGCCTCTTAAAGTGCTCCTAATGCACAGTTTCTTTACTGCAATAGTAAAAAGGAAGTAAGACATTCAGAACAACCAACCTTTTCTCCATAAATGATATTTGCTTTCTCAGGGTGTTCTAAAGCTTCAGAGTAAGAATGCACCTTAAAGAGTTTTTAATGGGATGCTTTATCATGCTTGAATTCCCAGTATGATACCTCAGTGAGTGGTTATGCATCCTATCGTAGATACTTTCAGTAATGGGAAGGTTAGCTTCCAGGGCAGCCCAAATCTGTCCTACAGCTTTTAACCTTTGGTCAGAATTTCATACTAAACCGATATGATAGTCTCCTAGTCGGCCTCCCTGCCCTTGGCAGCCTCCCTCTTCAATTTTTCTTGATAAATGTAAGTCTTATGAAAAAAATTAGAAGAATAGAAACCTGCCAAAGCCCCACAGGTTCTAATACATTCCTAAGCCAGCCACTCAACTAACACTGATACTTGTCTTGAGATGTAAAGTGTAACAAACTTCTAACTCACCAGAATTGAATTGGAATAAACAAAAATAATGAGTATCATTATTTTCAATTTGTCAAACTGTGGTAGCTTCTTTCCGTTCCCATGAAAATATTTCTGAGTGAGACAGAGACAAATAGACAACTAGAGCCAGGTACAATTCCTGCTGTTTTGACACTTAACTTAGGGAATAAACACAGCTGTGCTGGATTTTCTGAAGAAGACTATTGTTCCAAACAGCACATCCAGAAAAGGCTGTTTGTGCTTTCTGATTTCTTCTGAATCAATCACCTAATTTGAGCAAATATTGGATGGACATTTCAGAGGGGAGTCACAACAGTAGGGGACAACCTTTTCTTAGAAACACGACTGTTTGAGGTAACAAAAACACACCATGCAACAGGAAATAGTTCTATTCAGGCAGCCTCAAATGTACTTGTCTCTGTCTTTGGTTTTTCTTCACCACTCTCCATGTGTATCCTCCAGGGATCTTCACTCCTGACTCAGGCTGTTCAGGTTTTGTAAAACTTTCTGAACCGTTGTCATCACGACCACTGGAACAATAGTTTTGGGCCTTGGGAAGGCTGTTTAGTGAACAAACTGCCTTCTGGAAGACATTTATTTATTATTTAGGATTAAACCATGGTATATCAAACACTATAATCCTAAACCACATCCTGGTGAACTGAAGATGCTGTATCACTCAGTCGAATTAACTACTTCTCAAATGTCCAAATTCTATTGATTATAAATTTCTACTTTTTTATAATACTAATTTTTGAATGAGCAATTGAATCACCATACTCTACTGACTAGTTATCAAAGTGTATTTTAAGTTTTCTAGACCTGTGGACCTAATAAGTCCTAGTGCAGAATTTGTACTTGATCTTGAATTCAGTAAAGAATCATTGAAATGATTTCATCAAGGAAGATATGATCAGGTTTGTTTCCTCAGAATCTCTCTGGCTATACTGTGGGCAGTATGTTGGAAGTAAATGAGACTAGAAGCAGGAAGCTCAGTTAATAAGCTGAAACAGCGTCTTAGCTACAGATGATGGTGGCCTGAACTAAGATGGATGGTGACAAAGATAATGAAGGTTCATTGGTCTTGACTGGGTGATTGGATATGAGGCAGGACAGATGAGGTAGGACAATGAGAGGTTGAGTATGACAGTGGTTTTTTGGCTGGCACAACTTAGGGGAAGGCGTTCCATCTACTGAGGATGGAGCAGAGAGAAAAGGGTAGGTTTTGTGAGAGACAATGAGTCCAGTTTGATTATGTTAAGGATGAAATGGTTTGGGAACATCAGAAAAGATATTTGATAATAGTTGTATATGCAGAACTGGAGCTCAGGAGCCAGATATAGTCTAGAGATAGAGATTCGAGAGTCATCAAGGTCAGGAAGGAAATTGAAGCCATAAAATGATTGAGCTTCCCTGACCTTTATCTTCCCCTTAGAGTATGAGACAGTTCTCAGTTGAGACTGCAGGAGGCTTGGTTAAGCTGAAAAAGAATGATGATGTCCCCTGCAGGCAAACTGAGATTTCTCAATATTGCATTTATTATGAAAGATAGAGGCATGGTCAGCTCTTTTTTTTTTTCCAAAGATATAATCAAAAGAGTGTCATACTCTGTTGCCTTTTAAAATTAAAGAGTAAATTTCTTCATTCTCTTTCTGCATTTTAAAACTAGTTTGCCCAGTTGTATTTAGAAGCCATATTATAGCTTCCAAAAAGAAACCTTTTATTTTGAAAATAATCAATGGAATGCCTATGCATATATGTTATGCCAGTTTTAATACCATCCACTTTCAGTGGAGGTCAAGTACTCTGCTAGTCTGGCCCAGCTTGAGCCTAAGGCTGGGGAAAAGTAACAGGGGTCCACACACAGTCTCTATCCCAGGCAGGGGAGGAGGTATGCAGGAGCTGGAAGTGGAGAGCAAAGTGTTATTCATACTCTACCATAAACTCTACCCTAAAGAGCTAGATGAAATTCCCAGAGGATGGCTACAGTATCAGGGGACATGCCTCAGGGTGACCTGGTGCCCAGTGAAAGGACCTGGTATGTCATTGCCAAGTAGGGAATTACCCAAAGAACTCAGATTTGGCATCTTTACCAGAAGTCCAGAACTAAAAGTTCATCTGTCTACTCCCCCGTTCACCTCTTATTGCATAAGCTCCAGCCAGCTTACCCATGTCCTAGCTGGCAAGACTCTGGAGTGGAACCTGCCTTAGCCTTTAAGCTGAATGTGAGGGGACAGTGCCCTGAAAAACTCCCATGCTGCCTCCCAGGGTGACCAATTGGGTTGTTTATGTCACTGCTTCAGATTTGTAGTGTTGGACCTGAAATTCACATCTCACAAATATGAGAGGCTATCACATTTTAATTACAGCCTTCAACGTTTCCTACAGGACCCCATAAAGTGTCTTTATAAGTACTAGAAGTAATAATTTTATGAAGTGCCTGTGACTTAGCTGTATAAAATTATTAATAGAATCATTTTGTTTTTATGTAAACATGAGTGTCTTGGAGATCAGGAAAATAAAATGTTGGAATGTCAGTTAAGACAGGCTTGCTTTCTCCATTTAAGAGTGTATTTCCAGCTGTAAGTAGTTGAAGCAGGAGTTTTATTCAAAATGCTATTGTCTTCCATCAACAAAGGCCACCCATTAATTCAATAAACATTGAAAATTGTTCATCAATAAGGGAGATAAAAATAAAGGATAAGAAGTAGTGTGTGTCTTTAAAAAGACTAAAATCACAAGGATTGAATGTGTTATTCATTCAACAGTATTTGTGTGAGCCTCTACTATATGCTATAAACCGTTGTACATGTTGAGGATACAGCAGTGAAATAACAATACATAAACCTCCGACTTCAAGGAGTTTATATTTTTTAAAAAAAGGGCAAAAAAGAAATATGTATAGAAGATGGTGATAAGTGCTATAGAGAAAAGTAACTAAGGTTAGAGGCTTAGGGGAAATGGTGAGGAAACAAGTTAGACTAAAGCAAAGGAGGGAGTTCATGAATGAGGCAGATTTTGAAAACAGCTTTGAAGGTAGGGAATTTGAATAGATTCAAGTTTGATTTGATAGAGGCTAGAGGGATAAGTCACTGAGAAAGGAGCAGGAGAATGAAGGGGAGAATCACATAAACTAAGTCATAGTCACCTTAGAGGATTAACACAGTTACAGCGAAAAGTCTACCATGGCAAGAAGAAAGCTTGGTGTTGGGAATTCACAATTCAATTTAACAGGTATTTATTGGAAATACTCATAGAATGTAAATTCCAAGGGCAGGATTCTTATGCATTTTTCTAACTATTCTATCTCCAGTATTTACCACAATTGCCTGTATAATGGAAGGTGCCAAGCAAATTATTTGTCAAGTGACTGAATAATGACAGAGGAGTTTGTGTAAGGCTGATGAAACCAAATGATGGAGGGCTTTGAATGACAAGGTGATGAGGTTGAACTTGATCTTATCAGCAATAAGAGGATAATGCACAACTCATATCTTGGCAGATTTCACTGTTAGGAGGTTCCCTTAATATATTACTGAGCCCCTTGAAAAACTTCCCTTTCCTGTAGTAATTTTAGGAATTTTTCCTCATGGCTTCAATTGCTTCCTTGCCTTTGTGTTCCATTTCCTTAAAGATGACAAGATGACCATTCCCACTCAGGCCCTAGATGTGCATATGTGCAGCCCACATATTACCAAGGAGCATGGGAGCTCTGGGCCATGCTGTATTCCATGCAGAAGAAAAACAAATGCCATTTCTACTTAGTGTACCCCGCTATCAGTGGGCTTCAGAGTATTGCATGTGCCCCTACACAGGTGTGTCTCATGACAATGGCCCTTGGCTATGTCCTCCTAGCCCTTCTTTTCCTCCAGCTCAGACACAAATCTCCAGATGGACATCAGAATGTTCTCCTCAAAACCTAACCCAAAATTCTCCCTTCTGGTCTGCCCTCTTCCCTTCTGGCCAACTTTCCCCAGGGTCCCTCAATCATCCTGCCTGACATGGGCCTGTTTTTCACTTTTCTGTTTTCCTAGAAGCATATGCGTTTACATGAGGAAGAGGTAGTAATGATTACCTACTCCAAATCTTTTATTTTACAAATGGCTCAAAAAGAGAAAGTGACTCACCCAGCTTTTCACAGCCAATTCTTTTCTGATTCCTGGTCCTGATCTCTCCCTTGATTTCTGAGCAGGAAAGTGGCACCATCCTGACAAGTCTTGCAGGGTGATGAGTAGGGCACCAGCAGCCTAACAATAAGCAAGGCTGGAAGTGAAGAGATCCTTCCAGCTCTGCACTGTAAGGCAGGGGTCCTGGGGATGGGCGTGGAGGCAAAAGGCAAGTCTGAAAGATGTTTCCAAGGAAAACGTCAGTGGGGCTCAGTGACTGCTTGGAATGTAAGGGACAAAGAGGGGAGAGTGTCAAACACATGTTCTTTCAGGATCTGAGGCATGTCCTGCCCTCGCACGGCGGCAAAAAAAGACAACCTAGGCCCCTGCCATTGTAGAGTTATTTCATACTCTGGAGGATGAGACAATCAAAGAAAACAAGAAAACTTACATGGAGTGGGTAAAATGAGAGCAGGGATCAAAAGGTACTAACTCCCAATTATAAGACAAACAAGTCCTGGGGATGTAATGCACAACATGACTATAGTTAATAATGTTGTATGCATACCAGAAAATTGCCAAGAGAGTAAATCTGAAAAGTCTCCACCACAAAGAAAAAAAAAATCTTTTGAAAAAGAAAGAAAACTTATAAACTTAATGTGCCATGAAAAATATACCATGCTAACAGGTGTGTGTGTTTGAACACTACTCTTCTTTAGACTGAGTGGCTGGGGAAAGCTTTTGTCTAGCAGTGATAAAAAGATGCTTCAAATTTGTGAGACTCACGTGTCAACGATGATCTAAATGAAAGTGGCAAAGTTTGGAAAATGAGCTGGTTTATGAAAGGAGATTGCTTTTAAGGGAACAATGTATAAAAGAACATGATGACTTAATTGCTAGCGTTTTCCTGAATCAAATCTGGAATTTTTGTTAAAGGAGAAAAACTGGTACTATCTTTTGAAAGTGTTTGAATTATGCATTCATTGCAAAAGGAAACACACGACACTGGGAGCTCTTCCCAGGAAATGTGCACGGTGAGTCTATCGAGTTATCGTGGGTGTTTGGGCTGGACGTGCATGTTCTGGAAGGCCCAGTCCCCATTTCTAAAAGGAGAAATGCAGTTTGGGGCTTTGGTCACTGGTGAGAGAAGCCTTTTGAAGAGCTTTACTTTACCAGCTTGGACTCATCCAGGGTGAAATCCCCAATTCTGCAGAGCTACGCCTGGCCAGACAGATGGATCCTGTAGTTTACCACTTGCAGAAGTATGAGGTATGAGAGAATGTCTTCCCAACTGACCTTGTTCCTCGCATGGGTTGGAAGAAGCAGTGGTTCTTGACAACAATAACCACAGACCAATATAAACCGGTCCCTGGATAGGGGGGAAAAGGGACAGTGCCCCCATCCCTCACTGGACAGTCGAGATGCCTTCTGTTCAGTGCAGTGTACCCAGAACACAATAGGCATCTTTTCCTGCACTTTCTGCACCTTCTCACACCTCCATCCTTCCTCAATTAACTACTATTCAAGCTCCCTGCCAGAAGTTCAGAAAAGAACCAACATGTTACCTCTTACCAGAGAGCAACCGCATCCCTTCCCTCAGAGGCACGGGAGAACTGTGCTATTTCAAGCCCTAGTTAAATAAAAGAATAGAGCAGGTCCTTCTAAAGAGGTTTTGAACTAACATCTTCTTGCCATTTGTAACTTTGATGTTCGCATCAAGACATAAGGGCTAAGTGAGGTATGCCAGCCAGAGGTGCAGCTCATTCTCGGGAGCTCGGAGCCAGGCTTAGCCATCTTCAGTGTCCCTAAGACCACTGTGAGAGGCCAACAGAAACTGAAGTCCTCTTCTCAGGAAAACGAATCTCTGAACATGCATAGTCACACGTGTATTTCATTGCATGGGAAGTCTATCTATGAATACTGTGTCGAGGACCTGGGATTCTAGTCCATAGTTAACCTAGTCAGCGTTCTTAGAGATTCCTGACCACCATTCCAGACAAATGACCTAAAGACTCCTATCTGACTTGGAACTGCTGCAAGGCGGCCCTTGCATAAACCTCAGGAGGACTCAAGCAAGTCACTATGACACAGCCAAACCAGCAGCCCAACACAGAGGCATCTGGTAGACTCCAGGACAATTAAACTCGGGTCTGTGCTTACACTCCAAATCCTACAGGTGTCCTCTGGGGTTTAGTTCAATGGGGCAGAGTTTTCTTCCCAGCAAGAAGATGCCAACTGACCTGGTATGAAGGGGGCTTGGCACTAGACTTCCTCGGCCTGGGGAACTCGCTGCCTATTCGTGCGACAGCTTGTGTCGCTCTTCCGTCCATTGGCTGTATACCAATCACATTTGGACTGGTACCATACACACACGGAGACTCCATTGGTTGGACAAAGAGAAACAATTAAAGGTTATTTTCTCCCATGGTCACATACCATTAGCTTCTCCTTTGGAGTTTGCACTGTTTTAATTGGAGTCATTTAGACTTTAATTTTCAGAATGTGATACCCTGCAGATGAGCCCTTCCAAGAGCAACACCCACTGTTCTTTTTCTAGTGTCTGAATAGCACATTACGACTTTTTAAAAGACATAGTTATTTATGATGCTACTATCCTCCCCCTTCTTTCTCATTATCTCTGCAAAACTTGTGTTCATCTTTTGACAATAGCTAGACATATTGCCATTAACACTACCCATGCCATTGTGGCATTGCTGAATGACACAAGGATCGGGAGCAGAAATGGATGAATCAGAGAAGAGTCTGGCTCTACTCCTGATGGGACCATGAATCAACCAGGTGATTTTGCAGAAACCACTTTTCCTCCTCAGCCTTACTATCTGCATTTAGAAAGGATGGGCTGACAGTGCTTTCTGCTAGTCTTCATAGTCTAGCATCCTGTGACTCTGGCTAATTAGGGTTTATCATAACTCAGTGTCTCTCATAGTTGTCATAAAGATGCCACATTCTCAGGGAGGTGGAATGGAGCTTGGAAGCTGGGAGGCTAGGATGGAGAAGATTGACTCATAGTTTGCTCCGTCCCTACTGAGTCACCCTGATTCTGAAAGAGTTGAACTAAGGAGGAAACTTCTAATTATCAGTGCAGGGCTCGAATTTGAGAACTCCATTTTTGTCTTCACTGTGTTTTAGCATGAACTAGAGCACTGTGGAGAAAACTTACTTAGGAGAACAGCATTAGCAGAAAAAAAAATGGTCTTCTCTCGTACTGAGGTCATTGAGAGTAAACTTTGCTGTAACTTTGTACCTAAAATGTAACTATAGTGGCCAAGCTGGACAGAAGTTGTTAAGGAGCACAATATACCTTCATTGACAAGAGAAAGAAGAGTCCCTATGCTCAAGTGGACAATTAAAAAATCTGGTTCTTTCTATGAAACATGATGAGGAAAATTAGTGTTAGCTACCAGATAATGCAGCGAGGGAAAAAGGCAATATATCACAGAGAAAACCAGAGGATTAAACAGAAACTGGGCAGAAAAAAAAGGGGAAAGAAACAACAGAAGGAAGGTGTCGGTAGGAAGAGAAATACAGGGCTACAGCTGTCAGGCTGAGAAGGAAGCCAGGCCACACTGTGAAGTGGAGTCATGGAGAGGACAGGGAGACGCATTCACTCATTGTCAGCCAGTGAGTCAGCCATTCACTCAGTAAGAACTAGGAGAAGAACTGGGAGGATGCTTTTGAGATGCCAGCACTGTGCTAGGTTCTGGAGCTCCATAAGTAAGCAAAACTGACATGGTACCAGCTCTGATGGGGTTTACCACTTAAACTCCAGGTCAGAGGTGTCAACCCTTAAACCAGGCAGGTTCAACCTTGGTGCTCCATGCCATGATGGGCGGAGGAGAGGAGAAATGCCTTCTCATTCTGAAAAGCATCATGGTCATCATCAAGAACAAAGGGATCTGAGAAGTGGTCTTAGCCACTTTTTCCACTTCTCAGATGAAGTTTGGAAATGCATCCTTCCAATTTAGCTTCTACCAAGTTTACCACCCTCCATACACTATCTTCCTTCCCAAGAGATGTATTATTCCAATATACTTTTAGATTCTATAAAGGAACATAGGCCCTAAAATCAGATTGTTCAATTTCATATTCCAGCTCTATCAGCAACCATCTGCCTGAGTGCCTTAGTTAAGTTATTCAAACTCATTACACCACCGTTACCTCATTTGTACAATAGGGATGTTGACAGGAGTTATATAACTCTTGATGTTGCTGCTGATTATTAAATTGTATTTAGAGTGTGTGTTTAGCACAGAGCCTGGCGCAAACCAGGCATTCAATATGAGTAAATTCTATTATAATTATAGGACAATGTTAAGAGCTTGGGAGCTAAAGAATAATACTTTCTCACTTAATAACCATCGTGTGTGTGTGTGTGTGTGTGTGTGTGTGTGTGTGTGTGTGTGCATGTTTTAATTGCTTTGAGACACACTGAACTTAGCAAGAAGTATGCTTCAGTGATAATAAATGCTCCCCATTGACCACCATGCTATTCTGTCTTCTTTGCAGTATTTAAGTTTAATCTTTGTTTACATTTATAAAATCCTCTACTAAATTTTAGGGCATTGTTTTTTGCCCATTGGATTTTAAGGACACCCATTAGTTTGTCATGACTCTGATGGGCCTGTAAAGCAGAGAGAAATAGGAAGACATAAAATCAAGGCCTTAGGCTAAAGCAAAAGAAAAAAGTTACGCAGAGAATAAGGACCACTGGACTGGGCATTCTAGATCCCTTTATCCATCACTATATCAGTACTATAGCTATCGAGTTTGTGACAACCTCTTTAATCATCATGTTTTAATTTGGACATTGAGTAATTGAATAAGAGAATACCTAAGACTGTTCCCGCTTTAAGTTTTCGTGGGTTTATTATTCTGCTACCAAGAGTTATGTATAGGATATAAAGAGACCTGAAACTTGATTCCTGCTGTGTCAATTCATGGATAAGACTTAAGTAAGTAAAGAGGATGAGAAAGGGCATTTTAGACTTCAGGACCCAACTCGAGAAGACAAGAAAAATTAGCAATGACTTGGAGAAAAGTTTGTAGTGACTCTGGTTAGAGTAAACTATTAGTGTTAGAAAGCTAGATTAGGTTCAATTCTGTGGAGGATCCTGAATATTGAACAACTGGCAAGCATTTTATAAGCATTTGGCAGCCATTGGAGTGTGTCAAGCAGATAAGTATACTATAACATCAAAAGGCATCATCGAAGAAAAATATAGATGCTCCTCAGCTTACGATAGGCTTACATCCTAATAAACTTATCATAGTTGAAAACATCATAAATCAAAAATTCACTTAATACACTTAACCTACCGAACATCATAGCTTAGCCTCACCTACACAACACTTACATTAGCCTGCGATTGCACGAAAGTATCTTGCTACCTCTGCCCAGCATCACAAGAGAGTAGCATGCTGCATATCACTAGCCCAGGAAAGGATCAAAATTCAAAATTCAAAGTGTGGTTTCTACTGAACGTGTATCTCCTTCTTGCCATTGTAAAGTTGAAAATATTAAGTCAACACATCAGAAGTAGGAGGCCATTCTTAACCATCTTAATAATCTTAATAATCGAAAATCACTAGCCAAAAGTTAGCAAAGCCAATAATTTGTAAATTTGGGATTCTCATTAAAATATACAATTCCAATGTTCAGAAAAGAAGGAATTTATAAGTATTTAGGATGTGTCTGTATAGCATTGCTTTAAAGAACAAATGGAGTATTCAGATAACATCATTTTTATTTGGATTATTTGAATGAATTCCAACTTATTTTTAAATTCAGGCAAAAAAAATTTGCATACGTAGCCTTAAGTTTCATGTTTTCATTGTTTAAAGCTACATAGCAGGCATCAAGGGATGTTTTATTACTGACACCCAGTGCAACCCTACCCATTGGGCCTGCTCTCGTAATTGATGTTGCACATGTGGACCAGTGAGAATGGTCTTGGAGAATATTACACAAGAGCTATATTCTTAGAAGCCAGTCAGTCAAATGTGAGATACTCTAATGTATTTGAAACTTTTACAATATGTAAAAAGATGTTTGTTGATTTGTTTGCTTGTTTTCCTAGCCAACTGGCCTTTTGGCTTGCAAATAATATGTGTGAATTTGTGTGTTTTCTTCCAGGGTCTTTCTTCCCTGATTTCAAGCCCTCAGAAACAGTTTTTAAAATAGCTTTTTGGCTCGGATACATAAACAGCTGCATCAATCCCATTATATACCCCTGCTCCAGTCAAGAGTTTAAAAAGGCTTTTCAGAATGTCTTGAGAATTCAGTGTCTCCGCAGAAAGCAGTCCTCCAAAGGTGCCCTGGGCTACACCCTGCACCCGCCCAGCCAAGCCCTGGAGGGGCAGCACAAGGACCTGGTGCGCATCCCTGTGGGCTCAGGAGAGACCTTCTATAAAATCTCCAAGACGGATGGGGTCTGTGAATGGAAGTTTTTCTCTTCCCTGCGCCGCGGATCGGCCAGGACTGCAGTGCCCAAAGACCGATCAGCCTGCACCACGGCCCGGGTGAGGAGCAAAAGCTTTTTGCAGGTCTGCTGCTGCACGGGGCCCTCGACCCCCAGCCAAGGAGAGAACCATCCAGCTCCAACCATTAAGGTCCACACCATCTCCCTCAGTGAAAACGGGGAGGAAGTCTAGAGGAAAGGTCAGAAGGAGGGGGAGATAATCTTAGGCACCCACTCCACTTCCTATTCGAAAGGCCAGTTTGTTCTTCCTGGATGACAAGACAGGACCCTCAAACCAGGGACTATCTGGGAGTAGGTTGGGGGTCAGGGAGGAGGGAGGATGTCACAACTGTCCAGTTCAAAATGAGGATAACAGCACTTCCTTGAGGCTAGTGCTCTCTTGGGCATCCTCTGAGCCCGCTCTCTACGTCTGGCCCTTTCAACGAGAAACACCATGGGAAACAGAATTTCGTACACAATCCAAAAGACTATAAATATAAGATTATGATTTCATCATGAATATTTTCAGCACGCACTCTAAGTTTGGAGCTATTTCTTGATGGAGTGAGGGGATTTTATTTTCAGGCTAAACTTGCTGACAGCCACGTTGGGTATTTATGGGGAGAGGACCTGGAGAGGAAGAGCCTTTAAGATGGTGGCCAATATCCAGGCACATTATTTTTAGAGCAAGTTTTAAACTTCACCATTTCTGATACATCTGATATATTTATCATCTTGGGTGAACTCGACAGTGAAATTTACCTTTTGTTGCAATTTGATGGGATACTGTTCTTGATTTCTTCTAAGGATGAGGGTGGAAGGCAACTCATTATGTCTTTGAACCAATAAAAGCATATCCTCTATGCCTGATCTAAAGAGTGTTGAAACAATCAGTCAGCGAAAGTTTGGCTTTTCCTAATGGAAGACAGTAGAGATGAGGGTCATTTTTTTTAACTGAACTACTAGGGACAGAATTCCACTAAGTAGTTCTGAGATCAGATGGAGGAAGGCTTCTCTTGTAACGTATTTAAAGATCAAGAGGTTGAGGTGGGACAGGTGCTAATTTCATGCCTTTCTTGGTAAATCACTTACTTTTTCTAAAACTCCATTATGAAAATTCATAATTTATAGTAGTTTGAAAGGCACATCTTGACTTCTATTTTTTCTCAGTGATGCACTATAGCATAATGAAGTTCAAGGTCCCCAGTGCATCTGTAGCATATTGGAATGAGCCTTATAATCCAGATGAGTCCTTTCTGAATTTGAGAGATACACGTGCTTAGCTTTGGACTGATTAATCACCAAAAAATCGGTCGAAAGCAAAAGTGGGCAAAGAGTTTTTGACAGACATCCATTTATTCTGGTAAAATACCCAGTGGCCCATTCACTTTACCTATTCCTACTTTCTGTAGGAACTTGAGCAACATGCTATTTTTGCTTTATGTATACCAAATTTTGGTAAAGTTTAA
This sequence comes from Macroglossus sobrinus, assembly GCA_004027375.1. Taxonomy (NCBI): domain Eukaryota; kingdom Metazoa; phylum Chordata; class Mammalia; order Chiroptera; family Pteropodidae; genus Macroglossus; species Macroglossus sobrinus. The sequence goes on along the minus strand of PVKZ01001491.1, from coordinate 353,690 downwards.
TAAGTCAGTTTATTACTAAAGATGAAGATGCTAAATATATGTAAAAATTAAAATATTTTTCACATTCCACAATAAGAATTTAAAATAAAATTTATGTTTTTGAATTAATTCTTGACTAAAATCACTGGTCTAAAACTACTGACCATTTTGGTGGCCTCTTTCCCCACATTTGGGTAATTTCCTCTAAGAATTTTGGAGCATATTGTAGCCATTATTTAACCTTCATGGCAAAGGTAGTGGCCCCATCATCTGTTCCTTCTTTCCTTGCAACAAAATGATAATTTCCTTGAATCCTTCTGAAAAGCTAATATCTTTGCACACTGCCATGGAAGGTATGTTTGCATGCAGATTTGAGTTTGTTTGTTTCTGTGTTTGGATGTAGACTATTACTACTTTCTCAGCCCTTTCTGGACAATGTCTTCTTTTTGACCAGATAGACACTCTGCCTTATGCTCATAATTTGGATTCTGGCATTAGATGTTGGCTGGATTTTTAGACTCTTCTGGTCTGTCTGCATGTCCCATAACAGCTCTACCAGATGTGGGTGTCCTATTATGGATGTAGGCACCAGGGAAGGGCCTGAATATGCAAACCTCGCTTCTCTTCTGCCTTAATAGGAAAGACAAGTTTCATTGTTGAGAAGAACTTCTTTTGGAATCTGAATTTAAAAAAAAAAAAAAAACCACTGTTGCCAGGCTCCCCTTACAGAAAGAACACCCCCGCAAAAGAAAGGTAATAGTTTTTCTTCAGGAAATTTGGCTCCATGTTTGAGATGATCTTTAAACACCTTTACAGACAAGTTTAAACGTTAGATATTAGGAAGCTTAAGATCACCAGAAAGCTAGCATTAATGCCATTGCCAATCAAAATAAACAACTGGAGAATCTTTCCCTCCTCAGATAAAAGCCATGACAATTGTATTCGTGTAAAACTATCCATAAATAATTGTCTACTACACTCTTCTCCAACCTTACTCCCTCCAGGGAGGCAAACTTTAACATTTTCTTCCTTTCCCATAACATGATATTATGTAGAAACATGCCAATTTTACAAGAAATTGATAATGTCACCCAAGACTTAGTCAAAATGGGATAAACAATATACAAGTTATTTTTTACTCATCCACAAAAATCTCTGTACCTTTGAGCATGCCAAAAAACTATCTAAAATTGTCACAGTTAAACAAGTGATTGTCATATTTATACTCACATGTTTACTGCTTCTATTTGGAGTTTGAAGAATTTACCCAGAGCAACAGTAGTCAAAATGTCTTCTCTGACGTGTTATAAAAAGTAGCTTTGGGATTGTCTAAACATCACAAAAAGTCAACTCGACATTATGGGATAGGCAAAATCTGAGTTTCTTCTGCAATTCATACTACATGCATTTAGAGATACCTTGAATCTCTTTATTCAAAAATGTCCCCTAACGTTTGCAAGGATTTCAGAAAAGCATTTTTACTTGTCACAGTTTTCTTCCTTTTGCCTCTGTCGTGTCTCATCCAAGACCTCTTCTGCCTATAATCACTCAGAGTATGCTAACTAACACCCTCCAAAATACTAAGGCTTCTAACTCTCTCACCACCTACTTGAATTGGTCCATCCATGGTAGACAGTGATATTTGGGTAAATAAGTATTTTCTTAAGGCTTTTTTCTTAGGTGCTACTGTGTGCCTGGCATCTTGTACCCATCGCTGCTAAACCTCATAGCAACTCCACTATTCATATTGTAGAGATAAAAATCTGATAGTAACTAGTGATTAAGGATTGGCCCAAGGCCACGGAGGAACTGGGATTCAATCCTGGGTCTTCCTGAGACTAAAGTCTGCAGAGTTTTAAACAGCATCTCTGCCTCATAAACAGTGGAGGTAAAAGCCCCCATTAGAGACTGAGTATGCTGAGAATACTAAACCATACCCAAACATTTCAATGTTTTGTTTCTTTGGGATGTGCCTTCTAATTAACCTTGGTAAATATGCTGTCAAATCTTCATTCCAGTTAAACCTAAGAGCAGGTCATAAACAAAAGGGTTTGGTGCCAACAATTCTATCAGACTGCACCGTTTTCTCAAGGATCGTGGGCTGGAATGTTATCCAGGCCTTCCAAGAAGAATGAACTGTATCAAACTGGGAGAAGATGAACATATAAGAGAATGCAGACGAGGCTGCATTGGCCTAGAACAGCAAAGCACAGTTGTGGATATGAAATACATTTTTGTAGCATGCCAGAGTTATTGATTACCAACCACAGTTAATTAGCAGACTTTCAGGAAGTATATCCCTTTCTAAAGTAAATAAAAACAAATACGACATCACTTTCAGCTGTATTTCAATGTTTTTTTTGTTTTTTGAGTTGGAGAAAGAGAGCAGGAAGTATAGGTATTTCACCAAGATTACATAGAGCTCAGAAAGTGTGTCAAACATGTGAATGTCAAGTCTATTGCTGTAGAGACATAGTTCAGAATGCCGATCTCCAGGCAGCCAAAGGCCTAGACAATCTTTGAAAAGAAAGAATCGGTTGGCAGCCGTGGCTACTTCTTAGATGGTATCGCTTTGCTTCTGGGTTTCCTTTCGCAGGTGAAAGCTTTATGTCCTGAGTATCTCGGCTACCCTGCCTCTTCACAGTGAGCCATCATGCAGACTGCCTAGCCCCGTGGGTTCCGTGGGTATGGCCTGGGAGTGAGAACATTTTAGAGAGTATTTGCTTGGGAAGGTAATTATCCAGACTTTAATCACAGCTACTTAATCCCAGCTTGACACACATTCTCACTTGTTTCTGGGGCTGGTTCTGCTCGTGTCCTCTTGCCAAAAGAGACGCTGCCTCTGCAGAGGGAGTACTTATTGACTTAATTAACAGCTCTGCTCATCAGCAAAGGGAGAAGGGAGCCCAAGCCCAAGCGCATGGAAGGTACACTCTGCAAGCAAAATCAGGGTGATGAAAAAGAAGGCAGAGGTGGTAACCATGGAGACAACATCAGAGGTATGCTCACTTGTTACTCTGATTTCTTTTTACACTGCTAGGACTTTTAACCATGAAACCACCCGAACACAGCTCCAGTTGAACCCAGTTGGAATACTGTTGGCATCTGCTCCTTGTCTACAAACTGTGCTGTGGAGCAGGGCTGAACCCAGGCTGCTGTGGGGTCCACCATCTTCAAAAAGCAATGCCTACAGTGGCCTCCTGGCCTCCAAAGTTCGTGCAAGTTGAGTGAGTGGAGGTGACTGTTGTGGGGCTGGGCTGGCAAAGTAAGTCAGGAATTCAGCAGAGGACACCCAGCCCCTGGCCAGTGCTCCCATCAGTGTTACCTCATTCATGCTCCCCCAGACCCAAATGTCATGGGGCTGAGGATGGACCTGATCTGCTCTGTGCAGGAAAATGCCATTTTTCCTTTGCTCCTGTGACATGGATTACTGAGTCTCTCACCTAAAAGGAAGATTATGGAAGTTGGGGTGGAGGCTGTTGAGAAGGAGGAGGAAGGCTTACCATGGACATTGCTCAAAGCAGGATGGATGTTTCAGAAATACATTGCTGCAGCTGATAAGCAAGGATGTGCCCTAAAGCTGATGCTTATTTGTTTCCAAAGACAAAGTACTTGTCTTCCCTTTTTGTGTGGCTCAGGTGTTATCACATTACTTTCCCCCATATCATAGTCAACATTGCCACGTTATAAGCTAGAAATGATTATGAGAAATACAGACTTAATTAGGTTTAAAAAATCTAAGAGCAAATTTATACTGTATTTGGAAAGAAAAGATAATAAAGGCACTATTAAAAAGCCTGAATTAAATAGGTGCATTCAGATAAAATATTAAAGAAATGAAGACAGAAAATTTTGACGTGAGCTTAATACTTCCCTCTATTTATACAATACTTTACACTTGTCAAAGTATTATCTCAAGTCATTACTGAGTATTATCCCATAATATAGATTATCTGTACTTAGCATGTGAAAAAATGGGGAGCAGGTAGGGAGAGGTTTAAGGATTTCTTTAATAGCCCGAAATCTAGCCTCTAACTCCTTTTCTCATGAGCCTTCCACATCCGCAAGGCCCACTGTATTTCTTGAGACTCTGACTTTCATATTTCACTCATTCATCTCTTATCTGTATTTTCAGCTCAATAGGTACATTCTCTCCTGTTACAGTTCTGCCAGCAGCTGAGCAGTATGAGATTGTTCTAGGAGCTGAGTGCATATTTGTCTATGCTTCTCTCATTGGCTAAAAGACAAGCCAATGTATTTGTGCTCTTTCTCCCTAGATAGGCAGCAGTAGAGCTAAAGAAATACGCAGGTTAGGGGACCCTACAGTGCAGTGATTGACACCTTGATGACCTCAAAAATGCAAAGGCCCAAAAGGGAGTTTCAGGACACTCCTTTCCCCTGGGACCCCGGGGGTCATTGACCAGCACCGTCAGCAAGCCACTCACTTTCTCTCCTGCACCAGGATGCCCTTGGCACAAAAAATACAGAGGCACAGACAGTCCCAAGCTTTTAAACTGGGTGTGTTCCAAGCTCATCTGTTGCAAGTCAAGAATGCATTCTTCCAAGAAGTATTTATTATTATAAATGAGGGAGGGGAAAGATGTTTCCAGATGAACCGAAGAATAAAGGTCTAATTAATGTATACCAGGGGCTGGCAAACTTTTTCTGTAAATGGCTAGATAAATATTTTAGGCATTGTGGGCCAAATAGTTTGTGTCATATATTCTTTTTTTCTTTTTCTTTTCTCTTTTTTTTTTGTGGGGGTGGGGAGAGGCAAGCCTCTAAAAATGTAGAAATCATTCCTAGTTTACAGGCATGAGCCAGATTTATCCCATTGCCATTACTTGCCACCCCTGGTCTATTCAGATAAGGCTAAGCAGTGGATTTTAATGTTCAACATACAAGCATCTTTTTTTTTTTTTTACTATGCCATTGACAGACACATCTTCACTTGAGTACTTTAATGTTCCCAACCTGCGTGAGTTGTTAAGTAAAGTGACAAGTTCATATTCATGGGTGGAATCTGCTCATATGACCTTCCCACCAAAAAAATACACTTTGGTATATCACTGTGATTTTCTACATAGGCATCGGGGAAACCCACCACTCCCCCCCACTTCTATGTTCTGTAGAACAGGCAGGTCCCCAGAGCCCAGGGGAACCTGCAGGGGTCTCTCAGCTCTCCACCTCATTGGCGGTATCCCACCGCACAACCTGGCCGCCTCAGAGAGCAGTGACAACCAGCAGGTGCCGTTTGACCGGGGCAACGTGAAGTCCCTCCCAGCCCCCTGCAGCCTGCTGACTCCCACATGCTTTTGGGCCACACGCGGTTCCCCAGGAAGGCCCTCTGAGCACAGACCGCTGCCCCGGGGCCCTGGAGGGCATGCCCTGGAGCCCCCCATCTCCACACTGAAGCAGGACACAGAAGGAGGTGCTGAGGGCAGGGCCGTCTTCCCACAGACAAACACTAGTTTTTCACGGGTTTCTTCTCTTTCTCCTTTTTCTGTTTCTCCTTTTTGTCTAAGTCAGAGATCACCTAACTAGATTCAAAATGATGTTACTGTAGGAAAACGTTTAGCCCTCCCTGGGGATGACGAAGCCTTATTCCTCAGAGCCAGTGCTTTGTTGGCGGGACCTCCTTTCCTGTCCTCTCTCCAGTGCTGACAGGCAGTGAGGCAAGGGAGATGTCCCTGTGGCCTGGGGCAAGCTGTCCACACATTTAGAGATGAGACTCTCTGGCTGGCTTGAGCTGGGGCCTGGAATGGTAGTGGGTGCAGAACATATCGATATGGAAAGGCCTGGAAGGATCGAGGCCACTAATAGTGCCACTGCCTATGCTGGGCAGAAAAAGGAAGGCTTGGGCCACTCAGTGGGGCAGCTTCTCTTCCCTTCTCTTGTCCCATCTGTCTTGGTCCTTTCCCTTTCTTCTTTCCAGCCTCTTTTTCTTACCTCTTCCACTCTCTCCATAGTCCCACTTCCACTTCTTGACAAACTTGTGGGCCAGGACTGATGTTGGGGTCAGTGTGCAGAATGAGGGCACACGCAGGGGCCGCCCCACGGACTTTTACCCTCAGCCAGATGGCTCTCTTTCTGTTCTTATACTGTTAGCTCCAAATGAAGGGTACACGCATGTGTACAGCCGCATTCAGAAGGAGCTGGTAGTCAGGAGTGGAGTGGTATCTGTCCCCTCATCTACATGTACACCTCTGCTTACAGCTGCCACTCTCACACTCTGACAACTTAAAACCCTCTGACGGTATCCCGAGCCCCACAAAGTCACCTTCTCTTTCTCTTCTTCTTCACCCGTTGTCTCTTGCTTCTATAGCCTTTTTCCCTTTCATCTTATTCTAGCCTTGATTAACCTTGTAGAGTAAACTTGGTTTCATGCTCGCACTAAGCAATGATTAACCCATCGGGAGGCATAGCCCACTGGGTGAAGCTGCTCCTTCTCTCCAGGTCTTCCTGCTTCCTGTCCCTGTCCCACTGGTCCATCTGGAACTTTTTCACGAGCTCCCTCTATCCTCTTACCATATCCTTGCACTGAAGCATTTCAACTCCAAGCAAAGGGTCCTCCCCTCCCAAATGTGCTCCTGCTTGGGCTGACACGGCCCCCACACATTTGTGATCACCCCGTGGTCGTGCGCTTGGGCTGTGATAACAAAGGACCACAGGCTGGGTGACTTAAACAACAGAAATGCGTTCTGTCACAGTTCTGGAGCCTGAAAAGTCTGAAATCAAGGTGTAGTGAGAGTGGTTTTCTCTGAGGCCTCCCTCTTTGGCTTGTGGATGGCTGCCTTCTGCCTGTGTCTTCACATCACCTTCCCTCTGTGTGTCTGTGTCATAACCCTCCCTCCTTGCAAGGACACTTGTCAGATTGAATCAGGGCCCACCCTGATGACCTCCTTTAACCTTAATTACCTCTTTCAAGGCCCTATCTCCATATATAGTCACGTTCTGAGGTCCTGGGAGTTAGGACACAATTCAGCCCATAACACTTTTCTCTCACTTTCTCCTTTTAGCTCATAAAAATTTATCCACAAATCTTTTCCTAGACCAGGAAGTTCAGTTCAGCCCTTCTTGATCAACTTCTCCAAGTTCTTGTAGCAATCATCTATAAAATGCATTTGGAAACTAATTGTACACTTTATTGTAATCTTTCTGTAGACCCATTTTTTCACTTTAAAACACACTGTGCACTGTACCTGTATAGGTTCCGTCTTTTCAGCAACTGGAGGGCATGAAATCATATGATTTTGTATGGCCATAGCAGTCTTCAGCCCTGGGTGGCCATATCTCAGGACCAGGACCCCTCCTGAGCAGGAAGGAAAAAGGGGACAAAGAAGAACAAGAGCCAAAAGCCAAGCACTAGTTATAAGCATGGGCTGGGAGACCAGATCCACAGGGCACTCTAAAGGTACCAGATGATGTGCCAGGACTTCCGATACCAGGTGACCCACTAGCTTCTGAAAAGTTATGGGGAGATTCTCATTAGGAGTGCAGAGCACAACAGTGGGGATCCCAGCTTAGTACCATCATGAGTCAGGCAGATCACGGGATCCCCCAGGAAATATCTGCACCCAGGAAAGCAAAACACCATCACTGAATGAGACAGACCCTAGACCCTGTGATCAAGGTGAGTCAGCAAGATGGGATCAGGAACCAGTGGCAGAACCTAGTCCTGGGAGATGGGTCACAAAGAAGCACATGGGAGGCTGTGATCACAACAGGATCCCAATCCCAGAGTTGGGAGAGGAAATGCTGTTTCAGTGACATCCGCCTTACATCAGGATTAGCTTGGAAAGTGGTTGCCAAAAGCCTTTCTTTGTCTCACAGCCTAAGAGAGTAGAGGAGAGGAAGCTATCCTAACAACATTGGCTATGAGGATGTAGACAGCCATTTCCTAACGAAAGGCATTTGAATTCAGCCTTCCGAAGTCGCCTCAGCACTAGATGGCCTAAGCCCTCACTCAGTGACCACGATGGTACAGTCTCAGCTGCTGCTCCACCCGCCTCCTGGGGCTGCTGCCTGTTCTGCATGGCCTTAGGGTATCTTGGCCTGGTCACCTTGCTTCTCTTAAAAAATTCTATCTCATTTCTGTTTCCTCAACCAGCCCGGCCCCCTCATCACATACAAATGTACTGTCACATGATGTGCTTCCCTGACTGCCTTAGAGTGATGTCTTATCTTCTGCCTGCTTCCTGCTGAGAAGCAAAGAATCGTGGAAGAATCAAGACTGCTCTAACTTCATAGCATCTGCTGTCTTGCTTTTTTGGGCAAAGAATAATGCTGCTTTGGTTTCCGGCCCCCTGTCCCCTCCCCAGGGACTCCCATGTTGGAAGTGTTTCTGGTCTATCACATGGGAACCCCCTTGTTGTCCAGAATAATGTGGTTCACCAGGTTCAGTCCAATCTAGGAATTACAAGAGGAAAAATCACATGAAAAGGCAGGGACTATAAAAGTATTAAATATATTTAAGCCAACACCATCCAAAAACATGTTTAAATGAGTGTAGCAATGGTTTATTGATTTATCCACTAAAAAAACCACAAAACTTGTTTCTCTTCCTCATTCTATTCCCCATTTCTTTTGCTAAACCCAGCCTTATCTTTCATAATGAAAAGATTTCAGCTCTGCAGCTTGGTAATTAAAGTCTCAAGGGCTGGAAGGCCCTTGGCCCATTAATCAAAAGCTGAGCATCAGAATGAATGCTTCTGGGTTCAGTGCCTCCTGCACCCAGCCCTTGTGTCATAGCAGAGGTGACAGTCATTGTAAAGAGCAGGGAAAGAGGAAGCATTGATGAATGGGGAGGCAAGTGAGCAGCTTTAATCAAAAATAAGGATGCCAGATTCAGTCTGACAAATAGGAAGGCTATTAAAAAGTAAGCTGATGAAGTCTTTTTAAGAGAAAACAAATATTTAAATAACAATTTGTCGTTAGTTTTCTATATACTTTCTTAAAGGAGTTAAACATTCATTAGGGATCAATTGAATAAAAAGTAAGTGGGGTCTCATGCTTGCTGTTGTCTCTAGCAGCTCAGCAGAACACCTGCCTCCCGATTCTGAACATTACACACAACCTCAATACCTAAACTTCAGCACATGTGCACTGACATTTTACTTCAGCCTTTAAAGCCTGAATCCAAACACATACTATCTTCATCAGATGTGGAAAATAACTTTTTTTTTTTCCCTCTGGGGTATAACAAGTCACAAGCAGTCCACACCTATTTAACTCAACATTGAGACAACGAAATGAGTCTACTTCAGATAATGCACCGTGGTGAAGCAATCAGAGATAAAGTTGAATCGTAAAAACCACATTTTTGGAGCATCTACTATGTGCCCAGCCATTTGTGCATTTTGATATGGTAAAATGTAAGATTTTACAGTTCCATTACAAAAGAAATGTTTTCACAGAGAACTTGTACAGATATGGGTCTGAGAAAAAGCAAAGACGGTAACTTCTGTAGGGAATTCAAGGAAAAGAGAGAGATTTCTGTTTACCACTTCCTGGAGTTCACCTGTGCTGGCCACCCAGCTTGCTGAACCTTGGCCTGACCTTACCAGCTTCTCCTAGAGCCAGTCATAGGAGAGGATCCCGTGGTATCTTGTAAGTGGTGTTTGGGAAGAGCAGTGGCCTGGGAACCACAGGCCTGGGCCTCACCACAGGCCCCATCTCTGTACCTAACTAAGGGATGCTGGACAAGTCATTCAGCCTCTCTTGGTCCCATTTTCCTTGCCTGTGAAATGGGATAGGCAAATGGAATGGAGTAAACTGCATGAAACCATAGTAGGTCCCAGTAAATGCTAGCACTCTTTCCCACTCTGTATTTTCCCTCCCAAAAGCACTGAAAACACCACATGCAGGAAACGACAGACTCAGTCTTTTTGTTTCCTTTGCTCTTTCTCCTAGTTCAATTTCCAAAAGTTGGTCATCACCAGTTCAAGACACAAACTGCCCTTTCATTAGAAAGGAAGTACCAAATGGATGTTGTAACATTGTTTGGGTGCTATCATTCCTAGATTTAGGGTGCTAGGCACCGAGTTCCAAGTTTCAGTTATTTCTCCTCCCTCCCCCCGCCCCACTGTGCAATCTTCTTTGGGTTAGAAATACCCGCACCAAGACATTTGTTTAAATTTTTAAAAATCAGATTCATTGAATTATTTGAAGCTTTCCACCAAGCTCCCAGATGAGGGTAGCAGTACCAGCATTTGCGATCTTTCTTGCTTTGACTACTTGTTTGGCTTAGGAAGTATTTTGTTATCATAGTTGTTTTTTGAAAGACACTATATAGAATGCTGTCGTTATATAAAAGATGTGCGTGTGTTGGTAGAACCAATATTATGTGAAAGAAGTAATTTTGACCACTGGAAGACACTAGAGCATTTGAAGCAAAGCTTGGGTTTAAAATCATCTTGATGAATAGGGCTAGACCATGCTTGGCCTAGATAACTGTCAGGAGTAAGTGTTTACAAGACAAAACAACAAATTCCTAGGCATGATCCATAAGCAGTTTTAACTTCAGCTGGGATTTAAACCAACATCACAGGAACACCAGCTCACAGTCTCAGTTCCAACTTCAAGTGCTGCCTGTGAGCGACCTTGACATTTCTGCAGACCCCTTCAGATGTTCTCCAGGACCCTCTGGGCAGGTGACTTGACAGGAAGTCCATAGCCCATGCCCAGCTCGTGTGACTCAGTCTGCCGAAGGCAGTCAGCCACACCGAAAGGCTGTGTTTGACAGGGACCTGACACCATCTCCCCGCCAAACGATCTCTCGTGACTCAGGATCTCAAACTTGTTTTAAATGTAGGGGAAAAGTCATTTTTGAGGATGAGGTTTCTGACCCAACTCAGCTTTGTATAAACACAGTCTATGTCTAGTTCAATCTCCTGGGTTTCAAGAAGTAGCTGCAGCATTGTGGTGAAGGTGAGTGAGTTGGTGGTGGAGAAGGAGAGCAGAGCGTCACCTCACAGGGAGCAGAAAGCGACAGGGCTGGCGAACAGGGAAAAGTGTGAGCCTCGATTTACAAAGAGCCAACTCTACCAAGTCTGAACTTATAAAAATGGATACATTGGATTTGGAGTAAAAATTCTTACTCTTCAGAAGGATAAAATTTTGGCCATGTTGATGCGTGATGCCTATTATATTAAAAGTATTAAAGTCATTCATTAAAGATCAATCTGCTTGACTTTTGAGGGGCCATACACCCATTGCACGAAGCCAGCCTCATGTCCATAATGGTGCCCTTGTGACCTATTCAAGGAGGATATCCAGCCCAACCCCCTTTCCGGCTACCCACCATCCTTTGCATCTAATTCTGGAGCCTGTGTGTCTTCCCTGCCACCTGGATTTACTTCTTTATCAAGCATTCATCTAAGACACAAATCTGACATTCTACTGTTGTCAACATTAGGGCAAAGTGATTTAAAGACTATGAGTGTAAAAAAAAAAAGGGAAAACTGGTTTCAGGGACAAATAGCTCAATTTTTTGAGAGTCAGTTTAGTACAACTTCCCCTGTTGCTTTTTTAAAAGTTAAACACTAAAGTTCCCTTCATGTCTGTCAAATTCTAGGACATCCATAGAAGTAGAAAAAATCACTTTCTTCCAAGGGAAGCTGCCGGTGCACACAGTGGCCCTCTCACTCATTTATCCATCTACAACATCAGTGAGGCTCCAAGCATAGGTCTGGAGGGTGGAGAAAAACAACGGTGGACGTATGGCCCTTGCCCTCAAGGACCCTGTGGTCTGCGAAGAACAAGCCAATAATTACAGTGGAGCGTGGTACACACTGTGAAATGAATGTTCACTCAGTACCATGGGAGTTTGGTGGATGACACCTGGCCCAGCCTCAGAGTCGGCTTCTCTCAAAAGTGGTGACTGGTGACCTCTGAGTTGGATCCTGGAGAATGAAATGGAGTGGGACAGAAAGAGCTATTCCGATGAAGGCAGAAATTAACCTGTGCAAAGGCCCAGGGGCTTCAAACTGCAGGCATGTGCTGGAATTTCCTTCTCCCCGAGACTGTCAAGGCATACAAAGGAAGTCGGCCTTGCTTACCAGGGTTGCCACTTAGCTTTGAAGGCCCTCATCCCTCACATCCCCTGCAGGTGAACCACATCTGCTTTTCTTACTCTTTTTTTTAAGACAAGCAACAACCAAGGAAGGGCCAGCAAATGATGATGAGTCAGGGACTTTCCTGACAGAGCTCCCATGTTTGGTTTGACTAAAAATTGAAAAGTCTTGGTTTCTCAGTCTTCTGATTCTCTGTTCTCAAGGCTTTGCGCAGCATTACAGTGGAATGGCTAACCCAAAACAAAGTCTATTCCTTTCTCTTCATACAAAGAAACATTTGCTCGAACATGAAGAGGCTAAGCCATAAGAATAACCAAATGCTTAGAAGTCTTAAGAAGCAAACTTTACGCAATTGATTTTGGTGTTTTTAAAATCGAGGAATTGCTTTTTGCAAGAAAGGGTTGTGCAGTAAGTTTTAAGAGAGTTTTTTTCTGACCCCTCTCCCCCACAAAAAAAATAAATGCAGAAAATAATTGGATCTCTACAGCTTTCACATCGTCCATCATGAAAGCGTCAGTATCTTACGCTCTGTCAGGGCACAGTCTGAGAAAAGGTGCCTGGTAATTTATTATAGCCCAAGTGCAGCAGAGGTGGTGGGAGAAACAAAAGTGAAGGCCTTGGAGCTACTCCTTCACAACCAACGAACAGTTAGGGAGGGTGTGACTTACTGGGGCAAAGGGAAACAAATTTAGAGGTTCATTTGGTCTGTGAAATTAAAACTATTTTAGTAAATAAAACTAATGTCATTTAAACATGAATCCCATGACATTTCCTGGCTTACTGCAGCTTTTCTGCTTGTCTTCCCATTGAATCTGTTCAAAATACAAACATGGCATTTCCACATTGCCAGAGAAGCAAATGTGGGCTGACTGGCCGATTTTAGCTGCTGTGCTTTTCCTATAACTGTTATGATTGTTGTGGCAAATAAGATCCCTGTGAGGTACAACTGCTAACTGTGTCATGTTTGTGCACCACGCCTTCCTTCTCCAGGTTTTGATATTTGGGCGGCCTTACCACTTTACCTTCCAAGGTACAAACAAAGTTCCTCTGTATCTTGCTAAGATTTGGAATGTATTCTAAGCTATAAGAGGGAGAATATTCTCCTAAGTCAGAAACATATGTTTATACGTGTGAATTGTTATACTTGAATTTGCTGCAGCATTTTGTATTGACGCATATATATGACACCCAGGCTGACTGCAATAGCTTCTAAAGCATTTAATTCCTTTTAAATGAACTCAATATCTTTGGAATGTGCTGTTTAAGTGTTTCTGAATTTTCTACATGCCATTTTTACAGGTCCATTTGTTTATGATGTGATGTGGTGAAGAATCACATTGGTTGTGTTTTGGGGTTTTTTTTTTGAAGAAAATTAATGTATATATTACTAAAAAGATGAATACATTGTTGAAAATATACTTTATGGATCATGCAGCCCACTGTTAAAAAATATATATTTTATTTGTTTAATAAAATGACTGTTCAAATTATAAGCATTATTCTCCTAAATGTGGATGCCATAAAATTTAAGTATTACTCAATATTGATCTATGTTCTCTAATAAAATATTTTAAACCTCTTTCTTTAAATACATAATGTCTTAGTTCTTCAAACACAATGAGTTGTTAATATGTCTGTTGAGAAGTGGAGTGGGCAGCTCAGCGAGGAGAGCTAGCGTCTTTGGCCTGCTGAATAGGGTAGACGGTACGTAAGGTGTGCTGGCCGGCAACATTCAGGGCTCAGGTTTAGAGGCAGGGGAAGGTGACTTCTCTTATTAACTCATTTATTTTTCACATCAGGATATGGACTCTGGAACAGAGAGAAAGTGAAGATATTATCAGTGTTGCCATTCACTGGTTCTTACGAAAGCAGAGAAATCATTTTAAATAGATGGCTATAATGACGTTTAGGCACATTTCTGCTGTGAATTCTTCCGTGGCTAACATTTACCATGGAAAACCCTGTTTCAACTGGTTCAAATACATCATCTCATTTAATCCTCACAATCTAATAAGAAAATGCTAGGAATCAGTTAGGGTGCATTTGATTAGAAGTAACAGAATGCCTAAATAAAAGTGTCTCACACAATAAGGAAACTTATGATACTATTATCAATAATTTGGCAAGAAAACATTCACCTTTGCCAAAATACTCTGGAATCAAACTCTCCGGGTTTGAGTCCTAACCAGTGATATATCAGTTAAATGTTCAGCAACCATCTCTCTGGGAAAAATTAGGCAAACAAAAAACACGGAATTGATGGCACTTGTCAATTCCTATGGTGTAACTTCTCTGACAGTGACCCATATCGAGCTGCCAACATGATGTCATTGAACACGGCGTTTAGGAGAGATATACACAATCAATTTCTACGAGCCAGCTTCAGCACTCTACGCCCCCCTACTCCTTAGTGTATGGCCTAAGCCCCTCTCTGAGCTCATTTCCTCATCTGTAAAATGGGCTAACAATAGTACGTTCCTCATTAGATTAATAAGCATAAAGAATTCCTTGTGCTTCATTCACAGTCAGCTACTATGGTTGTTGTTATTGTTGCCGTTAATATAGGCACAAGGCAGAAACTATCTCAGAATAGCGAAAGGGCTCATTTCAGAAGAGCGAAAAGGCTCATCCCTACTCAGTTCCCAGGGCAACAACTCTTCTGAAATATGTGTGCAGCATTGCAATCCTTTCTCAAACATTATGCAGCACTGACCCCTCGCCCCAACCCTCATCAAATTCGTTAGTCTGTTTCAGGCTTCAAAGTTTTTCAGTGAGAATTCTGTTTCTTTATATTCTTATTTCAACCAAAGTATTTAAAGATTCAATAAACCAGTTTTCTCAAAGAGCCTCTTAATGCCAAGTCATTCTGCCAACCAATTATTATTATCTCTCCTGTTTATAAATGCAAATTGCCTCCAACAGAGTTTACAAAAAATAATTATTCTGTTGTGCAGATGGACAGAAAAATCACTATCCTCATGCTCACTCCTCATTTTGTGATTGTGTTCTGATCCATACACTCTTTGCAAATATGATATATGCACATGTTAAACTAAGTGAGTAAGAATTCTACAGCATCGTGGGATTGGGGTGAGCGTTGGGGTTCAGAGTGCTACCATCCAGCCTGCAGTTCTCTTTTGCAGGAACTGTATGTACAAAACAAGAACCAATGGGAAACAAAGGACAATGTTTATTAATCCTTAGGAGAGCTCTGTTTCCACTAAAGTTTTCTTATACCCACTTGCTTGATTCTAAAATGTCCAGTTTTGAAGAGCAAACTCCTACGTCCCCAGCCACCCAGCTCCATGAGCCAGACACCGATAGGAAATCTGAAAGTGAGAGCATAATTACAGCCACAACTATTTTTGGAAGTGAGCCCCCAATCATAATGCAGCAAGATGGGAAATGGGTGAGGAAGAGTGGAATCCTGCCCACTAGGTATACGAGGTCCAAGAACAGCCAGATGAAATATACATCTCTCCTCAGTTTGGCTGGTGGGGACTGGAGGGTCCTAAGGACAAAGGACGACCATGAAACAAGGGCAGCTCTTCCTCTCTATGGGCAAAGGATAGAAGCAGATGTTCTTCCTGCCTTCCCCACATAAACACCACACACGGGTATAGATTATAAAGTAAGGGTTCCACCAACCTCCAGCTCTACTCCCTAGAGGTAACCACCTTTACTATTTTCTAGTAAATTGATCCATCCAACACATATCTATTGAACACCTCTTATATATCAGGCATCATCTCACAGTACATTAATGAACAGAACAGGGGGAAAAAAGACTTGCCCCATAAGCTTACATTTTAGGGCATCTTACAGAAATGCTCTATGCACATACAAATATATGGGTTCTTTAAATTTCTTTATAAAAGCAGAATGAGCCAAATATTCTGATTGGTTATATTAGATGCATTTTTAGAGTCACTGAACAATTGGTCAATCCCTGGTTACCTTAGATCTGTGAGGTTTTGCTTTAATAAACACCCCCACAAAGTTAATAAAGCCAAGTCCAGTCTCCTGTCCTTTGGAAAGTTAGTTTGATATCATAAGTCCTACAAAAAAAAGACTTAGAGAGCTTATTTTAGAACGTCTAGCCTTTTTAAGAGCCATAAACTTATTTTAACGGTATTTCCACTGTTTAAAATATTTTTGAAATTCTTTAGAGATGGCTTATGTAGTCAACCTATGTGTGGTACCTCTCCTAATAAATCCCATGTTACTTACTTATTACCACAAATAATACTAGCCTAGGCCACCATAGGTCTTTCTTGAACACAGAGGCAAGCCTTTCAGCTGAGGGGATGACTTCAGAGAACCCCTCTGTTTGACGCTGCGGGTGGCTGGTGCCAAAAGCTTGGCCAGATGCTTCGTAATCCTGTTAGCCAAACACAAACTGGGCAGGTTGAACCACTATAAAAAGTCATTCTGAATAAATTTAGTGGGAAAAATTAGGTCAATGGTTTTCAAACTTTTTTTTTAAGTGCAATCTTTTCTTTGGACTCTTACTCAGAAGCCCAACATGCAGAACAAAGAAAAGCACGCAGTTCTGGACTGGTGTAAGGAGTAGGGTAGAACCGCCACCGCTCAGATGCTGAGACGCCACCACCGACACACACTCTCTTCGGTGACCACTGAAGTGTCTCTATAGGACCCTTCGGACACCCTGTAGCAGGGTTTAAGCACCACTGAACTATATATCTTTCTGGGGCAATGGGTATCTCACCTTCCCATAGACCTGGCACATAGCAGTCAGCCAGTTAAGGTTTCCCAGGAGAGGGAGGAAATTGGGTGATAAAAGGCTGTTGGGAGTGAGATATCTCCCCAAAGCATTCATTGTTTAAAGAAGCTTAACAAAGGATCACTAACTAAAGATATTTATCCAATGGGGGCTCATATCTGCAGGAACAGTTTTCTGAAGGTTGAAATCCAAAGCAAGCAAAAGTCTATGAAGCATGCCAAAAGACTCAGCAGGTGAGCACGAGCTCTCTCTGCATCAGTAATGTAGGTGAGCAGGGGAAAGGCCCACGGCCTGGCCGAATGGTGCACTGATAACTGAGGACAGAGGAAAAGACAGACACTCAATTTCCATTTTGTTCTCTTCTTCTCCAACAGAGAGAATAATCTATTTAAAAACTAGGAAAGTAATGCACATGTACTTGAGCAGAAATTCATGGGAATTATAGCCAGGTAGGTGGGTGGTTAGGAGAGGCCCTGGGTGGGAGCAGTGGCAGCTCTGGGGGACCTGTGGAAGAGGACAGTCTGGGACCAGGTCTCTGAGAAGCCCAGCACCCTGAGCAGGGCCTGAATAAATCTGTAAATATACCCAAAGAGTGGTAATTAGTTAATACTCGTTTACTACTTACTGGGGGCAGGTATTATTCTAAATGTTTTACATATATTAACTCACCTAGTGCTCCCAATAAGTTCATGAAGTAGGTTCTATTGTTTCCCCCCTTTAGTAGAAGATAAACTGAGGATTTAAGGGTTTGCAAAATTTACGTAGCGGTTGGTGGCAGAGTTAAGATTCAAACCCATTGATGCTGGGTCCAGAGACCAGCCCCTTAACCCATATGCCATGATACTTCTGGAAGACACATTATCAGTTTTATTGTTGAAAAAGCTTCACGTGGGAGCACACAGCTTGTATCTGTGGGCACATGAGCTTTGTGAGGGGCTGCCCTGTGGGCAACGCAGGTTCAGGGCACGTGGGATGGGGGTGCTGCCCAGGAATGACACAGCCTGCAAGAAAAGGAGGAAACTGTAGTACTCCCAGGATAAAAAGCGTCCATACTGAGCCTGCCCAGCTTGGTGTCTCCAACTTCTCCAACCAGCCTAAGCTACTCCTCGGGATGGAGAGAAGGAAGGAAGGTAAGTGAGAAGGAGCCACCTCCTCCAACGCAGAGCGCATGGGAAGTTTGGAAAGGACAGGGAAGCAAGGGGTCTTGAAGTCCAGGAAGAAGCAAAATTCAGGGCACTATGAAGACGTAGCGATACAGCAAAGTGGAGGGCCTGACTTCCTGTGAGTGGTCTAAAACCGGGAGATATCCCAGACAAAGAGTCAGCAACTACGACATTCGTTTTGTGACTCCAAACACCATTATGTGACAGGCATTTTACACACACAGCGCAGCCTGCTCTTGACAGCCAGCTTTAAAGCACATGGTAGGTATGCTCCTTTGACAGATAAGGAAACTGAGACAGAACAAGACTGAGCACCTGCTCGCAATTTCTCAGCTGTTGAATGAGAGTCATGTTTCCTCTGCTGCTAATAAACCTCATTTTTTTTTTGCAAAGAAGGAAACTTGCTGCAATGCAAAATACTCAAATGCGACCTTAATTACTTTAAAACATTACTTTTAAAATTCTCCTCTGTGTATAATTAAGCTTTTAATCAAATGTTTAATGTGGTTTCTCTACAAAAGCACATTTGCAACCCACAGTTGACAATATTCTCTGATTCCAAAATTAGGACATGCGGTTTTCAAAACAGGACAGGATATTTAGACCTGGGGCATCTCTGGACACATGGTTGCTTAACTTCGTGGGTCCCCAGTTTCCAAAGACAGCACAGTCAGTTTAATGCTCTTCTATGCTCAACTACATTAAGTAGCCCCTAAACTAATTGCACGATCCCATGAGAGAGCTGATAGAATCCAATTTCCTGACTTTCTGATAAGGAAGCCAATGAGAGACGCGGCACCAATAACAATGCGGACACCAGCATGGAGGCATAGAAATAATTTTGCCTTTTGCAGCTGCAAGTGTCCTATAGGACTCAGATCTTGAAATTCTCCAGATAGTAAATATTGCTTCCAGAAAATTTTTCTCCTAGAACTCATCTCAGGAACATTCTTTTTAATTACGTGCAAAAATAGCACCCGACTTAATACCCTCGTCTCCCGGTAGCTGGTAATTGGAGAGTTGCTGATTTAATCACTGCTTGCTACCCACAAGAAGGGCAGAGGAGTCCTGTCACATTATGACACATATTTAGTAAGAAAAAAAACAGAGACAAAGAGACTATCCTGTCCAGGCTCAGTGCTTGGGAATTCGAGATTTGAGGAGGCATCTTCAAGCTGTGCCTATAGTTAAAATTTAGAGGAGAAAATACTAGAACAAATCAGAAAAGATGTGATTTTCATGCCTCAGGTCCCTGTATTCTGCTTTGGACTCCAACCACCTGAGAAATAATCACTAGAAAATGAAGAAAAATTATGCTGATTAACAAGCATCACTTTCCCACTTACCTAGGGTGAAAAGCTGTCTAGGCTGGTAGTTGGGTCCTCATCCTCCACCTTCAGAGGCCTCACTTTGGAAGTGGCAAGAAATTTGTGAAGCCAGGGCGACCCCTCCCCCAACCTAAAAGACCCCATTCCAGGGTCACTGCCCTGATGGCCCAGAGATTGCTTCCAAATATTGCCCAGGCCTCTTTCCCAGTCTGTCCACTCAAGCCCAGGCTATGGCCGAGAAGGCTGTGCACAGGGCAGAGCCTGGATCTGCAGCCAGGGGAGTCCAGACACAGCTGCACAATGGAACTGGAGGTAGAAAGGGAGAAGAAAGCTGCAGGCCAGGGGCCGGCTCTCCAGCACAGGTTCTCCTGCCTTCCACATCATTCTGAAAGTATGTTTTCATGGTAGGAGGAAAATCATTCAATCTATTCTCATTATGGAGGTGGGAGTCAGTCTAGACAAAGATGTATATATCTCTTTAAGTGGAAATGTTGGGGGTTGGAGGTACATCCTTCCAAACACTGAACCATGCCAGCCTCACGAAGGGAGAGAAGACCAGCACAAAGCCACCTGAGACAAGACCAGAGCCAGGGGAGCAATTAGTTCCGCTGAGCTCTGTTTCCAGTCCTTCCACCCCTCCCAGGGGAACCACCATCCCAAACGTAGAGGCACATGGTCCAGGACCTGCATCAGCTCTTCTCCTGCTGGAGATAATGAAAGAGGGAGTGAGTTAGGTGAGAGGGACACTAATAGAATCCTCCAGCCCCTGCCCCCAAAAAAACAGCTAAACAGGGATGGGTGCTGCTGTTTTCTTCTCTTTTTCCATAGTTAACCATAGTCACCATGCTGTACATTAAATCCCCAGAAATTATTTATCTCATAACCGAAAGTTTATACACTTTCACCAACACCTCCCCATTTCTCCCTCCTCCTTCTTTTTATGGCTAAATAATATTCCATTATATAAAATTAAGCAAAAAATCCCCACGAACAATCACTGTGAATATTTAGATACAAGACCTGCATATTTCTCTTATCTTTTATAGATGATATATTAGAGTATGAGGTATCTCACTCACATTCCAAGTTTATGTCTTTGGAGTGTAGATAGCCAAGAGAATACAGTGATTTTAACAGATATTTTGGTCCCATGTGTGTGCGCACACACAGGGGTGTGTGTGTGTGTGTGTGTGTGTGTGTGTGTGTGTGTGTGTGTGTGTGTGTGTGTGAGAGATCGCCAAGAACAACCATGATTCAGGCTTTCCCCTGAAGCACAACTATTATATCACAAACAGGCATGAACAGTCCACCAGATTGCTCCTTCTCCACACTCTGTAACTATGTGATTCCTTTACATGGTTGAACATGTGAAAAATCTTTTAGAACAATGCCATCTTTTGTTCCTCTTGTAATTAGACTCCTGAATAAATAATTTCTTCTGCATATGTTAAATTAATGAAATATCTTGTTTTATTCACTTAATAGTATAAAAAAGCTCACATTTAGGGACTAATGTCATATATTTAATATTATTCTAAGGGCTTTAGTTCAATAAATACTTACAATTAACCTATAACATACACACTACTATTGTTCTCCAATTTACAGATGCAGAAATCAAGGCATGGACAGGTTGAGTAACTTGCTGCAGGTGACACAGTCAGCAAGAAATAGAGCTTAGGCTCAGCATCTGGTGGTCTCACTCTAGAGTTTGCCCTCCTAATCACATCCATATATTATGAAGTCAGTAAATAAGACACAGAACTAATTCTTAACAGCTACAAAGTTTTATGTTATATGTTCAGAGCCTGAGTTTCTTAACCAAGGCCCATTGTTAGATATTTAGGTTATTTCCAATTTTTACCTATTTACAAAACATTTCCATAAACAGCTTTACGACTAAATCTTTGCACATATCCACTATCACTTCCTTGAGATAATAAATGGAAGTAAAATCTCTGGTTGAAAACATATGCATATTTTAAAGTTTTGATACAGATAACCAAGCTGCTGTCCAGAAAAGTATGCAAATTTACCTTTCTGCCAGCAGTGTTCACAAGCACAGATGTCCCCATGCTCTCACGCCACTCATTCTAGCATTGCCATTCTATCTTCTTTTTCAATCTGATGGACCAAAACGGCATCTTGCTATTTAAGTGTATTTCATTCCTAGGAAGGTGAAACATTACTACATAAATTTATTGACGACCTGTATGCCTTCTTTTTTTTTATGTCCTTTGTCTTTTTTTCCCACTGTAGTGTTTGCCTTTTTTTATTAATTTGTAAGAACTCTTTATTTACTAAGAAAGTCAACTCTTCATTACATATGCTGCAAATAAATTCTAAGTATTTGGTTTATCTTTAAACTTTGTTTATATTGTGTGTTTATGTAATGTGCTATTATTTTGTTTTATTTTTTAATTTTAGGCAGTCGAATCTGTTAATATTTTCTTCTGTGATTTCTGATTCCAGTTATGTATAGAGAGGCCTTTGCCACCTCATAATTTTCAACTGCATTTTCTTCTTATTCTTTTAAGTATTTATGAGTTATATTTAATTCTTTCCTTCAGTTTGAATTTTATTTTGGTTTATGATGCAAGGTCAAGCTCTAAATTTTTTTATTTATTTTTTGTAAATAGTTAACTAATTATTCCAACGAATTACGGCGTCTGACTTCCAGTTATTACTACTGCTTCTATAAGCCTACCTGGAATAAAGGAGATAAGCTTTCAGTCCCTCAGAACTTTGATAGATGTGTCTTTTCTCTTTTGCCCAGAAATCTTTGAACTTGATTTATCCCATTGTTATAATAAATATTGAATCAAGAAGCCACTTCATTTATTTTCCATTTCCAGTTATATTCACCACCCAAACTCAACAGATTAGCTAATTCATTGTGTTTCAGATATTTAAAATGTCTCATTGCCATATAAAATTTTATATTTTAACTTTATTTTTTCTACCAATTCAATGCCTGAGACCCACACAGACATCATGGCCTTGCTTAATGAATCTTCCTCTATGCCTCTAACAGAAATTATAAAATATGAATCAGAACAGGCCCCATTCTCATCTTCCCCTGCTCATCCAGGTGCCTGGGTCTTGAGTCTGCTCTTCAGCAGCCAAGCCAGGCCATCCTGCCTTTCAGAACCTCCAAAATTGGAGCAGACCAACTCTAGCCACTCATGAGTCACACTTTTCCAAAGCCCTGTATTTCCTTCTAACCTCGGAATTTGATAAACAGAAGCAATTTTAGAACCAGATGTGAGTCTTTGCAGCAGCTTCCAAAACAAGCACTCTTTCCTTTATTTGGTTGAATATCTTACACATAAGTGGGGTTTGAGACTATACATTTCTAGTACCGGCCATGGATCGTAATTAACATTTGGTGTTTCTCAAGAGGAATAAGTAGACAGAAAATGGAGAGAAGAAAAAGGAAAAGAATTTATGGCTTCTCTTTTTCCAGTCTATTGGCAAATCTAAAGAAGTGCTCCTGGGAACTAAAACTCATTTAGGAGATATTGCCCCAAAAATGGGTTATTTTGTACTCAGGGTTTGTTTTGTTGTTTTTGTTTTTGTTTTTGTTTTCATTCTCCACATTTTCCATCTGTGCAAATGAAATTTGAATTAAGCGAAAACTGTTAACATTTTCAAATGCATCTTCATACTAATAAATCAAATTCTAATTCCCCAAAATATTAAATGCAAATCCCTCTACAAATTTTACACTATTGCTTCAATTCATTTTCTGGTTAGTTGGTTGAATGATTTTAACATGGAAAGCAGAGAACATTTTATAATGAATCCGAAACTGCTATCTTCTTCTTGGAGGCAGAGGTGGAGCATAGGTAGGAGAAATTCATGGACTAAAAAAACTAACTTCTCTCTCATAAAGGGATACTTACCGTGATTACTTAAAATTTTTAGTAATGGGAAGTGTGACTTTTCTAGTTCTCAAGCCATTTCTGAGGAACCTTGTTCCTTGCAGTATCTCTTCCGATTAAATTTCCTTTTCAATATTTCAGAACTTCTCTTCGTCTTCTTCTTGATTATTGAGTCCCTGGTACCTCAAAACCAAGTTCAATACATGCTCTCTCCAATGACACAGTTTCCATTCTAACTTATAACTAGGGTGTTATGCTCTAAATATTTGTGTTTCTCCAGGGAATGTTCAACATATGCAGATCGATTAATGTCATTCACCACATAAATAAATTAAAAAATAAGAATCATATGATCATATCAATAGATGCAGAAAAAGCCTTTGACAAGATACAGCACCCATTTATAATCAAAACACTCAACAAAATTGGTATCAAAGGAAAATACATTAATATAATAAAGGCCATATATGACAAGCCCTCAGCCAACATTATGTTTACTGGTTAAAAACTAAAAAAGTTCCCACTAAGATCAGGAACAAGGCAAGGCTGTCCACTATCACCACTGTTATTCAATATAACATTGGAGGTCCTAGTGAATGCAATCAGGCAAGAGAAAGATATAAAAGGCATCCAAATAGGAAACGAAGAAATCAAACTGTCACTATTTGTGGATGACTTGATTCTCTACATAGACAACCCTAAAGACTCCACAAGAACACTACTAAAAACAATAAGCAAATACACTAAATTTTCTGCATACAAAATCAACGTTCAAAAATCCATATCACTCCTATACTTTAATAATAAAGTGTCAGAAAAAGAAGTGGGAAAAAATTCCTTTCGCTATTGCAACAAAAAGAATAAAATGCCTAGGAATAAATCTAACAAAACACATGAAGGACCTATATAATGGAAACTACAAGATACTATTAAAAGAAATCAAAGAAGATACAAAGAAATGGAAAGATATTCATATTCTTGGATTGGAAGAATCAACATAGTTCAAATGACTTATTACCTAAAGCATTATACAGATTTAATGCAATCCCCATCAAAATCCCATCAGCATTTTAAAAGAAATAGAAAAAAAATTATCATATTTGTATGGAAGCACAAAAGACCCTGAATTGCCAAAGCCATCCTGAGAAAAAAAGAATGAGGCTGGAGGCATCACTCTGCCCAACTTCAAATTATACTACAAAGTGACAGTAATCAAAATGGCATGGTTTTGGACCTCAAAACAGACATAGAGACCAGTGTAACAGAATCAAGAGTCCAGAAGTAAATCCATATTAAATGGGCAAATAATTTTTGACAAAAAGCCAAAAACACACAGTGGAGAAAGGAAAGCCTCTTCAATAAATGGTGCTGGGAAAACTGGAAAGCTACTTGCAAAAGAATGAAACTAAACTGTTGTCTATGACCACACACCAAAATTAACTCAAAATGGATTAAGGACCTGAATTTAAGACTTGAAACAATAAAATGCATAGAAGAAAACATAGGAACTAAACTCAAGGACCTTAGACTTAAAGAGGATTTTATGAATTTGAACTCAAAGGCAAGGGAAGTAAAAGCAAAA
Organism: Macroglossus sobrinus; assembly: GCA_004027375.1. Classification (NCBI taxonomy): domain Eukaryota; kingdom Metazoa; phylum Chordata; class Mammalia; order Chiroptera; family Pteropodidae; genus Macroglossus; species Macroglossus sobrinus. The sequence goes on along the minus strand of PVKZ01001491.1, from coordinate 328,936 downwards.
GTAAATGAATGGGACATCAAACTAAAAGACTTCTGCTCAGCAAAAGAAACCATCAACAAGGTAAAGAGACAACCATCTGAATGGGAAAATATATTTGCAAGCAACTCCTCCAACAAGGGCCTAATATTCAAAATATAAAAAGAACTCATGTAATTCAATAACAACAACAAAAAACAAATGATCCAATCAAAAAATGGGCAAAGGACCTGAACAGACACTTCTCCCTAAAGAACATACAAATGACCAAAATATATAAAAAGATACTCAGCATCACTAGCTATTAGGGAAATGCAAACCAAAATCACAATGAGATACCATCTCACACCTGTTAGAATAGCTATAATCAACAGGACAAGTAATAACAAATGTTGGAGAGGATATGGAGAAATAGGAAACTTACATACACTGCTGGTGGGACTGCAAATTGGTACAACCACTATGGAAAAAAGCATGAAGTTTCCTCAAAAAACTAAGAATTGATCTACCATATGATCCTGCAATCCTTCTACTGGGTATTTACCCCAAGGACTTGAAAACTTATATCCAAAAAAATATTTGCACACTAATGTTCATAGCAGCATTATTCACAATGGCCAGGACATGGAAGCAACCAAAACGTCCTACAATAGATGATTGGCTAAAGAAGCTGTGGTACATATATACAATGGAATATTACTCAACCATAAGAAGAGATGAAATACTTTTGCATTTGCAGCAACATGGATGGACCTTGAAATAATCATACTAAGAGAAATAAGCCAGACAGAAAAGGTTGAAAATCACATGATATCATATGTGTGGGATTTAAACCTAAAAACAACAAATGAACAGGACAAGTAAACAGAGACTCATGAACATGGACAATGGACTAATGGTTACCAGGGGGGAGGGGATAGGTGAAAAATAAAAAAATAAAATGTTAAAAAAATAATTTAAAAAAAATTTAATATTAATAAAAAATAAATGTTGTGTCTCTCAAAATTCATATGTTGAACACTGAATGCCCAAGGTAATGTATTAGAAGGTGGGGCCTTTGGAAGGTGATTAGGTCATGAGGGTGGAGCCCCCATGAATGGGATTAGTGCACTTATTAAAGAAGCCCCAGAGAGTTCTCTTTCTCCTCCCACCATGTGAAGACACAGCAAGAAGTAGGTAGTCTACAACCTGGGAGGGGGCCTGTTCCAGAGCCCAACCACAATGGCACCCCAATCTTGGATTACAGCCTCCAGAAACTGTGAAAAATACATTTCTTCTGTTTATAAGCTACCCAGTCTGTGGTACTTTGTTAGAGCAGCCCAAACAAACTAAGACATAAGGCATCTACCATTTATAAGAAGCACTCTACAAAATGGATGGCCACAAGCCCAGTCCCAGCTCTTCATTCTAGAGAGACATAGAGTAAAGTGTTTGACTTATGGCCTTTGGTATCAGACTACCTGAGATCAGATCTTAGTTCTGCCTCTTATGGATAGTGAAATGTCTACTCTGTGCCTTAGTTTCCTCATCCAGGAAGTGTGATTAATAATAATAACAACTATTTAGCAAGGTTATTATAGGAATTAAATGAGCTAATATATGTGAGCTTAGACACATATGTAGCTGACACATAAAAAGCACTATATGAGTATTAGCTATTATTCCAGTCATGTCTCCAAGTAGAAAACAAATTCCAAGGTTGTCTAAGCTTTGTGCTGCTTCTGTCCCCTTCTGTTCCAGGTGCCACCAAGCCTGTGTCTCAGTATCTATCCTCTATACCATGCTTCTCTAGAAAGCCATGCCACTCTGTGAATTCAATGCCTGGACATAACTATCTTATTGGGAATATAAACGACTACTTTTTTTAAATTTCTGTACTACAATAGTAACCATCTAAATCTCTTCCTTCTGGAGTGCCAGGTTAAGAAATTGTCTGCCGGCTTAAAGAGAATATAAAGAAATAGAGATGAGAGAGATAAATGCCAAGGCTTTCTCCAACTCTAAAAGCTTGCACTCTGGAGCTCTATCTGAGCTGAGCCCACTGTGGCCTTCGAATGGACTCTCTGCTTCCCCAGGGCCAGATCTCTCCTCCTTCTTGAGAGGAAATGCCCTACAGAAAGTGATGGTCCAAGCCAACTTGCTCTGGCCCTAGAATCATTGGCTTGTCCCCAGCAATACTACTTCTTTTGAGAGCTTCCCCTACCACAAATGCCCGCTCTCTTCTGATGGGACTTTATCAAAGACAAGACCATCTGGTTCCACATTGGCAGGACCAGGAAGAACAACACTGAATATGTCACAGGTCCCTGGGCAGATGCTCCCGCCACCCAGCAGTATAGATGAAGGCTATGATTCTATTGAGGGGGTGGTCAGGATCCAGAAAACTGGCACCCTATTTTGCCCACAGCTGTTCCTATGGGGCTTCCAAGACATTTAGGCAAAAAGGACGAGGCAAGTGACAACTAATCACTAATAATGAGGATTTGGGCCAAATCCCTTTGGTCTCCTGCCAAATCAGTCATGACATTCCCTGCTTAAAACCCTCAGATGACTTCTCATTGTTCTTAGGATGAAATCCAAAGTCCTGAACAAGTCCGCAGCTGAACAGGCCTCCCTTCCCCCTTGCCTTGCTCTCTAGCCACTCTGCATTACCACTCCTTGAACCTACTCCCTCCTGCCTTCATCTTAAAGCTCCTCCCTCTCTACTCTGCCTCTTTCTACTCATTCATCTGATCTCAGCTTCACCCCAAACCCAAGACTAGGTCAGATCCTCTTTGCATACAGTCTTGTAAAATTCCATACTTCTTGGTGGCACTTGTTAAATTATAATTATATAATGAATTTGTAATTATTTGGCCAATTTTTTGTAATTATTTGTCTTCCTGTCTAGTCTGTGAGCTCCACGCAGGGGGAGACCATGTCCATCAGAATTCTTGTAGCAGCATCTCTGTGTCTAGTACAATGCCTACCACATAGCAATAGCTCAAAAATATCTGTTGACTCGTGAATAAATTTAGTGGGGTTCTAGTTTTAATACTACTAAAGAGGTCGCTTTTTTCCCCCATTCTAGATTTTAAATGTGCTATCCTTCTTGTAAATGACAGTCTGTCTCCCTGAATGACTTGAACTTTCTCTTAGCCCTCCCTAACCAGGCTTACACAAACAAGCACTGAAATACAATCAGCCAAGCCACATTATTTTATTCCTCATTGTCATTCTTAAACCACATTTTCTGTTCCAATTCCCATAAATCAATCTGTCCTGCTCTTCCCACAAGGCATCAGCCTTGACCTTTGAATTGCCTGCTATTTTTCCTAGAAAGCTCTTTGCTCTTAAAAGAAAAATGAATGCCATTAAATCCTCCCTGTGCTTTTGCAAAACTAAAGTGTGCAGAATATGTCTTTACTGGTAAGCCCTGGATCCTGGTCCCAGATCAGATGAAACCACACTCCAAGGCCTTGGTATGTGAGCAAATGTCACCCCCAAACCAGATGATCTTCAACAGCACTTCCAGAATTAACGCTCTGCAATTCCATAGTAATATGATTACTCACAGGACCAGTGGATAAGAGTTAGACAAGCCTTTGGAGTTGAACGAATTTAGATTCTAATTCTGGCAGTCATTACTAGCTGTGTGACCCTGACCAATCTGTTAATCTCTCAAAGCCCAGATGCCTTCCTCTGTAATAAGACGATAGTAACAGACTTCACAAAGTCACTGGGGGAATAAAATGCAATGGTATTTGTGAATGTTTAGAACAATTTCTAGTCCTCAAAAAAGGTAGTTGTAGATGTCATAAATATCGTTATTTCTCTAGGCCATCATCATTATTTTCCTCGTCCCAGGTCACAGAGGCTCCATCCTAACTCCTGTAGGAGGCCTCAGTAGATGCCTCCAGAAAGACCATGGGGATGGGCTGCACGAAAAAGGAGGAGGGTGCAAAGTAGGCCTATTTGTAGGAGTTGGTCCTTAAGGATTCATCCATTCAAAGAAATCATTTCACATTTAGTTAAACACAACTGCATTAGTCAAGGTTTTCCAGGGTTCTCCAGAGAAATAGATCAATAGGATATATTAAGATTTATTATGTTACTATAAAAGGATCTATTATAAGGTATTAACTCACACAATTATAGAGTCTGAGAAGTTTTACAATCTGTCATCTGCAAGCTAGAGGCCCAAGAAGGCCAGCGGAGTAATTCACAGGCCTGAAAGCTGAAAAGCCAATGGTGTAGATTGTAGATTCCAGCCTGGAACTGAAGACCTGAGAACCAGGAGAGCAGAGGACAGGAGAATATTGATGTCCCAGCTCAAGCGATCAGGTGGGGAGAGTGTATCAAATCTTTACTTACCTTTTGGTTCTATTTGGGCCCTCAACAGATTGGATGAGGCCCACTTGACATTTGCTTTATTCAGTTCGCCAATACAAATGCTACTGTCTTCCAGAAACACCCACACAGACACCCGCCGAAATTATATTTGACCAAATATCTGGGCACCTATGTCTCTCTCAAGTAGACACATAAAATTAACCATCACAAAAATAATTACAAGCATTAGGCTATATTATTTTAATTTTCAGTTGGGATTTAGATTTTATGATACCTGAAATTCTATTTTAACCAGTAGTATTTATGCCATGTAGAGAGAGCTTATGAGAAATCAACATAGGGACTGTTCATCAAGTAGAGCTCATAGAAATAACTTGGGCTGTCAAAATATCCTACTACTAACTAGTTGCTCTACCTCTAGGCTTATTGTCCTATATAATCTACCTACACACTCCCACTGCATCTGTTTCATAATCTTTTCTAGATTCTTGTACTTGCTGGAAATGCTTGGTGTTCCTTGGTTTATAGCTGCATCACTACAATCTCAGCCTCCATCTTCACATCCCTCTGTATGTCTGTGTCTTCTCCTTTCTGTCTCTTATAAGGATATTTGACATTGGATTTAGGGTCCAACCTGATCCAGGTTGATCTCAAGATCCTAAACTAATAACATCTTCAAAGAACCTTATTCCAAACAAGGCGCTATCATTCTGAAAATTCGAGTAGACACATCATTTAGTGGGGGATACCATTCAACCTGCTACACTAATTTTTCTGAAGTATCATTTGGAAGGCAAATCTTCACTATAAAGTCTATAAAATTAATTGCAGACTGGTTTTTAGTGCCCTCCACAATCTTAACCTGCGTTTTAATCTTATTTTTTCTTTTTTCTTTGCATCGAGTCAGTACTTCTCTCAGAATTTTCTACTCACTGGCAAGCTACAATTTCCTTTTCCACATGCATAGAAAACCCTCTCTTGTCTTTCTCGTCCTTGTGACACATATTAAACCCCAACTTCTCCAAAAACGCTTCTCTGATGATATCTGCATGAAGGGTATGTACTTGCTGTTTGTACTTTCCACTTGAGGGACTCTTGTACTGCCTTTGGTATCTTTTGTGTTAGTATTTCAGCAGTTACTTAAATTATAGTGTTATTTAACTTTTCGTATGTTTCTATTTTGTCTCCCCATATTTTAAGTTCTTTGAGGTAGGACGACCTTATTTAAATTCCTTGCATCCTTCCCCGACCTTTTTTAGTTTGATTTAGAGAATGTATTAGTCAGGGTTCTCCAAAGAAACAGAACCAGTAGAGTGAGTGTGTGTGCATGCATGAGAGAGAGAGAGAGAGAGAGAGAGAGAGAGAGAGAGAGAGAGAGAGAGAGAGTGCTCACACAGGAATTTATTATTAGGAATTAGCTCATGGATTACAGAGGCTGAGAAATCCCAGGATCTGCAGTGGGCAAGCTGGAGACCAAAGGGAACTAATGTTTCAGTCTGAGTCTAAAGGGCACAAAAGACCAAAGTCCTGACTCTTGCATTCAGGCAGGAAGAATTCCCATTTACTCAGCCTTTTTGTTCTATTTATTCCTTCAACTGATTGGATGAGGTCCACCCTCACTGGGGATGGCAATCTGCTTTGCTCAGTCTACTGACTCATATATTAATTTCATCAAGAAATGAAATTAATATACACCCAGAATATTATTTAAGCAAATACTAGGCATGCTGTGACCCAATCAAATTAACACATAAAATTAGCCATCACAGAGAGACACATAGGAGTAGCAATTAGTCCCAACTCTATTAATGAATAATGCACTACAGATTCCTAAAGTCAGAGACCTGGCTACTTGGAACCACTAAATCTTCCTGCAGGGTTTCTCTAGCTACAGTTTGAGTGAGATTTTTTCCAGAATCCCCTCTTTGTAATGGGAGGCTGTTGCTCTTCCCCTAGTGGCTCTTGAAACAGGAGCAATAAAATAAAGCAATATTTATTAGCAAACCAAATAGCAAGGTGGATAACACTTGGTCTCTTAGCTTCCCAACCCGTATCCCACATGCAATTAGCTCTGAGGATTTATGCCTGAGAGAGACTGAAGAACCAAACACATAGGTTCCAAGAGGAATGTTTTAAGATTCCTTTGAGCATCATTAAATTTACACTGATATACTACATCTGAAAGATCACTTTACTCTAGTAAAACATTCCTAAGACCCTGTACTTTGCACATAACACATAATAAATATTGTTGAGTCGATGACTGCAGAATATTCATTTTTACTTTTATGCTCACAGTGTTAAAATATTTTTCTCCTATAAATGTAATATTGTATTTCATTTTAGCATTTGGTGAGGTTTCTAGAAGAGATGAACATTTTGATTCTATGATCAACCTTACAAATGAAAATGTAATGAAAATAAAATAAACTCTTTCAGTCCAATAATCTGTCTCCCACTGCCTCTAGTTCTGAGCTATACATAACATCTTACCTAACACCACCTTTTTTTATAGGCTCGAAAATGTTCCCCTGTGACATCCCCCATGACCTGATTCTTATTTATTTTAGGATAATGTTATCCTGTGTCTGTACCTATGAATCTCCAGCAATAATTTAATTCACTTTAAGTAAGCATTTCTTATTCACTCATTACATGCTGAGCACTGGGCTATACTGATAAGCTTATTTATCAGGAAGCTGTCACAATAGCTGTATCTGTCCTGGTGCAGCCAGGAAAATAAGCATCACTCTAAATAATCCAAAGAGGAATATAATGCAGAAAATTAGTTTGAAATGCGTTATACTGGATGGAAGGGTCAAGGAATAAGAGAGTGAAAGGGAGACTAGGAGAGCAAAAGAAAAAGAATCGTCACCCAAACATCAGAGAGTTGGCCTCGGAACCCTGGCCCACACTAGTGCTGAGCTGCTTGAGGCATGGACGGTGCTACTGGAGGAGCCATGCTGCTGGCTCAGGCCACCAGCAGCCCAAGGACACAGTTACCATTGAAAAGCCTCTCTGCTTCTAGAGCCTGCAGTTCCTCAGCCACCCTCCAATGCTGCTGCTACTGTCCCCATGGGTCTGTCATATTCCTGTGTGCCAGGTCTGCCAAGGACGCAAGGCTTTGACCACCAACTAACACAAATATGCTGATGTTCATGCAGTGTTTGTGCCTGGGTTTGCCAGCATTCGCAAATAAAAGTACAGGATGCCAAGTTAAATTTTAATGTGACATAAACAACAAATGGCTTTTTAGTTAAGTATGAGCCAGGAATAATAAAGTCCTTCATCTCTGACTCAAGAGGCTTGCGTCTTCTGCCAGATTCTATGAACGAGTAACAGGCTAACTTCTTAGCTCGAAAGGAGGGTAGAGCCAGAGAGGTGACTGAATAATCAAGATGTCGTTTCATAAACTATATAAACATCTAATCAGTGTACTGTATACTTAAAACTAATAAAATAAAATTAAATACTTAAAAAAATCAAATCCCAGACCCGATCTTAGGCGGCCCTCAGCACTAGGGCCCTCCAGATCTCCAAATCTGATCTTGATATTCAAACATGCAATATAAATTTCAGAAGCTAAATAATCAGCACCTTCCCAAACTCAATTCTCCTGTAGAGAGGAATCTGAGGACAAGGCTCACACTGCAGCATGTGTGTACACATCGCCAGTCATACCATCAACTCTAGAAGAAAACTACTTCAAACAAATTGAAAACTTAAATGAATTCGTTGGCTGAGTCTTTCACTCTTCAAATGATTGCTATTCCGTGGTGCAAACCACCTTAGTTTGCAGACTCTTTAGCCTGATTTCGATGCTCTTCACAATCTGACCTCAAGCTCGCAATAGAGGTTCTAGATCGTTTGACTCAGATCCAAGTACAGCCAGTACATCTTAACTGAGCTCAGCATGTGCTAGACCATACCAAGCGTGGCAGACGGAATTCTTGACTGCAAGCCACAGAAACCAACTCTCACGAACTTGAAAATTTATTACAAAGCTATCAACAGGCTCAGAGAATTGGCAGAAAAGCTGGAGAGAACCAGACTAATAAAATGAGCAGGATCCATCAAAGGAATCCAGGCAGAAACATGGATTAGGTGGTGGCACAGAATCAGTCAGGTAAGGACAGCATTCCTGACTCATTCCTGTGCTGCCACCAACAGTGGTTTTCACTAGATAACCATCCCTGTGCTAGACCCAAGGTGCCACCATCATCACCTTGAACAATTTGTCAGCTCCTTTTTTTTTTTCTGTCAGACTTCATGTTTTATTTCAACAAACATCCCTGGTTTGTTTGTTTGTTTGTTTTAAAGGTGGAGGACGTGGTTCAACATTTCATCACACCCAACAGGGAGCAAAACTCCCACCCAAGAACTCGGAGCCCCTTCTGAGCCGTCACTGGAGTCTGCTAGCTCCAAGGCGAAAAGGAGCTAAGTTTTCTAACGTTTGTTAAGAAAAATCTATCAAATACGTTTGTTCTCGCGGAGGCGAGGGCTGTGTCCTCAGGCAACGGAGCAGCTGGGGCGCCAGAGCTGGAGCTGCGGCCGGGCCGCGGGCGCTCGGGAACGAGCGGCCAGCGCAGAGCCCTGGAACCCGTACTTGGCCTGTGTCTGCCCGTGGTACTCTGCAAATTCAAAGTTCCCGGCCGGCTAAGCTTAGATTGTGTGACTGCATCTATCTGCCAGAGAGGAGGAGTTTCTGGCCTTTTCAGCTCCATTGGAGGGCAGTTGTACTCCACCAAGACTCACATAATTTGGAGAGAATTGGTTTAGTTACCAGAAAAACAAATATAACAAATGGGGATACCAAGGGTATGACATGGATCTTGCTCTAAAGTAATTTAGTTCTAATGCCCATGACCAAAAAAAAAAAAGAAGAAGAAGAAGAACTATGATCTTACCCCTAGAGAACTAGGTAGGACTGGAAGAACTATGAGAAAAGGGAGAGATTAGTGTGACCCGGAGCAGCCAGGAAGGCCTCGCAGAAGAGCTGGGTCTTCATCCAGATGAGAAAGACAGGCAGACTCTGGCAGGTGGAGAAGAGATGGAAGGAAGGTACTTCATGTGGGGTAAAAAATAAAATAAGAATTTTGAAAAGGAAATATGTAAAATATAAGAATGAGCAAAGCCTGTGCAGGGATAGTGTAAGGCCAGACCTGGCTGGGAATCAGCGGTAAATCGGCTGCAGGGCCCAGGAGGGAGTCCAGGAGAGATGTGGGCTTGATGCAGGCGGCAACGAGGACACGGGAATGTTGTAGTCAGGGAAATTCTACAGTAAAAACAGAGATGCTTCAGAAAGATTTATCTGGTAATAATGGGCAGAATGGGTTGGACAAAGAAAGAGCAGATATTAAGGTCTGTGTGTTAAGGGGGAACCTCTTTTTCTGACTTCATGTTAATACCCATTAGCGTAATACTTCTGTCCTCCCTCCCCCTCACCCCACTTCGGCTGTAGGTGTGCTTAGAGCATTTGGATCTAGAAGCTGAGTGTTCAAGGCTCAGTCTCTATCTTTAGCTTTCACTTGGCGGTTCTTCTTGGCTCCTCCATGCCCTAAGTTTCACAAGAGTAGGCCCCTACAGGGATGCCTGTCATTGTCAATGCCACCTGTGACTGTGAGCAAACCTGGCTCATTCAGAACTGCCCTATGAGCTAAACTTTTGAGCCTGCAGACCCAAAGTCTTAATCATGGTCCTATCTTTTATTTGGTCCAGAACTCAAGCAGGCAAAAGTAGATGATATCTATTGAATTCCAAAAACATGGTGTTGGAGAGCAATGCATTAACACAAGAAGAATATAAGGAACATTGGGATCACAGTATTTATGATGGATCTGAGATTAGGATTCGAAAGATGTAGAATTTGGTGATAGTTCAATAACTAAATGGCTGTGCAGCCTTCATTTAGCTTCTCTAAACCTCATCTTCCTCATCTGCAAAATGTGACTAACTCCCAATCTCATCGCTCAGGATTGTTATGATGGTCAGGCAGCAAAAGCTGGTTTCTGTCACTCAATGCCTGCGTCTCCCTCCACCCACCCCATGAGCCAGAGACTTGGTCAACGCAGGGACCCTACAATGGCCCTCTAAATTACTGATGCCCCAAAAGCTGACATTTGGAATGTAGTTGCAAGTAGCTTCTGCATTTTCAGTGAAAGAACAAAATTGTCTTCAAGACAGAGTTCCTCTTTGTTCTGGAAGAGTCCACTTTGTGTGATCTGTTTAGTTCTACAGATGTTTTTGTGGACGCTCTGGACATTGAGAAATAAGTCACGTGCAGGTGCTTCATCTCAGATGTTTAAAGTGTTTCATTCAGTAAGTTCACTTGGGTAACTTTGGAGCATAACCATGCTTGCATCTGTGAAATCCAAAAAGGTTTTCCTTAAATTTTTATTTTGACTTTCCAATCTTGACAATTATTATTTGACCTTGAGAAATGTATGTGTCATTTGTCCAGGCATTTACTCACCAGCAATGAGAACCTGAGCCTGGAATGCAGCAGGAGAAAAATTAGACTTGGTCTTCTCTGGAGGAAGGATTATAAAAAAGCCTTCATGGAAACTGGTGCAAAGCACACAGACCTGGACTTTTGGCATCATGCACAAGTAATTATTTAGAAGAAAATAAGCTATGGTTTGAAAAATCTCTATCATGATTGCCTTATCTGGGCCCTGGGAGTAGGGTGAGGGTCAAGGTGTTCTCTCAGGAACTGGGCTACCACAGTCAGTCATCCTGGAGAGGAGTTAACCCTGGGGCAATTAAAGGGATCTGGGCCACAGGAAGTGACCCAGCTTGGACTCCGAGCTGTAGAGTTGCTCAAGATATAAACACATCATGACCAGGCTGAGCAGGTTTGGGCCTGTTGTCTCCAAGATCAGCCATCTCTGTCCATTGTTGTAGGTTATTCTCAGCACTTTGGTTAGCCCTGAACCTTTGATCCCCGTGAGGGGAGGCACAGCTTGGCTGCAGTTGTGCTGGAGGGAAAGAGGAAGGGCATCACTTCTTCTAAAGGCCAGAGTGGGGGTGGGAGAGTCCATGGGAGTCACAAACAGAGACAGGAGTTCCCAGCAAAAAAAATGGGTGTGTCAGGCAGAAGCATGGAGGCAAGTGAGGAGCCAAGGAAGCTGAGGTTCTGGTTCTGACACTCCCAAGTCAGTGCCCCAGGGAACCCTCAGAAATAGCTCTAGGAGAATGGGGTTGACATTTTCAGGGCCTAATGTTTCCAAAAGAATGTTAGTATACAAAAAGTTTAAGTAATCCCATTTCTTAGGCTCAAGATGGCGAGACTGAAAAGGTAGAAGTGTGAGGCACTGTACTAAGCATTTAATATATTTATTTATACCACATAATAATTTAATTCTTACCACAACACAAGATCATATTGCTATTCTCATTATAGCGCTGAAGAAATTGAAGCTTAAAGGCATTTAATAAGTTGCACAAGGCCGCACGCCTGCTAAAGGGAACAGCTGCGACTCTGACGCGGACATATATAACATCAAAACCTGAGCTCCTGACCACCATATGCAGGCACATGCTGGAGCAGATCTTCTCTCACAGGTTCTAGGACACCAAAGTCAAACGGACATGCAGATCAGAGACTTGGCCAGGATTCTCGTCCAGTAAGTCAGAGAGTGAAATTGGAACAGGCTAACATAACTGAAGTGAAACGCCTCACACACTGAGAGCCCATGAAGCTGGGGGCGTGGAATGGAGTGACTGAACTCACAACAGGAGACAAGGGCAAGTGTGGGGCATTGCTCGGCCACCTAGGCCAGACATTGTCTTAAGCCATCATATGTGTTCCCTCTCCCCTTTGAGATAGGACTGATACTTTCCTGGTTTACCAGGCAAATGGCTTTGTGATGGTTAAGTTTATGTATTAACTTGACTGGATTAGGGATATCCAGATATTTGACTAAATATTATTTCTGGGTGTGTCTGTGTGGGTGTTTATAGAAGTAATAGAATTTGAATCAGTAGTCTCAGTAAAGCAGACAGCTTTCCCTAGTGTGGGCCTCATCCATTCCACAGAAGGCCTGAATAGAGCAAAATGGTAGAAGAAAGGTGAATCTGCCCTCTCTGCCTGGCTGAGCTGGAACACTGGTCTTCCCCTGCACTTGACTGGGACGTACACTGCTGGCTCCCTTAGTTCTCAGCCTTCAGACTCAGGCTGAAGCACATCGCTCACTTTCATGAGTCTCCAAGCTGTAGATGACAGATCATGGGTTTTCTCAGCCTCCGAAATCATATGAGCTACTCATCATAATAAATCTCTTTCTCTCTCAATAGACATGAAATGTGCTCCTGTATTGCTTAAATTTTTGTCATGTGCATATTTTATAATAAATAAAAGTGTTTAAACTCTGTAAAAAAAGGATAGAATACAAAAATCCTTAATAACTGGTCATACCTATAAATTTTTCTTCCTAAAAGTTCCCTCCATTATTCAGTACTTCTCTGTCTAAGCCTTTTAGAAATGTGTGGAAGCAGGCTTTGCCTGGTTGGGTGGGTGGGTGGGTGGTTGGTTGGCTTGCTAGGTTTGAGCTGTCAGAACTGGGAGGAGCTTCTCCTGGCACTCTGTGGGTGGTTATGCTAATATCTTACAACTCCATGGGAGATTTCTGTGCAAAACACCAAAAGTGCCTGTCTTGAGAAAGTCCACATTCTGTTTTAGAGCATCAGTTTTATTTCATTCTGCTCTGGCTTTTGGTCTCAGCCCTTCACCATTGTTAACCATGGACATACAGGACTGCAGCATTACTTGCTTCTTGATACACAAGTGTACAGATTTCAGACAAGAGGAAAACACCAACAACCAGGCTATTGAACTGAATGTGTAACTGTTCAGGTCACCATTGACAATGTGGATGGCTAAGCATCTGGGAAGATGGCCCGCCCCACTGTACTATGTGATTGGCTCTTGTTAAAGCAATCCAATCAATGCAATCATTTTAGCACTTGTCCATTATGACGATTGAAAAGTAAATGAATTAAAAAGCATTCATATCAAATTTCAGCCCAATGAGAGAGTCACATGAAAAAAAATTTATTTCCTAATAGAACAGCAATAATACACTGATAGTCCTTTGACCTCAAATGTAGAGTCACAAGACAAGAAGTCAAGACCTTTACAGAGGAAATAAGATCCCAACTCGGAAACCTCCTGGTAAATACCACAATCGATATCCTACATTTTCAATAAAACAGACACACAACTTATTCTATTATCAAAAGACTATCATCCTTGTTGCCAGGAGGATACCTTCTACAGTCTCAGGTCTGCAGTCTGGCTATTTTTAGGTGAACCCAAAACTGTAATATTACTAATTCCCCTGATACATTCTACAAAACCAAAAGAGGCAGTTAAATTAAATTCTGAAGCTTAATTTTCTATTAAGCTTAATTTTCTATTTCTAGCCTCCTCACATTACCCAAAGAGGCCTCCATTTTCATTAGGGAATACTCAACTATAACTCTCACTCCTAAATACATTTGCATATGACTCTGTGGACACTGATGTCCTCCGGAGGCTCCTTCAAAATTACCCTCCACTTGTGTTTGAATTTCAGTGCTCTTCCTGGTGCTGCCTGAGGTTGGGTTTGATAGCAAGAAGGAACTGTCCACCTAGGGGACAAAAAAGAGGGGACACAGTTCAAGGAAGGCAGGCAATCTGCCATCAGAACCAGCTCACAAGAGGGAGATGGAGGCTGTTATTTCTCCATGTCGAGCCCATGACACAGAGGAGTACAGTAAAGACCCATAATTTTCTCCTCAAAAGCATCTGAGATTTCCCCCATGGTGAACAGCACCTTAATTAGAATCTCACCATTGTAATCGTCCTAGTTCAGTGACAATCTTATGAAGAAATGCCACAAAAAGAGACAGGCTTCATCGTTTGCTTGAAATTCTGTTTTTGCCTAGGGACATCTGGCAGCAATCATAATTTACTCATTATGACTGAATAAATGGTGTTCTATTTCCTCCCCTATATGCAAACTTCAAATGTGGCCATTAGAGGAAGCAGAGCTCTCACATGCCATCCAAAGCTGTTCTTTGCCAAAAAAATTTTAATCCCTATTTTTAAGCTCTTAGAACAATCCCATTTTAGGATTTTTTGACTCTGGACTAGCTTTTTGATAATTTGCAACACCTGTTTTCTTTTAAAGACAATTTATCTTCTTTCCACATTGTTTTCTTTCCAAATCTCTTGTTGCTTTGTTCTTGGGTCTCTAACTAACGTTCCTGCTCATTCAGTTAAGGAGGAAGCAGCCCTAACACTAACTAAAAAGAGACAACCTACGAAGACTAGTCGGTGATTCTCAACCTCGGCAGCACATTAGAATCACCTGGAGAGCTTTTTAAAATCCCAGTGCTCCAAAGATGACATATATATGATTATATGATTCCACTTACATGACATTCTTCAAAGGGGGTGGGGAAGCATGGAGGGACAAAGAATAGTTGCCAGAATCCAGGGCTGGTGGTGAAAAATGGGGGAATCTCAAAGGACAAACCACAAAAATTTGGGGAGTGTTAGAATTATTCTCTGTCCCGATTGTGGTAGGTATTACAAGAGTCTATGCATATGTGAAAACTCATAGATACGTACATCAAAAAAAAAAAAAAGTGAATACTACTGAATATATTTTATTTTAAATCCCAAAGCCCAAGCCATATCCAGACTAATTAATTCAGAATTTCTGGGAGTGATCCAGGCATCCATATTTTTTAAAGCTCTCCAAGGGTTTCTAAAGTGCAGTCAAGGTTAAGGAACACAGATCTATGTGAGTAATGCGTGTTTGACATGGAAAGTTGTTACTTTGTCAGCAGCTCATTCCCCATGTCTCAGAGGCACACTCTATCAGTCAGGATCCTTCTGCCATAGTTTTGGGTGAGAGGTAGGTTTTTGCGATTCAATTCTCATCCAATCATTTGAACGTCTGAACACTAAGACTGACCCCCTCATGAGTAAAAAAGAATTCCTCCTTCCTGCCTGTTTTCAAACTGGAACATTAGCTTTTTTCTGCCTTCAGACTATAACTGAAACATCAGCTCTTCCTGGATCTGGAGCCAGGCAGCCTGCTAGCTCAACGGGCTGGAACTACACCATCAGCTCTGCTGGTTCCCAGGTCTTCGGACCTGGACTAAAATAACACATCAGTTCTCCTACTCTCCATCCTAGGGACTCACCTCGCTCATCTTGGAACTTGTCATAATTACATGACCCAACTCCTTTAATAAATAGGTGATAGATGAGTAGATGATAAATAAATAAATAGATATATATGAATGCATATATTATTACATATGTGAATGTATGTATTTGTACACAGCAGTCCCCCCCATCCAAAACGGGCAGGTTCCAAGACCCCCAATGGATGCCTGAGACTGCAGATAGTACCGAACTCTCTCTCTAGATATACTATTTTTCCTATACATAAATACAATACCTATGATAAAGTTAAATTTATAAATTAGGAGCAGTAAGAGGTTAACAACAATAACTAATAACAAAATAGAACAATTATTATAATATACTGTAATAAAAGTTATGTAAATATGGTCTCTCTCTCTCTCTCTCTCAAAATATCTTATACTGTCTATACTCAACTTTTCCCTTACAGGAAGCATTTTATGGCTTCTCTTTGGCATACCTGAACTGCCAGCATCATGACACTTGCATTTTGGGGACATTATTAAGTACAATAAGGATCACTTGAACACTAGCACTGCAATACCATGATGGTCAACCTCGGATAACCGAGGCAGCTACTAAGTGACTAAGGGAGGGGTGGGCAAGAGTATACAGTGTGGAGACTCTGGACAAAGGAATGATTCACATTCTGGGCAAGAGAGAGTAGGACAACACAAGATTTCATCATGCTACTCAGCATGGGATGCAAGTTAAAAATCATGAGTTCTTTATTTCTGGAATTTTCTATTTATTGTTTTCAGAACAAATATTTTGTGTTCTAAACCCACAGAAAGTGAAACCACAGCTAATGGGGGATTATTATATGCATGTGCAAATGCATATGTATGTGTATACATGTATGTGTATATGTATATGCACATGTATCTATGCATATGTATATGCATATGTATGTATTTGTATGTGTATACATGCATGTGTATATGTATATGCATATGTATATGTATGTGTATATGTGTGTATATATATACATATCTATACCTGCTATTCAATTTGTTCTGCTTCTCTGGAGAACCTGACTAACAGATTTCTTAAAATTGGGAGCCAATGGCCCAGTAGGCCTAAGCTGCACCAGTTTAAAGGTAACTAAAAGCCACTGACATTACACTTTTCTAGAAATACTGCAGATGACTTACAGGCCCTATCATCATGCACTTCTGTTCTTAGGCACTGCCTCCAGTCCTCGGAATATGGACCTTACCTGCTCATATGCACCTACAGAGCACTACTCCAAATTAAGAGCATAAAGGAGAGGGAGTGAAACCTTTCACTGCTTCTGCCTGGAACATGGTGAATACAGCCTCGATGGAACAGACTCAGGAAGATTGGTTCAAGCAGATATTTGATTACTGCTTCCATTTCAGTTTTTTTGTTTCCCCCCCTAGGAATATCTGAAATTCTGAGATTGGCTCTCTACAGTCTTCAGTAGCTATTATCCACTCCCGTATCATCTTGATTAAAAGTCCTTGTACTTTTCCTCTGCATTCCAGACAAGATGAGAGCATTTGTTCTCCACCTCCGTGGTTCCATTGTTTTCTGTCCACCCTGCAGTCTGCTGCCTTTAGTATGGATAGCAATTCAGCTGTTGCATTTTGTAATTGCTGTGCAACCATTTCTTAATTTACCCAACTCCTTTCTTGTCTCATCCTCTTATATCTCCATGGTGGCATGTTCTCCTATTATAAATTTCTATCCCTCCATCATGGAAGCCATGTCTTTCTGCATCCTGTTATGCAAATGTTTCCCTAAAATGTTCCTCTACTGCTGCAGGAGGTATTTTCAGACTTTACATTCCATTCAAACATTCAGGAAGAGATTACCTCTCTTTTCTTTTGCAGAAGGATTTCATAAGCCCCATGACGAAATGTTTCCTGTTGCCTTATTCAATAAAGAGAAGATATCCATCTGGACTCAATGTTTACTAAAATTCAAGGTGTGTGGACTGTCCTTGGCCCTGAGCTCTCTCCACTGGGGTGCTGACTAAATTTTATTCTCAAATATGCAGCTGGAGAGGAGTTGATGTACTCAGCTTCTGGATGAATTTTTATGTCTAGGAAGCTTTTATCCAATATGATTCTGTTAAGTAAAAATGTAATCAAATTTCATTCCAGTACCTGACTCTCTGATACTGTGAATAGATGAAGCACATATAAAACTGCAATCCCCAAAATGACCTACTACTGAGCTCTTTTAGCCTCTGATTCTCCAATAGAATGCTTAATTATTGGGGGCAGTGGGGCAAGAAAGGGGATGTTAAATTCTTCATGATGCAATTGCATCCTTTCATCCCCTTCTCTCTCTTTTATGCATCTGTGAATGGAAGTGGGACAGGTAACGTAGAGGTAAAGACAGGGTGCCTAGCAGTAAGAAGCCACCCAGTGTAACATTTTTCATTCTTTCTTTCACTGAATAGTTAGTGAACACCCACCCTGTGTTTGGCACTTTTGCAGATGGCGAGGATGTAGTAGCGAGACAAAACTCCCTCCTCGCGGAGGTTATGTTCTAGTGGGTATAGAGTTGATGATAACCTGCTAAAAAATGTATCAGGTGGGTAAGTGCTATGATTAGCAGAGTAAAGGGCTGGAAAACGATGGAGGGGCTTAATGTTTTAGGGAGAGCATCTTATAAATTGATTTTTACCAGGTTTTTACTCCAAATGAAATATTAAATAGAATCCCAGTAGAGAAAACACGAAATGTCCAGGGAAAAGGGCTCTCAGCTTCCTTTTGTCCCCCTCAGGGGTCCTAGGTATGTCCACAGGACTTCAAGGGACTCAGCTGGAAACCCACTAAATGAGTCCATGAGGTAGATTTTCAAACATTTTAGTCAAATTTTTAATTTTTGAAACAACTGATGATCATTCAGAATGGAGCTAGTTCTGAAAGTGGATGAAAAATCCGGGGAATATTATTTGGATTCCAAAATAAAGGAGAAAAATTTAATTTAGTAAGACTATCTTTTTTATGAAGTTTATAAACTGTTTTGTATTTGGGCAGACCTGAGTTTGAAGCCCAGATCTGCTACATAATACTCATGCAACTATAGGCAAGATACTTACACTCTTCAGGCCTAACTTTTTTCATCTGTAAAATGGGAGTAAAGAGACATTTTACATAAGAAGAAATACACATAGCCAATGAACATGTGGAGACATTCAACAACATCTTGTTCAGAGAAGTGTAAATCATAATGCCATTTTACACCAATTTGATCAGGAAAAAAAGGTAAAAATCTGACAATACCCTAAACATACACACACATTCACACTCATACACAACTCTCTTAGACAACCTTCCAGTCTGTCTGAAAAAGTTCATGTTCCTCCCAAAAAACAATATTTTATTTCTTCAAGATAGCACCGTAATGGATATGAGAAATATTTCAATCACTAATTCAATCTCTTGATCAGTTCTGCAACATATTTACTGAGTATTTACTATAAAAAATATCACCACTCAACTAGATGCAGAAAGGTATATAAAGAAGGGAGTTGAGTGTCTGACTCATGGTAGATGTGACAGCAAACAAAAGGGAGGGAAGAGGAGAAAGAGGAGGGGAGAGAGATGAGAAAGAGGAAGGACTTTTCATATACTGCTGGTGGGAGAGGAAATTGATTTAATCGCTTTGGAAAATAGTTTGTTATTATCTAATAAAGTTTAAGATTCATACGTTCTACAACCCCAAAATTCCACTCCTAAGTAATCACTCTACAGAAATATGTCCTTATGTATGTGCTTCAGAATATCGTCATAGTAGCATTTTAGTTGGTAATAGCCTCAAATTGAAGAAACAAAATGCCCACAAAAGAATAGTTAAAGTGTAGTATGTTCATCTAGTGGAATACTATACAGCAATGAAAATAAAAGCACTACAGCTACACACAGCAATGATGACATGGGTGAATTTTAAAAACCATAATGTTGAACAAAACAAGCCAGACAAAGAAATGTTCATTCTGTACAACCTCATTTATAAAGCTCAACATCAGGATGCATATATAAAGGGTAAAATTATAAAGCAAAACAAGGAAGGAAAGAAAGGAGTTGTGATCTGTGTGATGGTTAATTTTATGTGTTAATCTGCTTAGGCTGTGGATCCCAGATATTTAGTCCAATAGTAGTCTAGATGTTGCTGTGAAGGCATTTCTTATGTATAAATAACATCCAAATCAGTAGACTGCGTAAATTGGATTGTCCTCCATAATGTGAGTGGGCCTCATCCCGTCAGTTGAAGACCTTAATGGAAAAAGACTGAGATCCCCAAAAGAAAAAGGAGTTCTGCCTCGAGACTGCCTTCAGAGTCAGCCTGCAGCATAAGTTCTTCCCAAGGTCACTGCACTACAGGCTGGCTTACCCCGCAAGTTTCGGACTTGCCAGCCCCCACAATTGCATGAATCAGTTCTTCAAATCTCTCTCTCTCTCTCTCTCTCTTCTCTGTGTGTGTGTGAGTGTGTGTGTGTGTGTGTGTACATGTGTGTGTGCATTCTATTGATTCTGTTTCTCTGGAGAACTCTTATTAAAACAATCTAGAATGGCCTTTGGGTTGCTAGAAATATTGTATATCTTGTACCGAGTGGTATTACACAGATGTTAACTTCTCAATAATTTATAAAGCTGTACATTTATATGTTCTCTTCTATATACGTACCATATTTTACAACAAAAAAAAAAAGGTTTATAAAAGTATTTCTTTCCAGTTAGCACTGAGAAGTTCACAAGAAAACAAAAGAAATTATGTCTAGCACCAAATGGCATAGCTTATAACCAGATAGCTAGGGAGTCATAAAATAACCAAACGTCATTTGTCATATTTTCTTCCAGTGATTTAACTCCTCTCATTCTCTAAAAATTTGAGTCTCCTTCTTATGGATTTCCACAGTACTTTATCTATACCTTACTCTACTTTTACATGTCTCCTCAATTAGACTCTAAGCACCTTAAGAGAAAGACTTATGTCTTTTATTTTTGCACTTGAGAGCACAGCAGACAGTAGGAGCTCAGTAATAATTTCTCAGATGAATTAATGAACCAATTTATTAATGAATAATAATTTTCTAAATAATGGACCCAAAAATAAGATTTGGCATGGTTCTGAATAATAAGGAAATAGTATAGACTAGAATGATCCAAAAATGTTTTATGGAAAAGATGGGTCTTATGCTGGATTCTAAAGAATGGTAGAATTTAAGCAGGAAAGCCTAAAGGATAGGCATTTTCTTCATAGCTTTGAGAATTTGTAAAGACAAGTGAACGTGGAAGGCTCACAGAATAATGGGGATATCTGCAGGGATGGGGTAGAACATAGGAACTGAGAAGTAGAGCAAAACTGGTCAAATAAATTAATCCAAGTAAGGTGACTGGGTCTCATTCTCTATGAAAAGAGAACCAATTATTGTTTTCTATCCTTTTTACCTTACAGGAAGACCTCACTTTCAGGAAGGGGAATCTGCAAACTCTACACCTATTTTTGGAACTGTAATGCAGTTCCAAAGCTACTGATCAAAACTACTGAAACACTAGATTTGCTCTTTTGCTTTGGTTTTCAGCCAGGGAGGAATGTAACTATTACTAAGGCATTAATGGAGGACTTTAAAACAGAAATGATCCTCTTAGAATAAAGGCCTTCAGCTTCCATCATGTAAACATGGGACCCGAGCTCTCATATTGAATTACTGGACACAGGAAATAAAAGATTAAGACCTCAAAATTGTTAGATTGAGTTTTGTCCACAAAGTTGAGTAATTAAAGTTGAATTATTTAAATGGTTATTTTGATATCAAGTAGACTGAACCACTAACAAATTAGACTTTTACTTTTTGTGCTCTGAGTTTTAGTGGGGAAAAAAAGTATAACCTTTATGATAATGCCAATAACATCATAGAGAGATTGCCAACATTTGGAGAACTGGTTGACCCGTAATTTCTGTTATCTCTGTGCCATTGTTCTCTCTGAAAATATTCTCATTGTTTTTCTTTTTTCTTTAGATATACATGGACTTCAAACGCAGCTTCACTCTATAGCTTTTTTACCCTTTAGTTTATCACATTCATAAAAGAAAGGTAAATCAGCCCTCTATAATTGAATCTTATGTTAACAAAAAAATGGAATTAAGAAAAAGCAGAGAAAATGGGAGATGAAGAAAGTGTCTAAACAAATTATTGAAATTGTGGGTAATTTTCTAGCTTGATTTATGCTGCTTTTAACTGCCGATTCCCAGGAGCCTCTTCTGGGAGCGAACCTGGAGTGATGAATGGCGTGGGCACTCAACAACTAGGCTCTGTGTGTGTGAAACTTGTCCTGCCCAGGCTGAAAGCTTAGCTCAGTTGGTTGGTAATTTTCATAAAGGCCAGAGCTCACACTTGGAGTGCATTTGAATGCCACGGTGTCACTTCATCTACTTTAAAGGATGATTTGTGTGGTTAATGCTTTGTCCTGGAATTCATAGAGAAGGTTTCATACCTCTATGCAAAACTGAAGGCGAAACACCTTTGGGGGTCATTATTCAAATATAAGATGTAATAGCATGTGTTCCTTGATATAAAAATAAAATTTATTTAAAAAATATATATAAATATGCAAAAATACATCACCACTTGTCCTACTATGCAGGATAACCACTGTTAACTTGTTCACATGTATTCTTCCAACACATTATAGGTGAAGATGTTATGGACTGAATGGGGACACTCCAAATCCCCAAATTCATACACCAAAGTTCTAATCCCCAATGTGATGATATTAAGGGCCTTTGGGAGGGATTAAGGTTAGATGAGGTCATGAGGATGTATTCCCAATAATGGGATTAGTGTCCTCATAAGAAGGAGAAGAGACTAGAGCTCTCTTTCTCTCCGTGGTAACATGAGGACACAAAAGGAGGCAGGTGACTACAAGCCAGGAAACAGATCTCGCTAGGAATCAGATCAACTGGCACCTTGAAAACTTTGCTGCTGCTATTATTCTCATTACTACTATGGACTTCTCAGATCAAGCACCACCAGATGCAGCTGGAACTCGAAGAGAAGGTCAGAGAGACAGAGGGTAACATAGGGGGAAGAGCTAAAAGGAAGAAAAACAGGAGAGAGAAGGGTATTCCAAGATAATTGTCTGCTTCCATAAGGACTGAAAAGCAACATAAAAGAAAAATTGTTCTTAGTCCATTCTTGTACAGAACCTTTTGTATGATGTAATTCACATCTCAGTCTGAAAAGAAATAGTATTTCTGATCAAATGCTTGAGCAATTTTCCAATAAATTTTAATGAGATTAACACTGGTTCTGGGAAACCAGTCTCTGTGCTGTCAGTCAAGTGCAGTGGCCCTGCAGCCCAGGTGTGGGGTAAAGTCCCAGGTTCGTCTCATTGTAATCATTAACAGTGTGTCCTTGCTCTCTCAGATGTGTGCCAGATGGGACAATAAATTCCTTGGACAAGTATTTCTTCTTTATATATTTTAACTTTTCGTATACAGTTTAACAACTATTATCTAACTATTCTATTTTCCTTTAAATGGGCCTTCCAATAGTGAATCTTTAGAATATGTTAAAGCCTTCTCCTTTGCAGCAGGATTAAAATAAAACCTTGACACATGTTCTTAACCAAACTGTCAGAAGATATTTTTTACTTGACAACAACCTGATAGGTAAGAGAAACAGTATCTGGTCCCATCCTCCTGTATGCTTGTGATCTATTAGAAATAATTGATCAGCAATGAACATTTGGAATTTGAAATTAAAAATACAATAGCAGTATATGTTATTAGGGAAATGCAAACTAAAACAATGAGATAACACTATCATGCCTACTAGAATAACCCAAATCCAAAAACACTAAAACACCAAGTGGAGGCAAAGATGTAAAGCAATAAGAAATTTCATTCATTAATGGTGAGAATCAAAACAGTACAACTGCTTTGGAAAATAGTTTGGCTGTTTCTTACAAAACTAAAATACTCTTACCATATGACTGTAATCACACTCCTTGATATTTACCCAAAGAAGTTGGAAACTTATGCCCACACAAAAACCTGCTCATGGATGTTTATAGCAGCGTTATTCATAATTACCAAAACTTGGAATCAACCAAGAGTCCTTCTGCGGGTGAATGGATAAACAAACCATGGTCCACCCAGACAATGGCATATTATTCAACGTTAAAAAGAAGTACACTATCTATGGACAATGGTCTAGTGGTTACCAGAAGGGAGGGGGAAAATAAAACAATAAAATGTAAAAAAAAAAAAAAAAAAGTACACTATCTAGGCGTAAAAAAACATGGAGAAATATTAAATGCATATTACTGAGTGAAAGAAGCCAATTTGAAAAGCCTACACACTGTATGTTTTCAACTATATGACATTCTGAAGAAGGCCAAAAACTTATGATGACAGTAAAGATCAGTGGTTGCCAGGGACTTGGGGAAAGGGAGAAAGGAATGACTAGGTGGGACCCAAAGGGTTTGGGGGTGGGGGTGGGCAAGAAAACCACTCTGTATGATACTGTAATGTAGATACATGCCATACATTTATCAAAACTCAAAATACAAATACAAAGAGTGAACCATGATACAAACTATGAACTTTACAAATAATATATTAAAATTGGTTCTTTAGTTGTAACCAGGGCACCACACTAAAGCAAAATTTTAGTAATAGCAGGAAACGGGTGTAAACGAGCAAATAGGAACTCTCTGTGCTGTCCGCTCATTTTTCCAGAAATTAAAACTTCTCTAAAAAAATAAAGCTTATTAATAAAAAAAAGTTTGCTTTTTTCCTGGCAATGGACTGTGCCTGCACATCCTCCCAGATTCTTTCTTGCATAAATAAAAACTAAATTGAACAACAATGAAATATTATCAATAATCTTTTGTAGACTTTCTCTTTTTTATAACTGTATACTATGAATATTTTTCTAAAATACTAAATATTCTACAACATTATTTTAGCTATATTGATTTTTATAGCTAAATACAATAAGCGATTACAGCCAATTTCTTGATTTAAATATTTAGATATTTAGATTGGTCCCAACAACTGGTAAGTAAATAGTACTATGACAACAGTCTTTCAGTTACATTCATTCAAACATGAGTGATTCTTTGGTTGAGATAAGCTCTTAAAAGCAGAATTGTTTCATAAAATAAAAAGTATAGCTAAAATTTTTCATATTTATTGCAAAATTTCACTCCCACCAGTCTGTTCCCTCGCCAGCACTGAATATTATCATTATGTCAAACTGATGCTAATTCCATAGGCAAAAGATACCTCCTTATTGTTAGTTTTAATCTATGTTTTAATACTAATGACCTTAAATATATTCTAATATGTTTTTGATCATCTAGCATTCATTATGGTTTAACTAAAAGGTATTTTTAAATGTATTAATATATTAAAGAAATGTTGGCCAGGGACCCAGTTTTATGTTTAAAAAACTCACTAAATCTCTGAAGTACAGACCCACATATTTAATAATGGTAATTATTTTTTAAATGCTTTTAAGTGTAAAAAAAGAGGACTAATCCAGTTTCTTCAAAGAATTTTAGATTTATAATTTCCAATTCTGTTAGTGACTACTGACTTAAAAAAAAACATAGTATTTATGAAGCATCTCAGTATCAGTTGGAAATTTTTTAAATATGATTTTGTTATAGTACATCTAGTAAGAAAAAAAATAAATCTTCAGGAAAACAGTAGAAACAAAGGAAATGGCCAAAAGCAGAAAGCTACTTCTACCCACAGACCTTTGCATTCACCACTACAGTGGTGAGTCTCTGCTAACTGGTGTGAATGAGCAGTGATGCTGTGTAGAGCTGGCCTGGATTGCTTGAAGTCTTAGACCCATCTCCCAGAATGCAGTATAATGAGAAACTTCCATTTTACGTTCTTTTGAAACTCACCATCCTGCTACTAATAGACTTACAGACAAATCCTTAAAGTTTTTAAAAAAGGATGGCAGGAATTTCAACAGTTGATGAAAATCTCAGTACATCTCTGAAAGATGAGAAGTAAATGGAGGCAGGTAGCTGACAAGTCAGAGCTGAGCAACCATGGCGTTGAACTCAGCCTGCCCAGCAAACAAGGAGGATGGGGCTGGAAACGGAGTCTTAATGAAAGGTCTGTGTACGTCACAGTTTAGCATTCTTACGACCACCCCAGAGCGAGCAGAGAAAGCATGTGTCTACATAGGTCTACTCCCAACATACTACCAGAGATGGAAAGAAAAACAAAACATAAACCAGGGATGCTCTTTTTCAAAATAAACCTGCTGCCTTGCTGCCTTCCTCAATCTAGAATAATGACATAATTCGAAGAGCACCCCTGCCTCTCAACGATTTAGCAGGTCACTTTCTTGTCAATTTTTTTTTATCGCCTCATATTTAGATATGAACCAGCAATCCAAGTTTTCCAGACATTTGAGAAAAACCTACACCATGAAAAAGAGAGGCAGATCAAAATAAATCTACTAGTTCCAAGTTTTCATGAGACTTGATGCCTCTTTTATTTCACCTGCTACAAACTATGAGCACAACTGCAAGTGTGTTTGCAAATTCCCAGTGAAGAGCTGGTGCTGCTTCTGTAAAGACACAGAGCCAAGATGTCAGTCAGTTTTAATATGTCGAGTCTGATCATAAACAGAGTCAGCCAACCAGAGGTTTCTGCTAATATCCATGACTAATACCGAAGGCATTTTAGTTTGCTAAGTACCTCAATACTTTACTTCATACAAATAATGTCAGAGTAGTACTCGCAAAATGTTTACAAGAACTGGACTCACATTGAGTAGCTGCTTCGAAGTTTGGGGGCGGAACTAAATGCTATTATTCAGAACTCAGTGAAAAAACAGGAGTAGTTTGGTTGTACCCGTGTGGAGAAAGGTTTACATGCTGCTGCCATTTTAATCATGGGAAACAGACATGGAGTGAGATGCTGGAGAAGGTTTCTTCAAGTTTCATAGAGAACTAAGCCACCACACTCCCATGATTACATTTGTGTCCTAGGCATTCAAAATGATGAGCATTCCTGCCAAAGGCCATTATTTTTGAGAGAAGCCAGAAAATGTTATTCCTTTGACCTTTTTGATTTATTTTCCTTCCCCTAGTTCAGGGTTTTATGGTGCTGCTTTATTTTGCTTTCAAAAATAGAACCTGAAGAAGTGTCTGGTATGTTTCCTTAATGTTTTATAGCGAACAGTTGAAAACAAACTCTTGTATTGGTAATTAGTAGTGGACATTGTGGAGGTTTCTGTCAGTGTTCAGTATAGCTGTTGCTGACTTGCTTTCAGTGGAATGATGAGTTCTTCATCCTTAAGGCTGGTGCACACCTCACAATCAGGCAACTATTTATTTACAGAAAGTAAATATTAGAATGAGTTCTGAGAAAGAAGAACTGAAAGACACAGGCTCCAGTGTCTCAATTCCAATCAGAGAAAGCAAAAGCACCTTTTGGAGGCCAGGAGAGAATACAATTCATGAGTCACTCCTGCCTTGCAATTGCTAAGTAGGATATAGTAGTACAGGTATCATATTTTTAGGAAATGAAATTGAAGCGAGTAGTCAGAGATATCAATGGGTGAGCGTGAAACCTGCCTGAATTTCAGCCCCAGCCATGTAGCATTGACTGAGGGTGTTGCTGACATTGCTATCAATGTCTGGAAACAGGTCTCTTGTGATTTCAACTGGTTCTCACGAAAAGGACATGAGACACATACTAAACACTCCTCTAACACACAGGAAATCCACCTAAGTTTTGTATCCTCGACTGTGATCAACCTTTATCAAGTTGGAGAGGCATGGAGGGAAACCCTTCCTCAACTGTTAACATTTCTAAATGATGCCCCCAATTCCAATTCTTATCAGATCAGTGCTATGAGAGGCATGAGTGTCAACGAAAGTTAGCATAATATTTTGTTGCACTTCAGCCATAATCATAGTCGCCAAAAAAAGAAATTTCCAAACACTGATTTCTCAGCTCTTCCTTAAGTCATAAGGAATCCGTCCCAGGTGTCCAGTGTGAATGTGCTTCCTACGAGAGAGGCAAAGTCTCGTGGCTGGAAGAAGGGAGGAGTGTGTTCTCACACTCGATCTTGAACTCGGCCCTAACTTGTTGAAGCACTCAACATTGGTCTGGATTTCTAGAACTGTAATTTGAGTTCTATTTGTAAACTCTAGAGATCTACAGGAGCAAACGATCCAATTTAACTCTGTGACCTTTTTAATACTAAAACAATAGTGGTTAGCAAACTAATTCACTACACTTAAAAGCTGGTTGTGACGAGGATGTTGGCGGCCCTCCCTGTGGAGAAGCAAGACCGCGGAACCACAGCCATGACTGAGGCGGGCGTAAATCCAGAGGCCTACTCTCTCGCAGATGCCCGCCTCGCCAAGAAGCTATGGGACCTCGTTCAGCAATCATGTAACTACAAGCAACTTTGGAAAGAACCAGTGAGGCCACAAAGCCCTCAATAGGGGCATCTCTGGGTTCATGGTGATAGCTGCACATACTGAGCCCCTGGAGATTCTTCACACAGCCCCAGGAGATTGTTTTGCACCTCCTGCTGCTGTGTGAAGACAAGAATGTGCCCCACGTGTGTGTGCTCCAAGCAGGCCCTGGGGCGGGCTGGTGGGGTCTCCAGGCCTGTCATTGCCTGTTCTGTCACCATCAAAGAAGGTTCACAGCTGAAGCAGCAGAGCCCAATCCATTCAGCAGTTTATGGAAAGGCTCTTAGTCTAAACCGGTGGTCTCTGCCACACTCTCCCACTGACTCCTCCCCCGGGTTCTGTATCACATTTTCTGTTAGCATGTAGTTTTTCCAGCTACTTTGTATTGTTATAAAATATAGTAGAACTAAAAAATAAAAATTAAAAAATTAAAAACTAGTTATAATGAGCATTCTGAGAAGCTTTTAAATGATTTCATATTATCGAAGCCTGGAATCAAAGCTCTGAGTCTTGTGCAATCCTCCCTGAAATGTCAACGAATCCACACCAACAATTTCTTGTATTTTTATGTTCTGCCAAGAAATAAGTCACAAGATTATGAATTTTCTATCAGCAAAAATAAAAATTAAGCCTACTGCAATATTGAAAAGTTCTTCCTGAGATTACATTAAATCCAGACCAAAATCCTGTGTTTTTTGTAGACACACTCGTACAAATTATATGTTTTGTTGGGTGATATAGCATGAGCTTACTATATAATTGCATTTTTTTAACTACATCTCTTTCTGACAAATGTTTTTAGCAACTTCATTTTCATCATCTAGAATGCGAAGTAAGCACTTGAGCTTGTATGACTTGGTTCATCCTGAAACTTCCAGAAATTAAGATGAGAGACTCAACAACGTTTTAACAAATTGAATTTTGCAACAGGAGCTCCAAAACATGAGTATTAATGCCATAGCATCATGCCTCAGTTCTCCTTGATGCTGCAAGGATTTGTTACTTTACCCACAGCAAGTCCATTTGCTACTAACAAACTAGTAGCAATGCTCTGTGCTGTGAGCTTTTAGCAAGAGAAATGGACTTCATTAGAGCTATAACAAGTGTAGACAGAAATATGCAAACATTACTGTCCTTGTCTAAGGGCTAAAAGTGTGACCACTATTTCTCCTTAAACTTCAAGGGATCTGCTGCAGTTAGTTTCTGCCATTTTGCTTTTATTTTTAGCCTCATGGCAGGGACTTGGAAAACACTAACATCCCTGGATAGCCAGCATTCAAAAAAGTATCCACATGTTGGCCCTCGTCATTTGGAGCCAGCTTCAAAGTTCTGGAGCATCTTCCAGCTTTTGAACAGCACAGCAAGTTGCGTTAAGGCTCCTTCAGAAAATTTGTTTTCAAAGTTTTGTAGCTTGTCATATGAAGACATTAGCATATTTTCTTTGCCCAACAGCCCTAATTATGGCAGCCCTTCAAAGAAGCTTCTAGATGTTGCTGTCACTCACCAGGTAGACAGCACAGGTGGAAGAGGTTGTTCATCCAGTTCTCAGGGAATCTCCAAGGAATTGACTCTAGCTGCTTCCCTGGAAATTGAATTAGCAAAAGCAAACATGCTTGGGGCAATAAAATGAAGGTATTGGCATGCTTTCTACTTAGTCATCAGCCTAACAGACATCTGCTAAGACCCTGCAGTATTGTCATCCCAGCCAAGGGATAGATTGTGAGCTCAATTATCTCGCGTGCCGCAGTAGCCTAAACACTTCCATGAATCCCTACCAGCTTCTACTATAAACAAACAGAATTACTGGTATAAAAAGTCATACATTCCATAAAGGTAATAAACTGGGGGGTATGAGAGAGAAACATTTGGGGGACCAGGGAGGGGCTGGGAAACCTGGCTTGAGTCACTGCTATGTTAAAAGCTTTACTCCAGTTTCTACATTCAATCCATTTTATTCAATCCAATTGAAGAGGAGACCAGGTCACCTTCAGAAAAGACCTTGCAACATTGTCACAGGTATATACTTCTTCCAGCCTTCTTCCAAAAGTCATGTAACCCTAACAAATGCACTGGGAAAGGAGACTGCCCAGACTTTGGGGAATTATAAGACACTGGCTTAGAACTGAAGCTTATTCCTAAGGACCTGAAACATCTCTGCGATGCACTAATCAGTGTGGGGGGTTATAACAAACGGCAGGCTGACCAGTGGAGTTTCAGCTCAAGTCTAAGTCACAGATGGCCCAGTAGGTCCAAAGCCCTTTCTCACAGTCAATTCTTCATTTCCTGAATGTGCAATCAGAACAATCCTCACATCAGCTCTCTAGCCCTAAGGTGAGAGCTACTGTGGCAGGAAGGACTAAGCAGAGTCCCTGAAACAGCCCCTCTCTGCTGGGAGGGTAAACCCAAAGCATACTACATCCTGAGAGGAATTTGCAGAATTTGGTGCCTCCAACATACTTGAAAGAAGAAGGAATAGTGATACCACTTTTCTCTTCTAACGGATCTGTTTGGCCTGCCAGAGGGTTACTGTAAGCTTTAACAGGTGTCAGCTTCTATGGCAGCTGCTGCTCCACATGTGAAAACTTTCCTGGAGCAAATCCGAACAATTCACAGCTCCTCATGTGCAGTGCTCCATGTAGGTGGCAGATGCTTGATTTTCTCCATGCCGACTTCCAAGGACTGCCAGAGGCAATCCGCTTTGATTAGCGGAGCCAAAAGTACACCTTCCAACTTGGCCAAAGGGTAAAAATATTGATCGTCTTGACATCCCACTGTACTGAAGACATTATGCAGATTGGACATGATGCCCAAGAAATACCTAGCAAGTACCTTAGCTGCCCTAGTAAGAAGACAAATGCAAGCCTGAGAGTGAGAGATGAGTCCTGCTGTCAAAGTAGAGTATGTCGGGATACCCTCTCCAAAATGAAAACACGCCATTGCCCCTTTTACCTCTTGACACTGGGGGTGGGGGGAAGATGATAATGCTTAGAGAGTCTTTTTTTTCTTTTAAGAGGGGGAACATATCACATTAAATGTGCTGTTCTGATCCACTAGGCTTCTGGTTTTGAGCAGAGACCAGAGGCCAGGAGGGTGGCTGCAGCAGGCCCAGTCACCAGAACAAGCTGCTTGTCGCTTGCCTCTAATGACCCAGAAGATCCATCATGCATGAAGTTTCTATGGAAACTGACACTGTGGTATGAAGCTTGTGACAAGTTTCAATGAAAGAGTCACAGTGCAGAACCGTAAGGTTTATGAGCAAAACCTTGAACTCATCCACAAATAAATATTCTCCTGTTGAGAAATGGCTTCTGGCTTTCTTCTGAGCCTGATAGGGACCAAATACCTAGCCATGGGATAGGATACGTTTATGGTCCTGAGTGTCCCATCATGAATCGGTATTATCCAATACACTGAGTGATAACATCAACGATGCACATTTCCAGGTAGAAATGGCACAGGTAATTGCACGAGCAAACATCTCAGACTCCCTTGACATTTGCTCCCATTCAGTCCGCTCTTAGAACTTTGTGCGGATTTGCTTGGGACTCATTGACTGAGAAGGGAAAAGGCTCCATCCTTGTTTCAGCTGGATCTGTACAATATGTGCACCTGAAATAGACTGCTGCTTACTATAACCCACTCAGGAGTGTCTCTGAAGAAAGGCAGGAAGAACGTTGATTAGGACATGCATTGCCCTCTTTGCAGAGGTAGCCAGTGGCACAAGTCTACACTGGTTCACAGGGAAGGGCTGATGGTCTGGCAGTTGGTCAGGGACTTAGAACAGGTTTAGAAAACTGGTGACAAGGCTGTCTGGTGACAAGACGTATGCAGGTGGATCTCTGAGAATGAGCATGGGGTGTGGAGATATATGTATCCCATATGAATGCTAATTATAGGGCATCACTGCAGTGGAGGTTCTTAATAATTTGGTGAGAATAAGCGACCTCTTTCCCAGCCACCCATCTCTTTCTCTATATGTGCACATGCAAGAGGCTCTGGTGTTGGGGTTGGGGCTGTCTTAGTGAGTCTGTGCCGCTATAACAAAATGCCATAGACTAGGTGACTTAAACAACAAAGATTCATTTCTCACAGTTTTGGAGGCTAGAAGTCCAAGATCAAAGCGCCAGAACATTCAAGATCTGGTGAGGGCCCTCTTTCAAATTGAAGATGGTCACCTTCTTGCTGTGTCCTCATGTGGTAAAAGGAGAGCAAGCTAGCTCTTGGCCTCTTCTTCAAAGGACACTAATCCCATTCCTGACGTCTCCACCCTCATGACCTAATCACCTCTCGAAGGCCCCATCTCCAAATAGCACCACATTGTGGATTAGATTTCAACAAATGGATTGGGGGCAGGGGACCACAAACATTCAATCCACAACAGGGCTGCGCCTGAACCCACTAACATGGGCTTCTCTCCACCAAGGCTGACCTAGCTGTTGCCACTGCCTAACATGGCAATTATAGGAACCTGTCTTATGCCACCTGTTCCTGGGAAGGCCAAACAGCTGCTTGGCAGCAGTTGATTATATTGTGAATTTATTATTTAGGTTATAGAATATTCCAGGAGGACTCTAACTAAATTTAGGGAGTAATAGACATCACCCAGAGATGGATGCCATAATTGACTCCCAGGGGGAGATGCTCTTCAGGTTTCGCGTCCCCCTCAAAGGCGGGAGGGGGGCGAGAGTCACAGCACCTTTATTTACATGAAAGATCATTGCGTCTGATTAGGCAGAAGCATAAAAAATGTTTTTGTTGTCATTTGGAAGTTCAAATGTGTGTAGAAAGATGTGTATGTGGCTGCTGCGTACCCAAGAGGTGAATTGTAATATTACGCTCTTATCTTTTCCAAATCCACACTTCCGCAAGCTGCTCTGTGAGGCTAGGACTGGAACTCTGCAAACTAAATTTCAAGGAGCTCCGTTAGGTTTCACCCAGAGGGGCCGGTAGAAGGAGACTAGAAGGCTGGCAGAGGAAAAGGGCCACGCGCTGTTCCTCCCGCACTCCCGGCGCACCGTGGAGCTCTGGCCTCGGCAGCTCTGCTTTCCAAACGTCCAGAACCAGCCCGGGGTGAATTCTCCTCAGAGAGCGAGCCTCAGTCCACAGGGACGCCCCTCCAAGCTCCTGTTTCCTGATGATCTCACCTCCTCCCCTTCCTCGCCCAGCCCTAAATGTCATAGCTGCTCCCTGCCGTTACTGCCTGGGTGTCACCTTAGTTCCTCCTTTTTGCCTTGTCACTTCTCCAGCTCCTGGTTAGTCAGTTCTCTATGGTGATTTTCTCTGTTGAAGCAACGAATATAGTTTCTGTTTTCCCACCTGGACCCTCACAGATACTGAACCGAATATATAAGCATGTGGCTAAAAAACCATGAGCAATATGCAAGGTAGAAGGGTTGCTTCAGTGTGGCAATCTCATGGGTACTCTGTATCTTTCTCCAAATATTTCTAAAGTCCTGGTATGATTCGGTTTCATAACTCTGAGCCCTTTACAGAGGACAGTGTGTACCCTGTGTCCCAGGGCAAGCTGTCCGATGCGTAATTATAGGTAAGGAGGTCAATTTATGTAACTCACTGGTAATGCCAGATGGGAGGGGACAGAAAGCAAGCACTAGGAGAAAAAGCAAATAGAATATTGAGAGATGCTATCTAATGGAGGAAAAAAATGTTTTCTGGTAACAGAAAAACGATCCCAGCACTGCGTTTTATTACATTAAAAGTTCCCTCTCTCTTTTTCTTTCATTGCATTTTGGAAGTGGATGGAGGCCACAAGTAAATGGGTACTCCCAAGAGAAGCTGTGTTTCCAGAAGCACTGCGAGGCAGCTTGCTGATCTGGCCTGACACTTCCTGGGAGCTGAACTGCAAATATTAGCGCCCTCTGTTGGTCAGGACTCTGAAGATGCATGAGTGTTAAGGGATGAATTGTGTCCTCTCCAAAATTCGTGGGTTGAAGTCTTAACCCCAGTATCTCAGCTATGACCTTTAAAAAAGTCATTAAGGTTAAATGAGGTAATTTGTGTGGGCCCTGATCCAATATGGCTGGTGTCTTTATGAGAAGAGGAGATTAGGACACAGACATACACACACAGAGAAAAGATGATGTGAGGACACAGGGAGAAGATGGCCATCTACAAGGCAAAGAGAGAGAGACCTCAGACGAAACCTTGATACCTTGATATCAGGTATCTTGATATCAATACCAGAACTGTGAGAAAGTAAATATCTCTGATTTGAGCCTGTGGCATTTGTTATGGCAGCCCTGGTAAACTCATGTGCTATATCTTTGATTATCATAGCCATAGCACCCCTGATTTAACCCCAGTCCAGAAAAAAATCCATGTTTTGTTACTGGATAGAGCTGCGGCCCCAAACCCTACCAAGTCTCCTGCTCTGGAGAATTGGGCTGGACAATGAACTGCAAGGACTTATCATCAGGTTGCCTCAAGTCCAAGGTGGACTGGCTTTCTATTCCAAGAATGAGGAACGTGAGGCAGTGTGGCAGAAGGCACCCAGCTTTGGAATCAGGTGGATCTGGTTTCATTCTCAACTGTGACACCTGTTGCATGAGAAAGCAAATCAATTCCTCACAGATTCCTTTTCTGAAAAATAATGATACTAATATTTACTTCACTGTTATGGACTGAATGTTTGCATCTTCCCCCAAATTTATATATCAAAGTTGTAACTTACAGTGAGACTCTGTTTGGAGATGGGGCCATTAAGGACGTAATTAAGGTAAATAAATTCATAAGGTAAATAAATTCATAAATTCATAAAGGCAGGGACCTGATCAAATAGAATTAGTCCCTTGTAAGAAGAGACCTTGGAGACACTTCTCCCCCTCCAGCCTTCTGTCTCCCCTCCCCACCTCCCTCCAACCATGCACACTGAGAAAAGGCCATGTAGTAAGGAAACAGTCGTCTAAAAGCCAGGCAGAGAATTCATACCAAAAACCAAACCAGCTGGACCTTGATCTTGGACTTCCAGCCTCCAGTTCTGTGAGAAAATGAATTTGTTTTTTAGCCACTCAGTCTACGATATTTTATTATGGCAGCCCAAGTTAACTAATACACCCATAGAGATACATTAAGGGGTTAAATAAGAGAACAACTAGCCATCTAACCCAATGTTAATAAATACTAGCAGTACTTATTAAAAATCTGAGATTAGCAGTTAGAAGTGAAAGGTGACTTTATTTTCTAATGGCCAGAGTTACTCAAAATCAAAGGGGATGCCTTGCAGATGTGACTGCCAGCTTGGAGTAGTTCAGGCATAGGCCAGAATACCTTTGGAGGGCATTGTCACAGAGATGATTAAAGCATTGAAAAATGGTTGGAGAACACATCTTTTCAGCTTCTTTTCAATCCCGGGAGTTTTTGAAAGTTCGCACTGGGATTTTAAAGTCTTTCCATGCAGACTGAATGTTAATTTTCTCCAGATAATAGATACTCAAATCTATAAAGTGATGGTCAGTGCCATAAAAAATTATCAGAAAAGGTGTCTTTGTTGAGCTATCCTCTTATGTGTGTGTGTATGTATGTATGTGTGTGCGTGCACGTACGCTTATAGTTTTGAAAATTCCTGCTTTTGGATTTCTCTAATCTTGGTGTAGCAAATTTTTCACAGACCGCCTGTGTGGTGATGATAAAATCACATTCACATACACACAAGGAAAAAAAGCCAATGAAACAGTTAATCTGTGACTTCCTTAACTACTTGCAATGCATCAGAACTGCTCTAACAAATCTCTCCCCTTTCCCCTTTTGGCTTATCACAAAACGTCTTCCCCACCTGAAGTTCTTCATGAGCGTTAAGGGTTGATTTTATTATTTAGCAACCGGGGGTCTTAGTCAAGCGGCCACTCTTAGCCCCAATCGTATCTTGACATCTTCCTCCTGCCGGGAGACCACTGCCCAGCCCGCGCATGCCCATCGCCCTGTCCTGGTGTGCGCCTGCGGGACATCCAGCTTAGGCTCTCATTCTGGAATCCCCCTCCCTCACAGAACAAAGAGTCAGCACCGTGAGTCAGACTTACGTATGTTTCTCTGTGTGGCTTCTGCTCCTTTATAAAAGCCACAAACAGAACACTGTGCTAAGCAGAACTCCATCAGTTTTAGTGTCTCTCATATCTAGAAACCATTTGGAGTGGTGATTCCTTCGTACGTGACTTGAACACCTTTGAATTGTGTCAAAGATAGACAACTGTGTGAGGCTGGCAGCTGTCAGCCCTAGATAATAGCACGGACCAAATCTGTTAGAACCTTGAGACTGAGAACCATGAATTTGGGGATTGTGCTGGAAGCGCTCTCTGGTGGACAAAGAGAATGCTGCCTCTTGGTGTCTTCAAAATTGCTTTAAAAAAAGTATTAAACTGCATTCAATCCATTTGATAAATAAATTTAATAAAGGCAAGCATATTGTCTTATCTTCCAAAATTAATCAGTAAATTTATTTAACATTATTGAAGTACAGGTACGGGATTAAAGACACCTTGGGTTTGACTCCCAGCAAAGTCACTTTCCAGCTGTATAAACCCAGGCAAATTATTTAAACTCTCTATACTTCAGCTTCCTACTCTATCAAATACCTCAGTTTATCGTTTATTGTTGTGAAAATTAAATGAGTATATATACACAAAGTGCTTAGAACAGAGCCTAGCACTAAAACAAATGTTAATTCATAATCTTAAAAGGTGCTGAGAAGTCAGGAGTCTGATTGAAAGTTACCTTATCCAGAAATCTTCTTTTGTTAACCAAGGGCCCTGCTTTGATCAGTCCCATAATGGCCAAAATCCCTACCTCTGAAACTGACACAAATAATATAAATAAATAATAATAAGTGTATGAGTAAGGCTATTGAGACAGACAGCATTTTTTAATCAAACAGATAAAAAGCCAGCTAAGTTTTTCAGGGAGTTATACTTCCAGATGAACAGCTGGCCCAGACTATAAGCAACTGTGACTGTTCAAGACTTAAAAAGATTCTTAGGCTGATTTGGGACCCAGTTGATGCAGCTCCTCAAATAACCTGCCCCCTAGGCTTCAGCTACTTGCCTTTCTTCCCAAACGAAGTGGTCCCAGCAATGGTTCATGCTCATGAAACCCCAGACACTGCCCTATTGCTTCATCTTTTCTTCTTATATATATTTTTTGAGATGTAATTCACATATTATAAAATTCATTCATTCAGATAGTACAATTTGGTGGGTTTTAGTATACTCACAAAGTTGAGTAATCATCACCACTAATTCCAGAACATTTTCATCACCCCAAAAAGAAACTTTGTACCCATTAGCAGTCACTCTCCCCTTCTCCCCTCCCCCCAGCCTCAGAGGGTACTAATCTACTTTCTGTTTCTATGAATTTGCCTCTCCTGGGCATCTCATATAAATCATACAATAACTGGCCTTTGTGTCTGGCTTCTTCTACTCCGTGTAATGTTTTCAGAGTTCACCCATGTTGTAGCACATATCAGAACTTTGTTCTTTATATATGTGAATAATACTCCATCGAATGGATATGCCACATTTTGCTTATCCATTCAGCAGTTGATGGACCTTTGGGTTGTTTCTACTTTGGGGCTAATATGAATAAATAATGTGCATTCATGTATGTGTTTTTGTGTGAACATATGTTTTCAATTCTCATGGGTATATATACCTAGCAGTGGAATTGCTAGGCCTTATGGTACCTTTATGTTTAAGCTTTTGAGGAACCACCATACTGTTTTGCTTAGTAATTGCACCATTTTACATTCCCAACCACAGTGTCTGAGGGCTCCAATTTCTCCACATCTTCACCAATACTTGTTACTGTCTTTTTGTTTATAGCCATCTTGGTGACTGTACAGTAGCATCTTATTGTGGTTTTGATTTGCATTTCTCTAATGAATAATGATGTTGAGTATCTTTTCAAGTGCTTGTTGACCACTTTTATATCTGCTTTAGAGACATGTCTATTCAAGTCCTTTGCCGATTTTTAAAAATTGAGTTATTTGTCTTTTTCTTGTCGAGTTTTTTAGAATAGAAATGTTGCACACTGCATGTTTGGGCACAAAAAGCCAGAAATAAGAGAAGACTAGGGACAAGTACCAGAAAAGTGGCCGCTGAATGTTAAATGAGCAAATGGTGGAACTGAGGTGTGGGGTCAGGGTCAGTGACTAGGTGTCAACTTCAAAATACAAATGTGGTTGGTGGCGTTAAGGATCATACCTGAGCCATAAAAACCACAGAGGCCAAGGTCGAGTAGAACAGTGATTGGCTTGAGAAGTCAGTGGCCCCCTGTCCAAGCACCTTTATCCAGCTGACACACCCTAATCTGAGTCTGTCTGCAGCGGGAGGTAATTTGTATATGGTGTCAATCACTACTCAGGAGAAGAGAAACTGCTCTGGATGTTTGGAGTAGACTGGGGTTTCATGCAGTGAATTGGTTACAAATGTGCTGGCAGAACTGGAGAAATACAATAGGATAAGGGGGTGGGAATTCTCCAAAGACCGGACAGCTGCTACCTGAGCTGAAACTACACTTATTCCTGCTATGGTTTCTGGAACTCTGTCTCCATAGCTGCAAGTGACACTGCCAGGGTCTACCATCACTTGATACTGCTTCTGCTTCCTGAGCCAGAAACAGAGAGAGGCTGCTCTCTATCTTATGCTTTCTGGTTTCCCACAAATGCCTTCCATTGACAGGCTTTCCCTGGAAAGCAGTTAACAAAGGCATCTGGGAAATGCAAATCTTGGACTTCCTGCCCCAGTAAAACAGAGGAGAGACAGGGCAGCAGTGATGCTGAGCACCAGCAGACAGCATCTCACACACACATTGTGCTCTTATTGTTCTAACTGGCTAGAAGACTAGGGAAAATATTTTTGTGATGGACACCTTGCAGAGAAATGTGGGCAAAAGAGATGACATTACATCTGTTCCCACCTAGTCACATGGACTGATTTTGATCCATCCTGGAGCAAATACGGAAAGTAGCTGCAGAAGCTGTTTTTCTGAAAGTCTTTCTGAACACAAACCAATAAGGCCCTAGTAACGGAGCATAACAAATCTGGAGGGATCAGGTTTGTTGGACTGTGTGCCAGTCCTTAGATTCCTAGGAGCATGAGAAGGCTGCACAAACAGCTCACTTTAGCTATAAGGGTACAAGTACGAAGGATCGAACCCTTGTAGGGATCTGAAGGGAAACAAGCTATCAGATCATAAAAGTTAGGTCCGTGTCAGAGCAAGCCAGAGCCACCTGCAAATCTAAGTGTGCAAGGGAGCCAGGGAGGAGACTGGCGAACACAGGCAGAAAAAAGCGGACACAGAGATGTCTGATCACGAAAAGCAGGAAGGGGGCCACCCACGAGCCATTTCATTTCCTCACCTTGAATTCCTACGAAAACAGGAGCTGTACAATCAAATTCTGTGGAGTGAGGGGTTCCCCGGAAGGGTGAGCTGTTGGCCTAGAGTGGGGTGCTAGTGAATTTCTCCTCTCTTCTCCACAGCATTCCTTCCCACCACCCCCATCCAAACCAGGGGCGGAGCGGCAGGAGACAAGCTCACAGAGATCACACCCCGGACAGGAGAGACAGGGCTCTTCCCCACATGTGGGCACCTGCTAAGCTGCAAGAATTCACAGCCCTTACGTATGCTTGCCCCTCTGTTTGCACCATGCACAGTGAGAGAATTCCTAGGATGACCTGATACGTGTCCCTCTAAGTGTAAGAGATGCACGAGACATGGAGACGAGTGGTACCTGCTTCTCGCCTAGATCCTTCTGCTGCAGGAGGCTGGCTGGGGCAGTCCAGAGCTACGGGATGACAGAGAGAGCAGCAGAGCACAGGATACGAGAGCTCTGTAATGCTCAGTAAACACCACAGAAGGTGGCCAGGCCGAAGCTGTCTTTGAGGTGCCCAGCCCAGGAGGGGGCCAGCTGACATGAGGGGAGGTAAACTCAGAGGCTGTGGGGTACAGTACAGAGGAAAGGGGCTGGGGAGAGTAGGATGCCAACCAGGTAGTGCACCCCTCATGTCAGGAAACAAGGTGGTGTGTTTTTCCCATGTCCCCAGCTCAGTCTCTGAAGAAGCCACATTTGAATCCCACAGAAGAGCCAGAATTTCAATGCCTGCCCCAGAGAAAGCCTGCCACTGTTGTAAGCTAGTGTTAGCCAGGAGCAAACTGTAGCAACTAAATTAAAAAACACTTTTTGATCCTTTCCTCTAAGCTCTCTTTCCTCTATCCCTTTCCTCATGATCCTGAAAACAACAGAGACAAAAGGAAGTGAAGGAAGAAAGGAGAAATAGAGAAAGAAGAGACCGTGCATCTTCCCCCACCACGGGTCCTGTGAAAGACTGAATTGTGTGCCCCCCAAAACTCGTATGTCAAACTTCTAACCCCCAAGACCTCAGAATGTGACTATATTTGGAGATCAGGACTTTAAGGAAGTAATAAAGTTAAAAATGAAGTGATTAGGGTGGGCCTTAAACCAATACGAGTCGAGTCCTTATAAGAAGAGATTTAGACACACACACACAGAAGGAAGACCCCATGAAGACACAGGGAGAAAACGGCTGCCTATAGGCCAAGGAGAGAGGCCTCAGAAGAAACCTTGACAGCTCAATCTTGGACTTCCAGCCTCCAGAATTTTGAGAAAATACATTTCTCTTGTGTAACCCAATAGGTGTGTAGTACTGTTGTTACATCACCCGAGCAAACAAATCCAGTCCCCAAACCATAGACCAGCCTCGAACTGGGAGGGAGGGTAAAACTGAGATGGATGTGGAGTTTGGGGTTGCTCCTTTTCATTGTGAAATGAGGTGGTAGCTAGCAATATGTTACTGAAAGCAGCCTAAACGCTACAGGTGCTGCAGGAGATCCCGTCAAAGGGCGGGAAGCGGGTCACAGAGCCCGTCTGAGGGCTGTGACGGAGGACAGACGGCCTGTTCCTGTTTGCACCCCACGAGCTCAGCGCTTCAGTGAACCTGTTGTCCTCAGAAGAGTGTAATGTCCTTCTGTTGCCTCTCTTCTGAGTCTTTCTTCTCTAATTATATATTTTCAGAAATCCTTTTGCTCTATTTTTCTGATTCCCAGAGAAAGGAGTCTTTAAAAGACCATAACTTTTAAGAGCTGAATGTTTTTATGTCCTTTCTGAATTGTTAGTATTCACCCGTCTTAGAGTAAACAGGACATCACATCTCCACAAATTTTTCACAATCAAATTCCTATCTGAACACCTCTTATGAGCTTATTTAAAGCCCTAGTTTATTGGACTTTGAGTTCAATTTACAGAGCCGTTTCAGGTATGTAGCATCTGTATAAATCTGGACAGCGGTATACTCTCAGCCATGAAAGAATGATGATGCTAACTCACTGGTGATCAACCTCACCGACATTCCCTGGATGAAATGTATCCTAGGTCGCAGTACTTAAGGCTCTTCTATTATGAGTAATAGATTTTGGTTAACTTTTGAAAGGGGAGAGTTTATTGAGAAACATGGAAAAATTCTCAGAATCAAAATAAGAATTAAGGAGCCAAACCTAAGGAAAGCTCAACCCCAGGAGCACCCGGAGCAGGAATGCCCCGAACTTGTCCTCGTGTACTACCTTACCGTGACTCAGCTCCAGGGACTTCCTGATTGGAAGTCTGCGTCATCTACATCAGAAAAGGACGACAGGTAAAAACTAGAAGAGATGAGTAGAGTGCAGACTTTAGTTATTAGTAATGTATCGGTATTGGTTCATTCAGTGTAACAAATGTACAATAATTGTGTAAGATGTTAATGTTAGGGAACACCAGGTGTGGGGTGTGTGTACCAACTTCACAAGACAGAGACAGGAAACACCAGAACAGGCTGCCAGGGAAAATGAAGAGCCCAAATCCTGCTGTGTCTGGTTGGCTAAATGACAACACTGCTGTAAACCATTAGAACATGGGTCACCTGTAACAGGAAGACCATCTTACCATAATCAGACTTTGGCCCCTAGTAATCAACTTTTTTAGTGACTCTTGTTAAATCTACACACCTACTTTATATTAATACGTAACTCTCCAAACTTGGAGTCATCCATTGGTCTCCTCACACACAGAATACAGCCCGTATTTCTATGTAGCTGGCCAGGTGCTTGTTTAAGAATGGGTTTCTACTGACCTTGGTGTTGCATTCTGTTCTCTTTTCATGCTGTTTTAAGGATTTAGAAACTTGCTCTTGCACAGCTCGTACACGGCTGCCATCTAATGGGAAAACTGTGTAACCACCAGAACCAAGTTTTTAACTCTTCGTTCCAAACTCTCAACGAATATTTTGTCAGCAAAGACTGAGGTCTTAGGCCTGTCATCCAGGAGGAAAGGGGCATGGTGAGAGCAGATAGAAACCCATAGTAAACTGGAATTAAACATTTAAAGGCAAGAAGGTGAAAGACCACTCATCTAAGTAAGAACCTGAATGACAGGATGCCCATTCTGGAATGCATGGGAGCTGAATGGCAGGGTGGGGTGTGAAGATGGAGAACTGGAAATGAGGGAGAAGACAAGCAGGAAGAATTCCAACGGAGTATTCCTTTGTGAAAATTATAACATTTCAACAAGTAGCGCCATATCAGATATGCAAATGATTTGCTAAGAACTGATAGAAACTTCTTGGAGAATGAACAGCCAGACCAGAGAGATAGGACCCCTGGTCACCTTGGTCCTAAGAAAGTTGACATAAAAAGCTCACATTCAGGGTTCAGAGTAGTGCCTTTGCAGTTGGGCCTGAGATATACAGAGAATGGGCCTCTGTGAAACTATTCTGCAGTAGCAGATTTCTCTATTTTTCTCTTTCTTCTATTTTCAGACTCAATTCTTCATGAAATCTTTCCCATTCCCTCAATTAGCTACAACCTCCTGCTTGTGTATCGTGTGGTTTGTATTTCCGTCACAACACTAATCACAATTATTTGTGCCCCTCTGTGGTGAGACCTCATTTGATCCATTTTCTATTGTCTTAAACATGCCCCCAAACACCTGGGTTCAGTGGGGATCCACAAACTGTTCACTAGAGGGAGAATCATGGAGGTGTGTGAGTATAATCCATATCACACTGCCCTTTTCTCTCTGCCAAGTAAGCCCTCAGTGAAGGGAATTTATAGATGAACACTGAGGACAACTGTGCTAAGAGCTAAGGCCATAACCAAGAGATCTCTGAGATGCAGCTAGAATCCACAGAGTCTGTCATGCATAACTGTAACACTTTGGGAATCAATGCCACATTATTCTTAAGATAAAAGTGGTAAGTTTATCATCAAGTGGAGAGACTTCTGGGCCTTGCAAGTAATCTCATAATGAATCTGAGGGTGACAACATAACAACATTCCGCATCCCACTTCTGCTTCTATCACCCCCATTTTCCTTTGAGGAACTACCTCTTCCCTAGTGGGGCAGAGACAACCTCTCCTGCTGTCCTGTATCACCTCTCATAGCATAATTCCAGAGCTTTTTTTTTTTTTTCCCGAAAGGTCCCCTTCACACCAGGCATGAGAATAGGATGAAACAAAGAACGTAAAGGGGACAAGCATGTTTGACTAACGATAAGGAGACTAGTCTGAAGCAGATTTCATTTAGATAACATAAAGAATTTAGTGAAAGAAAACCTAAGAAATACAAAGTTGAAATCAGTATACGAGGCCCAGGGAAGAGAAACCATTTTTATAATCAAAGTGGCTCGTTAGATCTACTGATGCACCAGCCAACCTCAGTACCGAGTCCCTACCCGATGGGGTCTGGCACATGACGTGAATGCCAGGGAGCCACCGCTCAGGAGGCCCTTCACCGTGATGGGTTGTCCCTGTCCTCTGGAGTCGGTGCTCTGGATGTGGACAGATGCAGGGGCTGCTGGCTGGCAGGATTGCTGCGGTGGGAGGTCCAAGCCGGGGTTTGCTCAACAGGTAAAACGGGAGGGCCAGGTTCAAGAAAATAGCAAGAACTAGTAAGAGAGTTAAAGTGCCTGCCATGAGGTCCTAGTAAGATGCTAGGGGGAGGCTAATAGCTGGATGACAAGCAAGTTGCAAGACTGAAGGTGCAGGGTATCAAACAGTGGGTGTCATGGGAGAGCTGATCAGATAGGAAAGCTGGTCAGACTGGAAGATAAAACTGAGAGCCCATCTCCCTACAGCTGGGCGGGACGGGACGCCCACATTCCATCCCAGCAGGTGGCTAGCTAGCCCTTCTCCTTCTGGAGACAATGCAATCCTTGACTAACTACATTCTCTGGTCTCTCCCTCCTAGTATGTAGGAAAAGAAAAGATGCGTGTCTCCAGCAGAGGGAGTGTAACACCACGAATGAGCTGACCTCTGGTAATAGGCTTAATGGGAACCGAGACATCTTGAATTGCTGAGGGTGAAAATGGTGAACCTTTGGATAGAAAAAAATCAAGGGAAATAACCATCAGAAAGGGAAAGTCCACTGTATACCTAGTCTTCTCTAAGGAAGGACAGACCCTGAAATGCTGTGAACAGCAAAATAAGTTCTCCCCTCCTGCCTTCTTCTTGCCTGGGGCCCTATCAAGGGTCCCTAGAGTCATAAGATAAAGCTGGAAAGAGCTGGTCCTGGACAAGGTCATCCCTGAGAAGTGCAGCCCACTTCCCTCTGACCTTCACCCCATTCCCATCACACAGAACAGGTTGTCAGATAGTTTTGTGTTGTGGGATGAAGTTTATTGGGATGAGGACTGTGTTTAACTACAGCACAGCTTAGCTGTCGAAGCTCATCACATAATCTCAATGTAATAAACTATATGAACCATAAACCTTTACGTAGCATAGTGTCTGGTCTTCAACCCCCCAAGTGTTCCTCCCACGGGTCCCTCACATTATATTCAGCTCTGTGAGACCACGCTCCTCACTGCTAGGGGTGGAGATTCATCAAATCTTCATAAAATGACATTGTTCTTATATATCCAAGTCCCTTTGCTCCTTTCCAAACTATTTTCAATAGGCATTATTTTTTATTCACTTTTGCAAGATTCTTATAAAAAATTATGTGTAATTTGCATATATACTCATT
The DNA here is from genome assembly GCA_004027375.1 of Macroglossus sobrinus. Taxonomy (NCBI): domain Eukaryota; kingdom Metazoa; phylum Chordata; class Mammalia; order Chiroptera; family Pteropodidae; genus Macroglossus; species Macroglossus sobrinus. Next base: position 283,961 of record PVKZ01001491.1, on the reverse strand, counting down.
TGTAATTTTCACCAAATCAACACCATTTCCCAAATCTTGTATATAAAACAATGTGTTTAAATTAGTTTTCCTTTGCATTTTTTGTTTTTCTCTAAATTATTTTTCTCCTAGATCTGTTTTATAGGTCTCTCATTTCTTCTTACCTAGAGTCCATATATCCCCAAATTTGTGTTGGCTTCATGAGATCACTGTATTCTCTTCTGCAAAGCTCATTTGTCCACAATTTTCCACCATGTGTCTGCCTACCTACCTGCACGTCCATATTCTCTGGCACTTCCCATCTCTTTCCCCCACATCTTCTAGGTGGGAGCTTCCTCATAGTAGAATAACAGCAATTAAACACCTGGCCACTGGTCCCACTGAACAGGTTCAAAGCCTGGTTCTGAGCAAGTTGCTTAACTCTGCGCTCCTGTCTTATTTGTACAACAGCAAAAATAATGGCACCGCTTTCTGGGTTGCTGCAAAGTTTAAATGAATACGTGAAATACCCTTAGAGTATTGATAGCACATAATAATGTTAGCTATTATCGGTGACCTTAACCTACACACTTATTTAACAATTGACACCATCTCTGATGTCTCGGAGTTCTGTGACCTCTGCAGTCAACTAAAGACCTTTGCAGACATCAGTCTTCTTCTATTTCTATTTTATGAGAGACACTCAGGACACTATTTCCATCGTTCCTTTGCAGTCCTCTACTCTGTGCCATATGGCTTCTTGCCCTTTTCGATCTGGACCTAAGCTGAGAGTAAGGCTGAGTAATGACATCTCTACCTTGCAGAGAATAAAGCCCATAGAAGATCAACAACTTTCCAAAAGACACATACCTTTTCAGTAGCACCATACTGTTATCCCCACACCTGTTGATGGGAAAGGAAAAATCTGCCTTTTCTTAAAGTAACTGTGCTATAGAAATTTGCCAGAGAATCTAACTTTTGACCCATGACAGTATGAGACTAAAACACTTCCTAAAGGATATGTATTCCACTTTCTCCAGATGCTCAAAAATCTTTAGATTAAATCACGCCACCAGTCATGTACCTGGCCCTGTTGTTTAGCCACGTGGCACTCATGGGACTCCATCAGTAGAGGACCTGCCCTCTGGCCATTCCCCTCCCTGCTCAGATGGACCCAAGCCTGTGCCTACACAGACCTCCCTGTTAGGTCATCCTAGGGGGCAGAATTCACAGCTGGTGTGGATGGCCCTCAGTGTCTGCATGCTAGGGGTTAGGCAACACCTGCCAAGGTGTCCACAGGCATGAGGCCCATCTTGGGGTGGGATGAGGCCAAGGTGGTAGGAAGATGGGCTGTCAACCTGGGATTTCTAACCCTTGTCATAGGTCTTATAAATATTAGCATGAGCTTTGTGCTCCCACCCATGTCCCCTGACCCCCACACCCCGCACACTGGACAGATTAGATTTTCCTGCATCACGGTGCTCTGCTGTTGTCATAGTGAAGGCCATGTAAGAGCTGGCTGTAGACACACAACTCTTGGTTACTGGGGGTCCCCACATTTTCCCATGAGACTGAGGGCCAGGAATCTCTGTATTTCTTCTCAAGTACAAATTTAGCTTCCGGTCACTACAAATGTTATACAGTCGGCTGGCCCTGTCTCCTATTTTGTGGCTGTCATTGGAATGCTCAGAGCTCCCTCACAACTTGCCACCCCATGGTAGGTGGGTTGCACTAAGCCCAGTCAGGCCTTATCTTGTTTTTCCTACTGTTATTTTCCCTTCACTCAAGCATTCTGTTTACAAAAGCTTGGTATAGTGTGTATGTTTTTGTAAATCGTCTCATATCCTATTTGGACAGGGCTGGACAGAGAGAGAGAGAGAAAAAAAAGACTTCATCATCCGTACGATAAGCCCGGGGAGGCCCAGCACACACCCTCTCCACTCCGTTCTCAGGATCAGCATTGCCAGTCCCAGAGAGTGATGGAGACCAAGCATCCAGCCTGCCTTTGTGCCCAACGTGCACTCGTGGCACTTGCTTACGCTGGAAGAACATGTGCTTTGTGTCCCAGTTTCCTACAAGATCCTGGACGGAGGTCAGGATCTAAGTCGACACACATTAGTCTCCCATCTTCCATACCCCCATATAGCTTGAGCGTTCTCCAGGGGAACAAGCTATAAGGACGCAGAAAGCCCAGGGGTCACCCACACTAACTTATCTGGCCCCACCCAGTTCGACACCCGATTAGGTTCACAGCTCGATTCTGACTTCAGTGGTCTGGACATAACAACCTGGGCAGGCAGGAAAAACTTTTGAAGGACAGTCCCCAAAACTAGGCCGAAGACGCCCGTGAATGCTTCAGGAAGGAAGGGAGGTTTTGCTGGAAGGCCGGGCCAAGCAGCTGCCTCCTTGAACATCTGCACACAGACACGCTCCTGAAACAACCACATTTTGCTTTATTAGGTGTTCCATGGTAATATAACACAGAGTTCTTAAGTAATAATAAACACGAGACTTGTTTTTTTACCATAATTATTTTGCCATTAAGACAGTGGTTACAAAAAAAAAAGTACTCTTCTGGCTACACACATTATCAGCTTTAGCACTGAAAGTTCCTCCACTCATGGGTCACAATCACAATTCCAAGGATTAAAAACCATCTACTGTTAAATCCTACACTGTTTTAGAGCATCAAGTCACTGCAGTTATTCAGTTCTGAGACACTGTCGATTTATTTTAGCATTTACATATGACATTCATTTAACAGACACATAAAGCAAGCCAACAGGTAAACATGCTTACACAGCCTGCGGAAATCTTCAGGTTGTAAGTTGTCATAAGAAAACAATCAAAAGTAACCAAAATTACCATGACCTGGTACAGGAAAAACAGGAAGACTCAAGTGAATACTAAAGAGCTGCGAGTGTTTCTTAGAATTGAAACAAAATTGTTTTTTCCAACTGGTTCAAATTTTCTCTAAGTGCAGGTGAGAGAAAAAGCAAATATATTAAGTTAACCAATTATTCTTTAAAAGTGCAATTTACTTTTCAAATAACAAATAAACAACAATAACAACAAAAAATAAACCCCGACCATAACCCCAAAGGCAAAACGTGTGGAGACCAGTGGGATGCTGGGATGACCTACTTGTTTCTGCTATGCTTTACAAGAGCAGATCTGGTTTTACACAAGCCCGCAGACACAACATTGCTTCGGAGAACCGGTAAACACGCTTGGAAGGAGATGCAACACAAATCGGCAAAGACAGGGACCGGCACAAAGGCAGCTAGCGGAAAGGATCACTGAGACAAGGAGAGGAAGGATGTTGACACAAGATCGCCTTCGGTCTCTAAGGGGCCACGTGTTTGATTTGTAAAGTTCTTCCCTCAGAACAGCTCTGACGTGATGTATCACTCATTAAATAAATAGGTGTTTCTCCTTGCAAAGTAAAATGGCCTTTAAGACTCCAATGTCCCAAGAATTTTCTGAGTTTAGAATGCCTCCCTATATTACATGTTGTCTTTTGAAATAACTGGACAAAAAATATATATATATGTTTTCCCCCAAAGTGAAAAGCCCCAGGGTATTCTGCAATCCCAAAAGATACTTAGCTGGGAAACAGCTAGCTGTCAGGGGCCAGTCTCAACATCTCTGAGCTGGTGACAGGCTTGAGCCTGGTTGATTCACTGGGGTTTAGGGGCTCATTTTTCAGATGTGTCTGTGTCTTTACCAGTTAGCATTGCACAGAGGAAATATTCTCAAATCCTGTAGCCTCAGACCTATGCCTCAGACCTAGCCTCAGACCTAGCCTCAGCACTGTCTGAGGGTCTATTCTGAGCCCGCATGTGATGGTGTAGGTGGGTAACTAGGTCCTTCCTGGCACTTGGAACACATCTCAAACTCACCGCATCCTTGTGATGGTAGTTGGGTAGCACCAGTCAGTCTTTTAGGGACTAGGACAGTGGATTACTACTGTTGTGATGACAAAGCTCACATCCTCCCAGGCAGGTTCTTATGACCACAATAGAATGGTAGACCTGGTCATTTAAAAAGACAATGGGGGAAGGAGATAAAAACAAAACCTCAGAGACAAGGGCTACAGGAAACACAAAGAAAGAGACCGATGTGTAAAAATAGTCATGAATGAAAAAGCTAGAGAGAGCTCAAGCTAGCTCAGAGAAGAGGTGAAGTGAGGAAATTGTCAAAAGATTTAATCTGCAGCAAAATCTAGGCCTAGGCCAAAAAAACCTACCCTTTATCAACAGCTGACCCAGAAGACTACGCAATGGTGATGTGGGCATTCTGGAACCTCACAGGAGGGACTCGACGAGTTTGCCAACCACCCTGAATCGGCTTGATGGTTACGTAATTGCATCATTAGGATGTCCAGTTCAAACCCCTTGTGTTAATAGTGAATTAGGCTTTCCAATTTAATATTTAAAAAAGCTCTCCCCCCTCCCCCGCCCACCCCTCTCCAGCCCCACCAAAAAAAAAAAATTTTTTTTTAATTTAAAAAGAAAAAGGCAGCTCTGGGCAATTCACTTTATCTTCCCCCACAACAAAAAGGAAGGTGATAAGTACAGCAGAGGTTGGAGATGGAAAACACCCTCGGGCGAGGTGCTGTTTCGCATGTCTGAGTGTTGGATGCAGTCCCATGTGTGGGGTTGGTGGACAGACGTGGTGTGATATTCGCAGATGTGTAGGGAAGTGGGTGAGCAAAATCAGTGACTCCGGGTGAGGGACGGAGTGCGGGGCCCAAGAGGGAGCCCCATGAACTGGCTGCCCCACAGTAACTATCACAGGCTCTTAAAGAAAAAAAAGGAAGGAAGGAAGAAAGTCTCAGAATGTCCTCAGGTGTCCCATCCCCCATCCCCCATCCCCAAGTGGACTGTGGCCCAGGACCTCTAGCCCAGGCTGGTGATGTTGGCACGGCCACCAGGGGGCGCCACGATGCGCTGGGTGGTGCGGCGAGGAATGTTGTCATCAATCTGAGCGCCTGCAGAGAAGAGAGGGGTGAAGGTCAAAACCAGTGCCAGGAGCCCCCTCTTTAAACGGGAGTATAATAAAGTTTGGGAGTATAATAAAGCTTTGGAGCAAATGGGCCAGGCCCATCCCCCATCCCCTCAAAACCTCACCAAAAGCTTAAACTACAAAGAAGGGATGGGCTTAAGATGGCCTAAGAATCAGACAGCATAATTCAGTCCTTGCGGCAACTAGTTAGAGATCCATTACTTGAAAAAGTAAAACCACATGTAAAATAATACTATGTTTCAGGCTTTTGACTGACTCAGACTACAACCTGTCCCCACTCTCATTAGTCAGATTGAGTGTGGCTTTTCTGAAAGTATGGCCCTCTCTCTGGAATTCAGTTCCTCTGATACAACTAACTATATAATCAAAGCAGAAGAAACGACAGTTCCTTATATTTGAATGGACTGGTGACACAAGATAGCATGGACATTTTACTTGATGACAAAACTATAGATTGTTTTTTTTAATTTTTTAAAAATTGGTAATCCATATCATGGCCACATTCTAAAAACCAATGTATCTAACCAGAAAAAAATATACCTGATTAACTTTTTAACACGGCATAGAAATCTGAATACATATCTGTGGCTTGGAGCTAGAACAGTGGAAGGGTTCTAGTCATGGGCCATATGAAGGACTGGGGAAGTTCCAAGTAAGGAAGCTCCAAAATCTGGTCCCTTTTCTCTCATCGTCCCTGACATCACATATTTTATCCAAGCAAACAGCTAACAATTCTCAAATGGCTCTATTCTAAGCACCTTACACGCATATTAACTCATTTAATCCTCACAACTCCATGAGGTAGCTACTATTAATACACTCATTCTACAGATGAGGAGACTGAGGCACAGCTAAGCAAGCATCTGGACTACAAAGTTAAGCTGTTGAAAGTTAAGCTCCAGACCTCATAAGCTGAACTACTACTATACAGCTGACCTTGAACAATGCAGAAGTTGGGGAAGGAGCGGGAGCAAATCCCTGTGCATTCAAAAATCCACATAAAATTCTGACTCTCCAAAAATGTAATTATGGTCGGCCCTTTGCATCTGTGGATTCAGCCAAACATAGATCAAAAACAGTATTTTTGATCTGCATTTAGGAATCTACAGGTGAGCTTGAGAAAATGTTTTTGATCCACAGTTGGTTAAATCCATAGATGAATTGCAGATGCAAAGGGCCAACTGTATTTACTGAACAAATCCTCATTTAAATGGACTCATATAGTTTAAACCCATTTTGTTCAAGGGTCAACTGTACTGCATATGTAGGAAAGAGAAGTCCTGAAATACCACCACATGCTTCTTTAGGATGGCCACGGTACATCGAAAAAAGTTCCTCTAAATATGCTGGGTATTCCACATAGCATATGCTTCATGCCATTATATGTAACAGAAACTGATGTCAAGATTATGAAACCCAATCGGCCATTTGCCGTGAATTACATCTTTGGTGATATTAGTATTTCCCCCTTGGGAACATGGGAATGCCATTCATTCCTGCTGCCTCCCCTTCTACAAAAGTGATTCCAGACTCACCAGCCCCACCAAGCATGGCCTGCAAGAACTGAGTCCTCAGCAAACCATAATCATACCAGACAAGCTGAATCCAGACTGATGCAGGTTCCGGACAGGTGGGGCCTGCTGCTTGGCCGGAGATGTCTTAGCCGAGGAGGCTGGAGTGACTGTCTTGGGTGTCACAGACACTTCACACACGGGTCCATCGTACAGGCCACGAGGAACCCCTCTCAGCTCCGCCAGCTGCAAAACACAAGAGCCCCTCGACTCAGGCCATGTTCACAGAGGCTGCCTCCCTGACAACCCTCCTGACGTGGCAGGCCTGTGACGTTTGGGGATGGGGGACTCGCCTTATGGAGGAGTACAGCGCGGACAGATGGCAGCATGGGGCCAACCCCAAGGCTCCAGGCCAAAGCTTCCCACAAGGTAGGTCACGGGTAACCGATTACTCTAAAAACTAAGTAACATTTCTTAACCATTTTCCCTCAAGACACTTCCAAACATGTTGTGAAGAGGATCTGGTCTCATGTTTAAGATCTGGCCTCAAACTTTCTTTCCAGTCTCTCTTTCTCTAATTCCCTTACATAGCCATCCATCCTGGCCACACAGCCCCCAAGCTCCAGTGCTGTAGACTGTTCACCGTGCCCGGAGTGCACTGTACGTTTTCTATGCTCATGACATTTTCTCTATCTAATTCCCTTGTCTCCTTTCTCTGATTTGTCAAATGTCTGCTTAACCCACAATACCCAACTCAAAATGCCCTCTCCCCACAACACATTCCCCCATGACTCCACAAGGTTCCTTCCTGTGAACCCCATCACAGCATGGGTCACAGTATCACTTCATTCTGGCTAGCTGAGGACGCGCCTGACTCCTCTGCTGGTATGCTGGGGTCAGGACTAAAAGGACCATGTTTCCTTACCCCCGAATCCTCCGCACGCATCTTGGTGTTCTGACTCAGGGTGCTTAGTAAGTGTTTAAGAAAGTGAACCTAATCTATGACAAAACGATTCGTAAGATCAGAGCTACTCACCCTGCTCCTCGCCTTGATACGCTTATAAACAAAATCGGGGAAGGGCTTTCGAGGGATGTAGCGCCCAGAGCCTTCGGTGACGTGAAGGGTGCCATCCTCTAGCACAATCTTCCCCTGGCTAATGACGACCAGCGGAGAGCCGCGGCACTCCATGCCTTCGAAGATGTTGTACTCGAGAGCCTGGAGGAAGGGAGCACAGTGAACTCCACCGGACATGCCCGGCCGTCCAGCCTGGCAGCACGCACTCCCTGACAGCTCACGGACGAGAGAAAGGCCCAGGGCTGCAGTCCCTGTCCCAACCGGCCACATCAGCAGCCACTTAATCTCTATGTCTTAATTTCCCTGTCCAGAATATGGAATAATCTCTTACCACCTCTCAAAAACTGGGGGGCACAAAAACTGAACAGAAAAATTGTATGGAAAAGTGTGAGGGTTTGTAAATGCCACGCGAATAAAAGGAAAAGATTCCGCGTATTAGCAGTGACTTCGTTCTAACTCAAGCTCCAATCAAGTTCAAATGCAAAGGCCTTCTGTGACCGAGATCTAAATTTAACTTTGAAATGGGTCATCCACAGTAGGTTTTCCCACTGGTTTGCCTGGTTTTCCAATCCGTTAACGATGTGGTGAAACTGAAGTCTCTAAATGAAAGGACTGTGGCGATTTAAGAGGCACGCCTTCAATAAGATGTTTGAGGTTTAATTTCTCAAACAACACAGCAGTTCTTTTGGTTTCAAGCTTTTCAGGGTAAAAGAGCGACCTATCTGTGTGCCCTCTGGGAAAATATACCGGGTCTCTATATCTCTATATCTCATATAGAGATATGCAGTCAGTTTGTTTTTGGACAATAAGGCAACAGAAACCTGGGGGGCACTGTGTTCCACATTAAAAACGCCATGTGTCACAGCCCATCTCACAGCTTCGGCTCACCCAGGACTGTCCCCAGTAGGCCTTCTGCTTCTTCCTGCCTGACCCGCTCGCAGGCACCAATGTCTGTGCTGCGCTCAAGACTGGACCATGAAGCAGAGGCTCCAACCATGAAAAGTGGGGGAATTCAGGCCAGGTTATCGGCACTAACGTCTCTGCTCAGTGCACTGGCTGGGAAGCAGGGAGAGGCCCCAGCTGGCTTCTCAGCTAGTTCAATGTCAGAATGCAAAGGTACCGATTGAAAATGGCAATGAAAGGCTGAAGGGCTGTCGGCACTTCTCTGAAACTCTGAAGAGTCATGTGGAAGCTACCAAAGGAATGAGGCGGAGAGATACTTGAGAGGAAGGAAGGGACTCTACGTGGGGACTCCCAAGGCCCAAGTGCATGCCCCCAAGGCCTTCATAGATTCTAGGACCCTCCTCCCTGAGGTCAGAATGTGTCTTGCAGCAGATGGACCTGTGCAGTGGCCATCAGTGTAGACTGAACCAAGTCCTTCCAGGGGGACATGGGTTTGTTTTCCCCTGTAGCCTAGGGGATTTCCACACTAAAGCCATTTTACATTAATCTCTCAGCTTCAGGTTTTTCTGGACCCTGCAGGCAACAGGAACTCACACCTCCAACCTGCATGAGCGGCAGCTTTTAGTTTATATCCTCCAAAAAGACATTTTGTCTTCTCTGAACTCAAAGTCAAAGGCACACAAGATATTTGCCATCCCTTCTACACGGCAGATTCACCTCTCATTTATCCTACACTAAGCACAAGCTTGGTGGCACAACACATTTTTATGAGTTTCCTAATACTCTCATCTTGGGTGTCTTTTCCTTCATGGTGGTACATAAACTAATGGCATCTTAGATTTGGTGAACTCCAGGAGCTGTTTTCCTCTGGTTAAATCATTTGAGTCCCGCCTCGGAACTTCAATTTTTCCATTTGCCCCTCTCGCAAGGCTTTGTGAAGATGACAACACAGAAAGCATCACATGTGTGTAGATCCCCATCAGGGAAATGTCAGCTGTGTAATGACGTTTGCAAGGGTGTGCAACACCCTTTAAGGGCTGGATGAAGCCCCATCTCTGCCGTGTTACTCCACAGCTAACTGTCCATATTTGGACAAACTCCTCTTAAGCCCCACTGGAGTAACGGCGACAACCTTTGACATGCTGCCATCTGCTCTGGGTCCCCATCCCAGGTCTGCCGCTCACCAGCTATGAGACTTTGGATAAGTCCCTGACACTCCTCCGAGCCTCAGCTTCCTCATCTGTAAGAGGAAATGGCCCACTTCGCAGGAATGACGCTGGAATCACAAAACTAAGAGGGACAGAAGCATTTAGCATGCTGCTTGGTGCAAAGTAGGCATTTAGAACATGTTCACTCATTCACTGTTTTTATTGCACCTTCTCAACAAGATTGCAAGCCTTTTTGCGTCAAAGAATTGTTAAGATACATATATCAAGTTTAGTTGCCTGAAAACAACTGATCATAAACACCTAGAAGAGCTTTGGGCCCGCTCCCATTTTTAATAGATAAAGGAACCAGCACCCCATGACTCAATGGTCAGATCTAGGTGTTCGGAGCCTCCTCTCTGTCAACCGCGAAGGCCATCAGGCTCCGTCACTCACCAGGTATAGATATTTTTAACCTACATACACTTGGGCTCCCTAAAATTACTCATCTGGCTGGATGCCCGGAAAATCCAAGCAGAGGCTTAACAACAGGGCTGTCAATAATAGTTAGCTAAATACTCCAAATTAAAGCTAATTAGCCCTGTGGTAGGAAATACTGTATTACATGGGAAAGCCTATTAGCATTCTCTCAAATGATTAATGCTGCATAAACGTGCTTAATGTGGGCTCCTGAACACAGGTGAGGACGCAAGTCAGCATTTCTTACATGGGGTTGCGCGGAGTTAAAGGCAGGGCAATGCTATTGCCTGGAAAGGTTTGGGTGGAATGTCTGGAGGGCAGAATCTGTCTTCCCAAACCATCGCTCCTTCACATCCTCTCTTCTGCCAGGTTAAGGGCTCCAAATGCAAGCTCCCTAGCCAGGTCACCTACAGCTTAGATAATGAGTCCAGTTCCTCCTCTGAATTACCTCTGGAGGAGACCCTGCAAGGAAGGGGAAGAATTTTCTCCATCTAACCCTGACCAAGAGGCTGTATATGCAGTCTGGCAGGGAACAGCCATGGACAATTTTGGGTTCTAATTCTGGCTCTACCGCAAAATAGCTATGTAACATTAGACTGGTCACTTAAGCTCTCTATGCCTGAGTTTATTTATCTTCCCGATTGGGAAAATAATATCATCCCTTTATTGAAAAGGCCAAATGAAAGAATAAATTGGAATATGATGTTAAATGCCTATGAAAAGAAAGGTTCACTGGGCTAGGACCCCTGCCTGTAAAGAAGCCATCCTGGATCCCCAAAAGGTTTTAACCTAAGTTACAAGTTGGTGTGGCCGTAGGCTATACTGTAAAGCTAAGCAATCAGTGGGAAAGGAGGGGGAAACGTCACCTATAAATAAATAAGTATAAATAAATACTAAGAGCTAAGCAGCATTCCCGGAAGGCATCCACCATCCTGACATCCACGGGTGCCAGGAGAGGCGAGCCTCATCCCCCAAGCCCCTCTGCCCAAATGGGAGAGGGCTGGGATACGGCAAAGGGCCCAAGGCTGTCCCAGAGAAATGCCAAGGGCCCACCCCTGAGCTGTTGTGACACCTCGGGGAGACATGAGAATTCACTGGTCCAGGCTAACTAGGGTGGGCAACCTAGAATCAGATTCCCTATTGAGCCAGCTTTCAATTTAGAACTTGATCTAGAATATTCTCATCATTCATTAAGAATTTACTTCAAGATTCATATGAGTCCCTGACACAGAACACTTCTGCCCTATGCCCATTTCTTTTTCAAAGCTGCCCCTTTGTCCATATTCTTGCAATATTATATCTATATCAATATACACAGATATAGCAATATAGATACACAGACATGCACACAGAGTTTTTCCTATGAAGAACCAGTGGTATCTAACACCTCTACCCAATGCCCCAGAACTCAGAGTCACAGGACACTCAGAGATGTTGTTTAAACCCTGGATTCATTGTCAGCCAAGAAGCCTGACACATGACATGAAGTCACTTACCCAGGGTCCTATTAACAAGACAGGGTATCCCCCAAGCTCTATATTCTAGCCTGAAAGACAACAGATACCCCAAAACTGCAGATCCTAAAATCATGGTCAAAATGGCCACCGGGATAATTTCTTCCATTTGGGGATAAGTCTAAGGCAATTAATTCCTTGAGGACAATAAAAGCAACTGTTATTTAAGTTTCTATACAGCAACAATGATATGAGGAACAATGGCTTATAAGAATAAAAGTGCCAGTGGGCATCTCAAGAGTGAATGTTTGGATGTTTCATTTAAGTCTCTTGCACTAAGCGCTGCCATGAGAGGTGCTGCCCACAACTATACAAACGGGATGGTGCCTGACTTCTAGAAGTTTCTGATGTCCTGGCATGACATGGGAGGCTCTAAAGGTCTACCAATAGAGACCTCTATGTATAAGAAAGTCTCTGAAACTCCAAAATGATGATAAGATTAACTTATTATCAGTCTTATTGACCTCAGTAAAGGGAAATTTTTTTTTTTTTTTAAGCAAATTGCAAGTTATAATATATCCTGGAAAAAATTTCATTCCTATCAGGGAGAATTCTTTCCATAAATCCTGAGGGCTTTCCTGCCACTGTCTCTTTCTGTGATTGTGATTTGTTTGGATTGGGTCCATGCAGTTAACAAGCCTTACGCTGTTGTGGGTCTTGGCAGAGATGGTTTTCACGCTGTCAGGGTCCCAGATGACCAGGTCGGCATCAGATCCCACGGCAATGCGGCCTTTTCGAGGGTAAAGGTTGAAAACTTTGGCTGCATTGGTGCTGGTCACAGCCACAAACTGGTTTTCGTCCATCTTCCCGGTGACCTGAGGAGTACAATAAAGTACCAAAAAGTTGAAGGGAGGAATGTTACTTAGCAATAAAAAGAAAACACTCTTTTGATACAACCTTGATGGATGTTAACTGCACTATGCTGAGTGAAAGAACCTCAAAAAGTCACACACCACAGGATTTCCTTTATATAAACATTCTCAAAATAGCGAAGGTAAAGAGATGAAAAGAGATTACGAGTGACACAGAGTTCCCTCTTGGGGTAGGGGTGGGTGACTATAAAGAGGCTGCATAAAGGAAGTCTTTGTGGTGACAGAGGACATTTGTATTTTGATAGTGGATACATGAATCTACATAGGACAAAATGACACAGAACCATACACACACACACTGCACCATCGTCGATCTCCAGGTTTTAATGTCGTACTATAATTGTGAGATGCAACCAAGGGGATAAAATGGAAGAAAAATACATGGGGGAGGGAGATGCCTTCTCAGTCCTATCTTTAAAACTTCTTTTGAAACTATAATTACTTCAAAATGAAAACTAAAAACAAAAAGCTGAAGAGGCTGCAATGCCTTCAAGAAACATTTGGCTTGAATGGCTGTCCTTTTCAGAGGTACAGGCACAGACCTAAGGCTTCTGGTCCAGCCCATCTAGAAGTCTCAGCGCCACATCTGGGTTTCTGCAGCCATAGATGCCAATCACGTTTACCTCAAGTCCTTCTCCCACTTTCTCATCTCTACCACTTGTGCTCCACTCCCCTTTAAATGCAAAATTTGAGGAAGTGACTGCGTATCTCTGAGTTAGGAAACCCACACAAAAACTAGCAGAAAAATGGGCAAAGGAAATAAGTATGAGAGAGAAAAAAATACAAATGGCCCCATTAGCATATGAAAAAATATTCACTCTTATCAATAACTGAAGAGATTAAATATAAAACAAAATTCCACAATCAAATTAGCAATACTTTTGTGTTTTTTTGATAACACCAATTTGGACCTGGTAGAAGAAACTGGGAATATCATATACTGCTGGTGACATCTAAATTGACACAATCTTTCTGGAACTTTGACAATACACATCAGAAGTCTTAAAAATATACATGCCCTTTGACCCAGCTATATCACTTCTAGAAATTTCTCCTACAAACATAATTAAATATGTGTCCAAGATGTGTTTGCAAGGATGTTTATCCCAGTAACAAAATCAGAAATAGCATAAAGAACTGCAAATGAATTATAGTCTAGCATTAAAATGGAACAACAGTCTATTAAAAACCAAGCTTTTCAAGTATATTTAAGGATGTGGAGACTTTTTTATGATACGTTGTATTAATAACACAACCCACAAAATAGTATGTATGATGCCAATGTTATTTACACACTCACACACATACATAACATATACACACTTGTGCATTCTCGCATTGGCAAAAAATAAAAAGATATTTAGCCAAAATGATGGTATTATAAGTAGTTTTTATTTACTTCCTTATTTTTTTGGAATAAAGATCTATTGTTTATATAATCTAAAAAACTGATTTTTTTAAAAAAGACAACCTGTTCTGTTAATATGTTTTATGACACCGAATATGGAAAAGCTCAGAGATCATTGAAGGTCTGTGTAAGTTCAAAGCAGACTTACCTGAAGCCTGTAGTGAGGAAATGCTAAGCCCTAAAAGAGAGCCCTAAGACAGTTTTAAGAGAATTGAGCCCATTTTCAAGAGTAGAAGATTAACTGAGAAAGTCACCAGGTTGCAAAGGAGGCTTTTTCCTGACTTGATCAAAAAAGAGTCATGTTTTAAGGACTCTGTGGGTTATTTTTTCAGTGTCCACTGATCTACAGATGATAATGATACGAAATACAAATGGAACATTTAGGAGGAAATGATCTATAAGGAGTGGTCTTGGATTCCCTAATGTAAGAAATATTGTCATGCAAGAAGTACTAACTCCTAGAATTTTCTCAAACTGCCGTTTCAAGGCTCGTACGCGACCTATGGCCCTCAGAGGAGAAGGCAGGGGAAGGATGAGATGAACCCATGAGTGAGACCACGCCCCTTACCACAGCCTTGTCCCAGATGACGGACATCCGCTCCTCGGTGCCATTGGTGCCTTCTGGGATCAGGGTGAAGTTGTCCTTCCCCACGGCCTTCTGAGCAGTGTTGAAAGTACAGTGGGCGCTGCCAGTGACCTGGAGATCTCCACTGGAAGAAAGGCATAGGACGGCTTTTAACTAATCTTTGACTTCAAATCAAATGCTAATATATTGTTTGAATATATTGAATATATATTTTGAATGTATTGTTTTTAATGTGCCAGGCCACTGACAGTTTTTAAAATAACCTTTCCTCCCCTCAAGAGATAGGAAATGTGGGAAGATGTGACATGATACTGAAACCTCATTATTATGCTGTTCCTCTAAATCTATTTCGGGAGACATCTCATGGGAGTCCAATACACCACACACAGTGGAATCCTTTTGATACCCTATTCATCCCCTTTGGTTGACTTTCAAGATGGCTTCGAATTTTATTCAGAACTGCCCCAGAATGGTGTCAAGGTGATAATCCCCTGTTTCTACTTGTCAATCTGAGTTTGGAGAGCAAGGGTCTGTTGGTTGGCAAGCCTGCTTTCACCCACTGTGTTGTAACCCCCTAGGTCAGCTGGGTCCGAGGAAAGACTGAGAATGGGAAGTGTAAACAAGTCACCAAGACTCACCAGGACAGCAAGGAGTTCAGAAAGTCTGGAGTGGTAGGGTCGGGGCTCAGGGGTGGAGAGGTGACAAAAGCAGCAGCCTTGGCCCAGTTCTTACTCCAGTAGTGGGAGCCATCGGTTCCCAAGCTGGCAGTGATGGGCTCACCATACACCACAGTTCCTGGCAAAAAGAACAACAAAGCTGAATATAGTACAATGTGGGAGAAAGGAAATCACCCTCATTGGAGTAGCTACCCGCCCAGCAGCATGCCAAAGAAGGCACCAGCCTCATCTCAGGTGAGACACCAATGTCCGATGAGGTCAAATAATTCCAAAATCAAAGATCCAGTATGTGTGCTCCCTAAGATTTCACCTTTGGACCATGCTCTTCTAACTCAACACACTCTGTGTGGTCCCAAACACTCCGCCTCCGACACTGTTGATTCCCAAATCCATTAATCTCAGACTGCATTCAAGTACCCAGTCCTAAGTGCCACATAGACTTTTATCTTTAGGTGATCCGTGGCATCTCAAACTTAACCTTACTGCTCACTGAACACTCCCCCGTCTCTCCCAACATTTCCCAGTGCCCCTTGCAAGTGTCTACATCTGGCTAATGGGCCGAGAGAGGAAATCAGATGTGATATCACTGGGCTGGAACATTTGAGAGCAAGTACTAATCTGGCTAAGCGACAGCCTGGATCCCTGAGTCACCACCTGAAAGGAGCTGCCAGATTCGCACCACCAGATTCACAGCCAACTTTGTAAGAGTGAGAAATAAAGGAGTCCGCAGTTATGCTACTGAGGTTTCAGTTTTTCCAGAAGCCTGGTCTAACTTAAATAATACATTGCCAAGAAAGAACGTCAGTTCCCTGGTGCTCTGTCTGTTCCTGTGCAAGCCAGATAGGGATCATTTACATCCATCCAGTGAATGCCAACGCTTTAATGCCTTAAATGCATCCTTTCCTCTCCATGCCACACACCTCCCCTTAAATCAGGCCTTTATCATTTCTCCCTAGTTCGTTCCAACAGAGCCTCCCAGTTAGAGTTTAGATTTATCAACCTTCTTCCCACCTCTCCATCCATTCTCCATGACACTTCCAGAATAATCTTCCTAAAACATAATCTTCCCAGGCCATTCTCTTGCATAAAATCCTCCCAAGGAGCATTTTGCCTTTAAGGACGAAAACAAACTCCTCACTGACGTATGTCATGCCCTTCATTGTCTGGCCACCTATTAAAGGTGATCTCTTTAGCATCATCCAAAACTCAATTCCCTTCTCCACTCTGATAATCCAATAATCACCCCATTTTGAATTTTTTGATTCTCCACTAGACAGAAATACCCTGAAGAAAATGAAAGAAAATGAAATCTGCCGGCACACAGGAGGCATTCAATAAATATGTGTCAAATTAAGTACTGGGTGTAATCTTTTATTAATGAAACACATCAGAGCTGAAATTTGACCTCAGGCCAGCCTTACCACGACCAGAAATTCAGCTCTCCTCATCTCCTTTCATCACAAACATCTGGTCAAATGTTCCCTTTTCTCCAAACACAGGGCCCTCAGGGTCAAACACTTCTCAGTCAGGAATGTGTCTCCTTTCCACCTCCTCAGCCTTTCCAAGGTCTTATCTCTTGATAATAAACCACAACACCCTCTATGCTGCAGTTGCCACTCTGAGAGCTGGCTCCTCGGAGCTGCCCCTCCAGCCTCAGGAATTTCACAAAGGAGCCACTGTTTAGCCAGGGAGTGTCAGAGGCCACGGCAGGCAGCTCACTTGAGGAAACCAGTAACAATCCCGAAGCAGGAGGGAGGGCTCCAAACAGGGAAGCCTAGCCCAGGAGGAGGCCCCCAGCAGGAGAGGGGCCAACGCTCAGCATCACCTGGGAGGCCTCCTGGCTTCCTGATGTACTCAAAGCCTCCCAGGCAGGACTTGGGGAGCCAGCTGGGCAGCTACACAAACCACCCCTCTAGCTCACCCCAAAGTGGAAAAACACCGCATAATGAGCAGGCCTCTGCTGCTGCCAAGTCTGTTTATAAAATGCAAATGGCTGAGCAGGACCGGCTTGCTTTTTTGGTTTGAGTACCAGTCGGAACTGACTGAGCTGGTGGTGGCTCTTCTGCCCAGCCAGGTCTGGAGGGCCCGCTGGCTATTGTCTGAGCACACAGAGAGTTTGGTGCCAGTCATAAGAAAAACACAGGACTTGTAACCCTAAAGGTTTCCTGGTTTTGTCAACATAAAAAAGTTCAAGAGAGCAGAACTGCTTGGAGGAAAAAAGAGCAGCTTGCTGGTCTTTGAAAATCCCTGGACAAGCACCAACAGTTTCCTGAGTTTCCTGCAACCTGCCGCTGCTCATCCTCTCCCTGACTTTGGAATCTGGGGGACAAGGAGAGGCTGGTTCCTGGAACCCGTCCTGAAGCCCACACGTGTTGAGTGTCCTTGGCTATGGCCTTCATCTCACTCTGTGAAACACAACTGTGATGGGGTGGGGAGCTGGTGCCCAGGAGCTGAGTCCCACTCATGCATAGAACACACTTCTCACCACAGAGGAATGAACTTGGCCTTCAGCCTCTAGAAAACACAGAACTAGGCTGGAGCTTCAAGGCCACTGCTGACCAGAGCTGCCTCCTTAGACGAAGGCAGAGCCAGGACCCCTGGGCCAGGGCCAAGCTGAGATAAGGGCATTTAGAGAAGGAGGAAGGCATCATTGTTGCTTCACCCTGTTCAATTCCAAGGAATTCAGAGGTCCTTGCTGTCTTTTGGTTTATTCCTTTTGTTCACCCCACAAAACCAAGGCAGGAGTTAAACCACCCTATGGGAGACCCTCACCTCCAGGAGAACATGGATCCACAGGTAGGGGCTGTACCTCCCAGCACCCATGGCCTGCAGCCTCCCCAGGATGCCTCTCCTCGTTTTATAAACGCTGTACCTGAGGGGACCGTGTTTGAGCTTCTGACCTCAGCCAGGCCACAGATACCATGGAGCTGCGCACCAGAAATCATTATCACTAATAATAATAAACTATGGAATCGGCTTAATTGGCCTTTCTGCTCTCCTCTAAACATACTGCTGACACTTTCTTGGAGGTTAGACCTTCATGATTTTCTTCTCCAGGGAAAATGCTAAACTGAAGGTTGTGACCCAGAGCCAGCGCTGGCAGCCAGGCCGGAACTGCAGGAGCCTCGGGGCGGTGTTTACTCACAACAGGCCCGGGGCCTGAGCATTCACGAGGAATAATAAATGGATGGCTGGGCTGAGAAATGTTTGACAGCTCTCCCACAGATGAGAAGCAGGACAAATCCGGAGTAGAAACAATGGAAAATGAGGTATATGTTTTTCAAAAAGCACAATGAAACACTGACTAGGACATATTCTCTCTGCCCCCTCTCCCTATCCCTCCCTCCCTCCCCGCTCCTCTCAGAGAGCCTGTGCCAGAATCCACCAGCCAGGACCCACCCATGCATAACCCTGTTCGATTTTAGTATCAAAAGTGGTTCTAGAGAAAGAGAATCAGTCTTCTGAATAGGCCGGGGTTTCAGGAATTGGCTCTCTAATCTGATTTGATTTGACACTAATGACTCATTTCCAGTAGTGGAGAGAGCACTGACAGTCCATGGTGTGTTGGGGCCAAAAAGAAGCAAAATATATCATCATAGGATACTCCTAGTCAAATACTTATTACAAAGGCAATGTTTGGGCTGACCATGTGTTTTCTGAGACCTTAGAATATTTTTGTCAAACTGACTGTAACAAAATTTGCTGGTTCCTAATTTTGCTGGACAAAGTGGGGAAAGAAAGGATGAGCTCAGGGCAGCCCCAGTGCCACCCCATCAGTGACTCCAAAGTTTCTGTCTGCCCTGAAGGTGATCCTTATCTGCAGTAGCCTCAGAGTTCAGATGACTGAAAATCAAACCCAGTGGCTAATTGAATTCCCAAAGTCTCACTGTCAGCTTTCAAAGTGAGGGTGTTGATTGGGAAGGACTGCCTCCGGAAATGACAGCCTGGGGGCCCCAGCTGCAAAACCAGCTTTTTCCTGAGGCTCCAAGCCTCCCAGCCCACCCTGCGAATTCCGCAACTGCGTGGCCAATTCCCTAAGTTCTCTCTCTCTCTCTACACACACACACACACACACACACACACACACCCTATATATGTTGTGTTTCTGTTGATTGTTTCTTTGAAGAGCCCTAATTAATAACAGATTTTGGTGAGATTTTATGACATCACAAGCCAATCTATATGCCACTCTCTGGGTCCAAGATGGCTAGACTATGCATTAGCTTAACACTAAGGATTCATTCCCAGGTTGGGAGGGTCCCCATAGCCATGTGCTTCTCATTTTTCTGAGTCACTCCTATTGCCCTGCAGGGCATACGAAGTTGTCTCAGTTTCGGTTTCCAGGGTTTGACATCCCTCAGCAGCCACCAGAAGTTCTGAACATTTCTGCCTCTGGGGGCGGGGGAGAAGGAGGAGGACGGAGAAGATTGTCCACCGGATGTGGTCACCAGGCACGGCCTACATGCCATTTGCACAAGGAAGACATCAGCAGCCATACTTGGTTTCACATATGGACAAATGCAAGCTGAGGGAGTCATTCCAGAAAAAAACTTGCAATGGGCTCTAAGAGGAAAGAGAAATGGCCAGGAGTCTAGAACCTTGTGTTCTGTTCCCCAGGGGCTGGATGTTCTGGAGCAAGATTTTCCATTTTCACATTTCAGTGTCTCTGTCATGATATGAGCCTACTAAATCAACCAATGTCTAAGTTCTTTTGAAGGGTAAAAATCGCTCAAGGTATTCTGATGCTGGCTGTGTTGTCATTTCCTTCTCTGCAGAACGGGGTCAATGACACGCGGTCCGGCTGGGTGGCACAGAATGGAGGCAGCATGTGCAACGCTGTCTCTGGGGGAAGACGCATGGCGGTTGTGTTGGATCAAGCAGGCATGTGGAAATATTCTCATCTACACCTCACCTCATACCCTCACTTGTCCAAACACCTCCTGCCTTAGATCAGGACCAGCAGGTCTCCGGAGGGGAATACATGGAGATCAGTAAGAGGAAACATAGGCTTATGATCTGCAGAGAAATCCTGGTCCTGTTACCCAGCCCGAGACAGGCGGGAGTGGAGGGTGTCTGTAAAGCACAGTGGCGCCTTCCTCTGTGCTCTCACCATACTTGGCTGCACCTCTTCACTAATATTTGCCATTGTGATTTTCTGCACCTGTGTCCCTCCCCTGCCTGTGAAAGAGCTGAGGGCTGGGACCATTTCTCGTCTCCCACACAAAGGCCTGAAGTATCACATCATAAAAGGCAAAGTAAATAGGAAAGGTCATGAATTAATGAAGTTTCTCTCCAATTTACAGATGAAGAAATGGAGCAGCAGAAAGTTGGCCGTGCCTCACATGTGCCTTTAGGGGCCAGAAGACCCCACCTGAAGCAGCGAAGAATCCTTAGCAAGAAACTCTTACCCTAGGTCAGAAGGCATCTTTCTGACCAGCCCTTCACTCGCTACTCATGATAATAGCATGTCCAGTTATGATATACAGCTTTATAAATGTTATCTTATTTAAGCATCGCCATCACTCTGTGAGAAGATGAGTCACTATTGCTGCCCTCCCTTTGCAGATGGGAAAATGAGACACGGAGATGATACAGAACTTGCTCAGCATCACGTACTAGTGCACAGTGGACCTGGGGTTTGATCCAGGACAGGCTTGCATTGTTTTTCTTCTCAGTCAGTACCACCCATGACCATGCTGGGTGTCAGGCTCCCGTCTACAAGGTTTGTTGAGGAACTAAACCCCAACACACACCGACAAGGAGATGGTCACAGCGTTTCTCATATCAAAATAATCCCGAGACATAAAATCAGACATTAATGTGGATGGATATTCATGGCCTGACATCAGATACGTAATGATCAGAGCCCAATTCCACCCTTGGCCAGCTCCGAGCTTCAGTTTACTCAGATGCAAAGTAAAACAAAGTACAAAACCCCCGGCCTGCACTGCCCATGTTGCTGCGAAGTTCCAGCGAGACGGAAGGAGCCTTCAGAGCCCACACAGCAAGCTGAGGTTTCACATTCCTGCTCATTAGCAGCCTAGTGCACTGCAAATTCTTTCCTAACAGCTCCAGTTCCTCTAACACAAAGGCTTTCGAGGACTGCAGAGTGAGAGCTGGAATGCAAGAGGCACCCTTAGAACCACGGTGAGGGCACAGCTGCACTCACACCTGGAAGGTTCTGGAGCAAACAGCTCCAAGAGTCCCTTCGTTGTGCTCACCCGCCAATGGTCATGCAGGACCAAAGTCGTAAAGGCAACAGAAGGACATTATCAGGCAGAGTCACTGGGTATTTGAGTGAGACTGGACTCTATAATAACATGTTCCAGCTCCGCATCTACAGATGAGGAAACTGAGGCACTGAAAGGAGAAGGGGCTGGTCCAGAGCCCAGCGCTCTGCAGCCCAGACGAGGGCCAGCTCTGCCTGCTACGACCGGGGTCTGGTGAGAGGCCCGACTCCTCCATCCTCCAATTTGGGTAAGTGACAGTCTGAATTGGAAAACAAGGCCTCAGTTTTTAAATTATATCCAATTGAATGTTTAATTATATTAAATTTATGTTAAAGTGTTTAACTTTCTATTTCTTATTATCATCTGGATACAGTATAGTAGTTAAAACAAACAAAAAAGTAAGCTGCACCCTAACTTCTCCTTTTCCGACACTGTGCCCACTGTCCCCATGTTGTACGGAGCAGCAGTGCCGTGATTAGTGTTGGGTGCTGTTGCCCAGCCGTATTGAAAAATGAGTGCCTGGGTGTAAGAGTGCCCAGGTGAGGGCTGGACACCGACAGTCATCATCCACAATGTCTCCTAGAAACAACTCAAAAATGTTGAGCAGATGGTGTTATTTTAGGTGAATTCTCTTTTATTTCAAAAAGGCAATTCCTCTCAGCTGCCAGGAGAGGGCAGACTTCCAGAAAGATGACAATGCCCCGACCGTTTGATTCAGAGCCTGGGGACAAAGGCCCCGGGAGAGGTCCAAGGACAGGGCCATCGCCATCCTCTCTTGGGACAAGCCAACTCATGGTCACTGAGGTCTTGCACCAAGTCACCCACCAGTGAAGAAATCTGATAGTCCTTCTTATCCATGTGGCTTCCATCCCGCAGAGAACTAGAAACCGAACCACAGAGGTCAAACTTCTCCCTTCTTACAGAGAAAGGACACAGCGAGAGAGAAAGACATGAATGGAAAGAAAGAGAATGAGAGAGACCGAGAAAGATCCAGAGATAAGAAGAAAGTGGGCCAGAAACCAAGAGAGAAATGGAGACATACAGAAACGGAGATCCAGAAAGACAAGTCAGGGGGCATAAATGGGGAGAAAGGAAGAAGGGAGAGGGACAGAAGTCCTTTTATGATATTCATGTTCACATCAAGCCAAGAGCCACCCTCCAAGTCCACTACTGGTGACCAGGCTCTCTGTGCACAAAGCTACACTCCCAAGCACAGAACACGTGGTGTGATCATCCAAATTCATTGCCAAGGGCAGGATACAGCAGGGCTCTGCGGCATCCATAATGGATAAGGTGGGCCGCAGAACCACCTCTGGAAGCAGCACCGGAAGCTGCACTTAGTATATTAGTTTCTAAGAACATTTTCCACGGACTCCTAGTAATAAGAGGGTTGGCCTCAGCCCAGAATATATGAGTATAATTTAGCGGGAGTGACTCGAGTACCAGGAGGTCTAGGTTTGGTGGGCTCCAGAGCAGCATCTACTACCCCATGCCCCCACACGGCTCTCTCTTACTTACCCCAGCGGAAATCACTCCCAGCCACAAGGGGAAACACATTTTGCAATAGAAAGTTCCCCAGAAGGATGGCGGACTCTGTGGCGGATGAAAACTGACATCATCTGTATGTGCCCTGTTTATTTAGACTGCATCAAATTAAATCCAACCTTTATACAGAAGGGGGGGGTAGGAGAAAATGTGCCCGCCCACCCACTCTTTGCTGTTATGTGGCTTTAAATAGATGCTAACAAGGCCGCAGCGATGGAACAGAGGGAGAAACTGGAGCTCCCTGCCGTGCTCGGCTGTAATTAGGTTAATGCTGGAACGTGATGAAAGCGGCCCACTTGGCATGAGGTTCTGGAAACGGAGCCCTCCTCGCTTTCGAACCTGCCTGCAGTTGGAAGCCAGCGGCACTCACCCTTTTTCCGGGCCTGGGCGATGACTTCGGCAGCGCTCTTGCTCATCACCTTGGTGACGTACAGCGGGCAGTTGGTCTGGTTGGCAATGGTAATCGAACGATTCACGGCTTCGGCCTCAACCTACAGAAGAGCATCTGAACGTGAGAACTGTGCCGACTGCACGAGTCCATTTTTACCCTCCACCCACTGAGAAAGGCTGACGAATGGGAGAGCACTGTGTCCTCAGGTGCTACCCTGAGTGACACTGCAGGAGAAGGATGTGACCTGCCTAGTGTCACTCCACGTTGACTGGATGAAATCAGGGGCCATTCCTTCCTGGCCCTTCTCACTGGTTATAAGTCTGGTCAGCAGGCCTGCAGCATCAGCATCAGCCTACAGTCTAAGAACTTCAGATTCTTGGGCCCTGCTGCAGACCCAGTAATACCTCTTGGGTGGGGGACCCAGAAATGTGAGTTTTATCTACTCTATGTGGTGCTTGTGCTTGCTAATGTTGGAGAACCACCGTTCATGGAAACACTGCTCTCAATTTGGTGCATTCGTTACAGTTGCATGGTCTTGAATCATGACCTTCAGTGATGGGATGCTGTGCTGGGCTTCAGTCTGATGCCCAAAGAGGAAGCCAGCATCGCCCAAGGAACAATGCAGGCTCACAGCTCTGGGAATGGAGCAGGCAGCGTTTGTGTAAACCAAGGGCCCTCTGTGTGTGAAACATGACCACGGCCAGCCGCAGACTGGTACGACCTTCAGCATGAGATGGGAAAGAGCTGCTCCAATTAATAATCTGATTCTTGGAACCCAGTGCTTCAATGGATGAAATTTCCAAGACCCCACGTGATGAGTGCTAAATTCCTGATCAGGTAAGACTGCTTAGATCAAGTTGTATCTTACAGAGGAATCAGCCACATGTGTGTAGAACAGGCGACTGAAAGAACAAGTTACAGAATAACAGAGCTCAAGGAGTATTATGCTCCCTCCCTAATCCTAGCAAGAGGCTAGAGCTTCTATTCTTTGAGGCGAGGGGCCTGGTCTACTTTTTTTGTGTATCTTCCACACCCCAGTTCCCACAGTTCCCAACGTAGTGCTAGGTACACAGCAGGTGCTCAAGAATGTTTACTGAACAAATACATGACTTCATTTTATGTGAGTGGTTAAAGCTAGGCTGTTCCATAAGGAGCTGCTCCTTTTCACAAGAAATGACTGGACTCCTAACTGAATCGTCTTAGCTAACGGAGTCTCTACAGGAGCTTGGCCAAGAGCGGAAGTTCTCTAATTGCACTGACTGGTACCCTAATTTAATAAACTAAGACAGTTCCCCGCCTCCATTGGCCTTTCAGGCATCAAATATGTAAAGAGAGACGTCTAGAACTCTAAAACCAAACTAATGGCTCTTGAAAAATCTTATTAAACATCCAAATGGTTTTCATTCCTGGAATAGCTGAACCATGGCTCTCTCTCTCTCCTTGGCTCCAGTGACAATCTAAGTGCCTCTGGCTTGGGCAGCACAGAAGGGGGACCGACGTCCTGCATCTCTATGGTCACCTCAGAAGTCCACAGTAAAGTGTGAAAAGGACTCCACTAGAATCTTCATCGCTTCCCACTGGTGCCAGGGACTTCCCAACTTACTGTCCCCACCCAGGCATTCTGAAGGCAGACAGAGGCCCTATTCATAACTACCCGGTGGGCATGGACTGTCCTGGGTGAACTGGAATGTGTCATTGTCCTAATTAGGGAGTAAACGAAGCAAAAGTGCCAGTTCTATCGGGGTCATACCCTGGAGCACTGGCTTCCGTGAAGACGCTTTGGACCGAAGAATCCAGGTCCCAGAGCCCTGTCTGGATCTGCTCATCCACCACTGTGAAGTGTGTTCTGAGCCCTCCCCGGCCCCAGCCCCACACAGGCATGGAGCAAGGGCAGAGGCCGAACTACAAGGTCACCTCATGGACAGAGAAGGTCATTTGCAAACTATATAGGAACACTCAACAGTCAGTACACACACCACCACCAGTATGCACAGCAGCAGCAGGACACACAACAGTATCAGCACACGACATGCCTTTACAGCCCAGGCCTCCGACTGCCTGCACACCCCAGTCACGCCTTTCTACCAGGCCCAGCTATAGAACTCACCCTCCCCTCCAAGCCCCCACTGCCTTCCCAGAGACAGTCTTCACAGCTGTAACTCACTCGGAGCCCCAGCACCTTTGACCCTGTCTCGTTCCTGTAGAGGCAACTCCTTCCTGACACCTGTACAGTCGAAACAGGGTGAAGCAGCTCCCAGCCAACCAACTGGACAAAGGCGAGAGGAAACTTTCTAGTTAAGCCCAGTCCCGGTGTCACTGCCTGGTCACCTGGGCCCCCTGACTTGACACTGAGCTGGGGCTCCCTGCGTGTGTGCATGCATGTGCGTGTGTGTGTGTTTGCATGTGTCGGGGGAGAAGGCTGGACACTGCACTTTTCAGCTGACACTGGGCAGCCACTTTACTTCTGCCCCTGTGGTTTCTACATTTGAGAGACAGAGATGACAAAGGCCTTGCTGCAAGCCCAGCAGTCCCACACACAGACACATTCCCTGGATGAAGCTGTGCTGTCCACGTGAGCAGCACCTCCCTGGGGCTGTCTGAGGAGGTTCTGTCGTGTCCCCCACGCAGGATGATTACATGTGAACTGGTGAAGTGCAGGGCCTGGCCCCTTTGGGCACTCAGTAAATGCTGGCTCTCAATGGGGCTCACAAGGACAAGCAAGCAAGCACCCTGAGGGCCGTGCCATCCTTCTGCTGAATCCTCGTGACTCAAAGGTCTGACCCCAAAACTCTTTAAGACTGAATGCAGCACCAACCCACCCTGAGGAGACGGGGCTGAGGGCCACCATGGCCTGCTCCCTCCCTCCCTCCCCGACAGCTTTGTCCAGGGAAACTGGGTTAAAGTGGTCGCCCAGGCCAGCCTGGAAGGGACACAAAGCCACAGAAGGGAATCTTCAAGGTGTCTGTGGGAGATGGTTTCTACATGTGCGTGCATAGCACTGCGTTGTTTAAATGTACACATGTCATGTATGTGACCATACATCAAGTACATGTGTGCACTTACATCTGTACATGTGCTTGTGTACACACTTCTGCATAAAACCAGCCTCAGGTACTCTTAGCGTCAGTACTGAAACTGTCTCCCTCTCTCCTACAAGCTGCCTCCCCAAATCACTGTCTACCAGCCAGTCACAGCACAGGGCTCCCCGCAGCGAGTGCAGGGGCTCTAGAGAAGTCACCTTCAGCCTCCCTCACCCTCTGCTAGCTTCCGGCTCATGCCTTCAGGATTTCAGCATACATGAGAAGGTCAGATGGTTATGAAAGGACCTATATCCCATGGCCTGTAGAGGACCATACAATACTGGGGAGGAGAAAATGTCTTTAAGACTTCAGATGGTCTGATGGTGTCCCGATGTGTGTGTGTGTGTGTATGTCTGTGTGTGACTGCATGTATCTGTGTGACTTGTAAGTGTGTGTGTATGTGTGTGTGTGTGTCTGTCTATCTGTCTGTGTGACTGTCTGTTCACAGTATGAAGGTATGAAGGGCAGAACAAGAAAGTCTAAGCCCTCAGTGTGTGTTAGATATTTTCCAAGTGGTTTCTATCGTCACATTTTTCTGTGTCTTTCTTACATTACTTTTGTTTTTCCAGCCTCATTCTTTCCTCAAAACCTGAGAAGACTCTGTGGATGCCATGTCACCTCACCCTCACCACAGGCAGCCTACTGAGGGCACCTTCACTGCACCCTCGTGAATCCATTTTCTCCTTAGCGGGAGCAGAACACCTGCACCCATGCACACTTCCCAGATTCAGCAGGAACATCCTAGTTCTAAAAAAGTTCTCTGGTTGGGACCCTGGTCTCATTCATAGGCCTCTTGTTAAGCAACTCCTTCCACTGGTTTCTGGAAGGAAAAATCCTAACCTCAGGCTACATTCAGTTGCTTGATGACTTTATCTGCCTTTCTCTGCACCCATCCTCCTCCGCTACTTCTTTCCCATAATGAGAAAGTCTGTTTATCCCCAGGAGAATCCTCAGCACTCTTTGCTCAGAGCCACCAGGTCCTCAAAAGCCTGACCTGAGCCTTTCGTTAAGGAGCCAACTCCTGAGAAGCACTGAAAGGCCACAAATCCTAACTTGGAAAAAGTTTGTGTCACATTGGATGTTAAACACCTTCTAACTTACAAGCCTCGCCACCCAAGACAATGATAACTAAACCTTTGTGCCAACAAGGTCCCTATTCTTAATTTTCCTTCCTTGATTTTGAAGGACCATCTACCAAACTCTGCTATGTTATAACCTGTGCAGACTCACCATGGGAAATTCCCTGATGTTTTTAGACATTCAGAAGCACTTTTAGAACTCCATAACTATGTTTTGGCGACTAGTAAGATTTGGAGGCTCTAAGTTATGAACCACAAAACCCGGACTGAAGGATGCTGATAAAACGCTGTTTGTGACTCACCAAGAAAGGGCTGGAGAATTAGAGACAGAAAGGGGAATGTTCAGGCTGAACAAGCATGCTGCTTTACCCTACAGCTCAGTCTAACCCTTCACTTTGCTTGAGTAGACACACACGCAGGCAACCTGTGACTTCTCATAGGGACCAAAATCAGCATCTGAGAAGCCTCATTCTCAACAGGCAGGAGGGTGGGTCCTAGAAGGCTCTTGTAGCCCAAGGGACATGCATTCCATTCAGCAATGTTCACCTCCTCAGGCCGGCTCAGCACATGTCCCTCGGGGCCTGTGATGCCCAGATCCAGGATCCTCTGCTGTTCCTGCAAGGTTTAAAGAAAGTCAGGCTGTCAGGTGAGCACTTTGTGTGTCTGCGGGTGTGTGTGTCTCTGTGTGTGACTTCAGGTGGCTATGATTGTTGGAGACCCAGGTTAAAGTTACTCAGGTAAGATGTAAAAATGGCGCTGCTAACCACTCAGCCCTTACCTCAAGACCCCAAGAAGAGAAGTGCTCAATACCCTGTTCCCAGTTCTGCCTAAGCTACGGCGAATCAATCATGGCCACTGGGGCACATGAAGCTCCCCTCCTGGGATGCTACAATATACATGTCTACAGGTAGGCGTCCATGCCCCACCCCCACAGGAGCTGCATTGGCATCGCAGCACTGAGAGAAACAACCTGTCTGTAAAATGGGAACAGGCTGTGTGTCCTGCAGAACACACTGGGAGGCGCCTGCGTCACCGACATGCATGCTGTCAGTGAGGCTGTCTGCACACCAACCAAGGAGGCTCAGGCCAGGTTGCCCTGCTTTTCCACTGGGGGTGGGGGTGGGGGGCTGAGCTCCAGAAGTCACTCCCCTTTCTGGAGGCTGCCTCTCCCATCGTGGGTCATGCAGAAACGACAGAGGGGAAGGCACCGTACCTCTGCAATGATGTCACCATTCTCTGCGTGGACTTGGGCAATGGCACCGATATCTCGGATCACGCTCAGCACTTCGTAGATCTGCGAAAGGAGTGGGGTGAGAGGGGAGACAGGGACTTTCACCTCCCTGTCCGCAAGCCCGCCCTTCTCCCTGCCAGCCACAGGGATGGCAAAGGGCATCCCTCAGCTACTTCTGTGAAGCCCTGCACTCCTGCTGTGTCTCAAGGGCAACGTTTCTGGCCACATGGGGCAGAGCAGGACCTCTCAGGATTTAACAGAAGCAGCATAACCTAAAAGGATGTGATTTCGGACTGAGAAGCTCACGGATGACACTGGCTCTGAGTGCACGCCATCCATGGCAGGCTGACTCCAGAGCCTGGTGGAATGCTGGCTCCGGGGGCCAGGGCGCTGGGCTCATTCCCTCCCTAAAGGTAACATTACATCAGGGACTTCATCTGCCACCATTTCTCAGCAGTTCCCATGGAGCTGAGAGACGTATACACACTGGAGGCAGCTTTCAAGATGATAGCCGTGGCCTGAATGTACCAAATGTCTGTGAGCCTGCTCAGAAGAGCCAACTTTTCTTACCTGGGAATCCGTTAGCTGGAAGCGATCTTTGAAAGCCATGTACACGAGGAAAGAATTTACCCCTGGAGGACAGACAAAATAGGGAGATATGTGACTTTAGTAGATAAACCAAATAATCTGGAAGGGAATGTATATAGATATATATATACATCCATGAGAGAGAGAAGAGAAAGAGAGAGGAGAAATGATAAAGCAAATGGGGTAAAGTATAAACAACTTGTAAATGTAGGAGTAAGTTACAAAAGTTCTTTTTAGTAATCTTATAATTTAAGTTTAGAACTATACCAAAATTAAAAGTTCCTTATATTTGTACACTCATACAGATATGCGGCATTATTCACAATAGCCAAAAAGTAGAATCAGTCAACTGTCCACTGAAAGGTGGATGGATAAACAAAATGTGGCAAATCCATACAATGGAATATCATTCAGCCTTAAGCAGGAAGAAATTCTGACTCGAGCTGCAACATGGATCAACCCTGAGGACATTATGCTAAGTGAAAGAAGCTAGTCACAAAAAGACAAATGCTGTAGGATTCCACTTACACATCAAAATCACAGAAACAGAAAGTAGGATGGGGCTTGTCAGGGCTGGGGGAAGGAGGGAGTAGAGAGTTAGCGGCTGAATGGGTACAGGGTCGCAGTTGAGGAAGATGAAAGGTTCCAGAGATAGGTGATGGTTACACAACAATGTGAAATGTACCTAAGGCCACTGAACTGAACGTACACTTAACAAGGGTTAAGATGGTAAATTTTATGTGATGTTATAGTTTACCACAATTAAAATTAAACATAAATATTAAACATAAAAGTTTATCCCAACTGTTGGAACTTCATAAAGAAAACAAAATTAGAAGGTCCTGTTGAGAAGATTTATAATATAATAACTGTCTTTTCTTTGGTAAACATACTGCCTTACATGCTGATTTTTAAGAAATAAATTTAAATTAGAAACATTACATGAGTGGGACAAGCAGATGTCACAATTCTCATCCTGGCATTTTAGAGTTCTTGCCTCCCTGGGACAGGGCCAAATATCTCTGCCTAACATCCATCACAATAGTAAACAATTGTACTGACAACCTTCTAGTCTGGGCACTTAATTCAAACCACTGGTGGTGCTGGAAGCTGCCTAAATTCAAGCCCCAGGACATCTCAGCCTTTTCTCCCCTGCCAGGCAACAGTTGCTATGTGGTAACCACTTAGCTAATTTTGAGTAGATTCACAATAAGTATCTAAAGTTAAATGTGGGGATTCTTAAAAGTGAGAAAAATCAAAGATTAAGCTACTTTCTTTTACATGGTACTTTCATGCTAGAAAGAATCTTAGGATATCTAGTCCAATAACCTCCTGTGAGAAATTTTTTTTAAATCCGAGACTCATAAATTTAAGCGATTTGTCCAAACTCATACAGCTAGTTTGTGGAAGAATAGAGAAATGAACTCGAGACTATGGATTTTTATTCTGGGATTTCTCTAACATATCTACACCTAGCAATTTCCCTCCTGCCATTTTACTCACAGTTCATGGGACTTCTTTCTGAGCTTAGAAGTCTCCAAACCCTAAAGCAATAGGTGCTTCCCTGACAGTTACAATCCAATGAGGTCAACTTGTGACCCATGAGTCAAGTCTACAGCCAAGTTCAAAGGGACCCCAGAAGATGATGTGATTTGGCAAAACCACCTAACCCCCAAGGTTCATGTGGACAAGAGGGTCCCAGAGGCACTTGTGGTAGTCGAGATTCCTCCAGTCTCCCTGGAAATCTTTCAGAACCCAATCCCTGGAACCTTACTCCCCAAAATAGCCCTATGGACCAAAAGAGACCCCTCAAATTGTCCCAGGGCTTCCTCAAATCTGTCCTGGTTCTCCCAGGTTTGGCAGGAAGAAGCTCCCCAAATCCTCTACTCCAAGTTCTGGGCACTCTCCTACAACCACCCAGAATCCCCACCAAGATATGCATTTTACCTTTTGAGGGGGCAAGTCACTCTCATAGCCCCTGGCTAGGGCACAAGGTTCCCTCAAACCAAGAAACTGAAAGCAGATGTTATACAAGAACAGGTCCCTGGAATAAGGCTCCGGTTTGTTCTCATATCAGTGAAAGCTTCTGTTGCCAGACTGGGTTTGGCCACCTCCAATCAGCATGAACTGCAGCCCAAGCCCTGACTCCTTAAAGGCGCAGGATGCGGATTAAAAGAGATCTAAAAGCATCATTCACAGAGCTTGTCTCCACAGGTCTGTGCCAGCTCACAGACTAAGTGTAGTGGGTTGGTGCAACCTACCGTGGTCCTTCACCAGAGCCTCCATCTCCTCTTGGATACCCTTGTGCCACTCGGTAATGTCCACGTGCAGAGAGTAGTCACAGCAGGACTTGCTGTCAGCCCATTCCCTCCACTGGTCAAAGGCGGCCAGCAGGCTTGTCCCAGGCTCAGGCACAACATGGTCAACTAGAAGGGAACAGATATTTGTGTCATCAACCGAAGCCTCAAGGGCCACAGGCCAGCAGTTGTTTTCTCATTTTAACCCCCAAAAGAACTTCTGGTGTTCAAAGTCCAGATGGTGATCTCTACAACCAGCTTCTAAGAATCCACTTAAACCAGCCGACTATCCAAGAGGGGGAAAGCAGAAACTTGGCATGGCATGGTTACTCCAGTGAAACCAGCATGAGCTGCCCAGATCTGATTTCCCAGCTCAAAGTCCCTGAAAGCACACACCTCGGGCACATTTCTCAGACAATGAGTCATTATGGACAATGGCAGTGTCAAATGTCCAGGCAGAGCTGCCAAACCGCTCTTTATGCTCATAGCTGCTTGCGAGGAGACGCCCCCCCACCAGACGGCGAGGAACTTGAAGATGCTGGACCCGAGCCATGCAGACCAAGCCTTTAGAGGTCCCCAGCATATCCACTCATCACCACTCGCATTTCTGCAGCATAATACCACTTTGTAATTTAAGGGAGAGCTTTCATCTTAAGAGTTCAAAGCATTTTAAAAATGTGGTTATTGCTGTATTATTTTTGAGCTCAGCTGATATGAAGACAGAGGAGTCAGGCTGACCTGGGTTTGCTTCCTGGCTTAACCACCTACTGGCAAGGTACTCATGGGTCAGCTACTTAACCTCCAGTACCCTGAGTTTCTGAGCTGGTTTAAAACAAGGATATTCAAGGATATTGCCTACCATATACATTTGCCTACCATGTCCATTAAATGAGACAGCATATCAATTGTAAGTCACTCCCCTATTTAAACCCACCAATGGATTCCCCTTGCTCTTCAGATATAGATTAAAGTCCTCAATAAGATCTGCATGATCCTGCCCAGCTTGGCCCGTGACTGCCACCACAACATTGCCCTGGACCATCTCCCCCTTACGCACTGCTCTCCCACCACACAGGCTGTCTTTCACTTCCTATGATATCATCCTGCTCCCTTCTGCCACAGGGCCTTTGCACATGTGTCTCCTAAGTCTTGAAGCGCTCTCACCCAGTTACCATAACAGGTTTACCAAAACTATTAGTACCTATCTTCTGCACAGACACCAAACTACAAACTGAAATGACTTGTCCAAGGTTAAACAAATTTGTGTAACAAAGATAAAATCCAGAACTCTTGACGCCCTAAGCAATGAATCATTCTCCTAAATAAAATATTAGGTTTTGTACACCCAGGTAAGCAGTTCTTAGCTAAGAAAATGCCAGCCCAAGCAATACTAGTGAGTTCAGATTTCTGAAATGGATCAAATCTTGCAGATGCTGCTAAATGGTAATCAACTAAACAGGGTTTCATTTGTCTCAAAAATATAACATCCAAGCTAAATTTTCTTTTGACAAAATTTACTTTTTATAAGTAGTACTATACGCAAATAAGTGGGTACAAACATAGCTGGTGTAGTATAATATTGTCTAATGAAAGCAATGAGGATGTGTACTTCTAATATGAGTCTGTTCCATCTGCAAGATGCTAACACAGAAACCCTGTTAGCGATTCCAATCTCTTCTTAAATTGCATCCTCCCCATCCTCAAAAAGAGAGAGAGAGAGAGAGAGAGAGAGAGAGAGAACATGACTTTGTAGTAATCACAGTTTGAACAGAAGCTCCCGACCCCTTCGCCTCTGACTTCATCTCCTGCCCTCCTCCAAACCACTCCACTAGGCAGTCAGGATCTTAAACCTTTCTTCAGATCCTGTCATTCTCTGATGAAATCCTTCAGTTGCTGTCCTCCATTTTAGAGTAAAATTCAAACTCCTCTGGGTCCTGCGGACCCAGCTGTGGCTCACCTCTCCCACGGACTGTCATCCGCCCCCTGATCACCACCATCAGGCCACGTGGGCTGTTTTTCACCCTCTGACCTAACCAACTCCTCCCCAGGACTTTGCACAGTTTCCTCTCTCTCTGGAAATTCATTCCCCGTGCTCTTTACTCAGGCATCTCCTCCTCCTCCTCCTTCACATTGGGCTAAATGTCACCATCCCAGGGTCACGTCCCATTTGCAGTCATTTCTGTATCAGTTTTCCTAGTTAGTATCTGACTCCTGGACTAGGATGTACACTCCCTCACAGCAGGGAGTGAGTGCCTAGAAACAGTAAGTGCTCAATAAATGTTTTAAACAAATGAATGACTGTTCCCTTCCAGCCCATATTCCACCCTGCAAGATGAGGTCAAGCACAGGAGGAGGTATCCTCCTGGGAACACAACCAGACTTTCCTGCTCAACCCCAAGAGTGTGTAACTACATCTAGTGCTATTATGCTCCTCCAACCTCGGGGTGTAGAAAAGTTATCTTGAGAGCTTAGTAAAACACAGGTCCCTGTCCATCACCCCCAGGATTTCAGATTCCATAGATCTGGAGTGGGCCTGAGAATCTGCACTTTAATAAGCTCCCTGGGGGCTCATGAGTCTGCCTGGACCACTTGAACATCACTAATTAAGTGCAAATCTTTTCCCATTAATGTCTCTTGCCATCTCCATTCACTCATCCCCATTTTACCAGGAGGGACAGCATTATCACTTACAAAAAATAACAGGTTTCCTAGATATAATACTGCGGCTTCCCTCCATATCTACAAATAGCTCTTAGTTATGAACTCGAAAATTCAGGAAACAGACAAAGCTAAAGACTTGAGGGAAATAAACATGTTTCCTCCAAAAGCTAATGACACTCAGAGATGTGTCCACGAAAAGCTTCCACATGTTTTCCCACAGTTCTCTTTCCCTCCGGTCTCCTGGGAAGGGCTGCTCCAGGAACAGAGCAGAATGTCATTCTCACTTCCGGAGGGAGCAGAGATTCCCCACCAAGGACACAGCCTGAAAATGACTTGCACAGAACTCACAGGCTTTTTCTCGGGTGACTTTCCTAAGCTATCTGTCCCTGCAAGAGCCTGGCTTTTGCCTTGCAGCTGACTTCTCTCCACTCATGTGAGAGAAAGCTCGTCCACCCAGCCGTCTAACGGGCAGTGGAAAGAGGATAAACTTGGGGGTCAATGGGCCCCAAGTTCTGATTCTGGGTCTTGCTGCAGCACTCCCTTGCTGTACGTATTCTCTGAGACCTCTAGTTCTTCATCTATGAAACATGGGCATGAAACTACCTACTGTCCAGGGCTGCAAGAAGTTTAAGAAAGCGTGTGCGAAAGCACCTGGCAACATGGCTGCCACACACTGAGTTTTCATCCCGTCAGGATGAGCCACTGCGGTTTCGGCGGTAGGCCTGTGAAGCTGTTTATGAGGGAGCCAAGAACATGCTGGGGACACTGTCCTGAACTCAGGAATTATGACCGGTATCCAGAGTGCTTTCACCAGAAGACACCAGCTATTTCCAAAGGACTGTTTTTATTTCCCTTAAAACTGTCAAAGGACACTAAATTTTTAACAGCTTTATTGAGATATAATTCACACATACACAACTCACCCATTTAAACTGTACAATTCAATAATTTTTTAGTCTAGTCACAGAGTTGTGCAATCATCACCACGCTCTACTTGTACAACATCACCCAAAAAAGAAACCCCAGACCCATCGGCCGTCCCTCCCCATTCCCTCCTGACCCTACTATTTCCAACCCTACGCTATCACTAATTTGCTTCCTGTCTCTACAGATTTGCCTGTTCTGGACATTTCATATAAACAGAATCATACAATATGTGGTCTTTTGCGTCTGGCTTCTTCCACTCTGCGTAAGGTTCATCCACACTGTAGCATTTATCAGCACACCATTCCTTTTGTGTTACTTTCAGTGGTTTTGGTATCCTGTTTTTATGTTTATTGGATATTGGCAGTGAATGTTAGCCACAGAGTAAGTAGGCTGCTCCTAGAAAATTCAATTAAAGAACTCCTCTGGAATTTGTAGTGTTTAAAAGACACTACTTTTTAAAAACTTTTTATTTTGAGGTCATCGTAGATTCACATGCAGGAGTAATAAATGACAGAGAGAGATCCCAGGACCCAGTGCCCAGCATCCCCCAGAGGTAACATGCAGCCTGACTTCAGCACATCACAACCGGGAAGTCAACACTAACATAACCCAAGACCCCAAGTTTTAAAAGGCCAGTAGCTGGTGTGTCTGGTCAGCTCTCAAAGGGCCCTGCGTATTTAAAACACAGAGACGCCAGAGGTCATGGTCACAGGCCTGGCTCTGGAACTGAAGAGGCTAAGCAGGAATCACATTCTGAAAGTCTGCTGCAGGGTAAACGTGTGGAGCAGAAGGAAGTGGGGGACAGCCGTTCCCCGTGGTCCCCCACCACCGCCTCTCCAAAGCACCACACACAGTCCCATGCAGGGGAAGTTCCAGAAACTCCTGTTAGTACACACACCACCCTCACTCCCTGGGGTACTTACTCCATCGGAATTGCCCATCTCCCATCTCCCATTCCAGAATTATCACTGCCTCCCTCTCTAGTCCTAAATTTAACTGTGTACAGCAGCCTCTTCCCTTTTCATCTTGGATAAATTAACAGACTTGAATTAAGAGCAAATCACCGGGGAGATGACAAAATACACCACTGCTGGCTTATCTATGGTGCTCCCAAGCTGGCATCTACCCAGTGAAATGCCAGGAGACCTTTCTCAACAGGGAAGGGCTGTTGTTGGTGGACATTTAAGAGCCTTTGGGAGATGGGCCTGCCAGTTAGGATAATAGGATAAGATAGTTTTGTTCTGGTGGGGCGGCAGGGGGAGGCTGAAAGGCAAGAGAAAGCATCTGTCCCTGGGAATACATGAAGTGCCCATAGGACAGGTGGTGGAGGACAAACAGGGCTCAGACACCTGGGGATCTGGGCAGTTCTGCCCCTTACTCAACATGTGCTTTTGGACAAGACATTCAACCTTTCTGTCCTTCAGAATGCTCATCTGTAGAATGGGGCTAACACTTGTATCTCGTCCCTAGGGTTCCAGTGAGGTGAACATGAGTTGACACGGGAACTACAACATAAGAATGCCTGCTCCAGGGACACGGTCAATAAACACTAGCAGGAAGACAGTTACACCCTTTATAAGGAGAGCAACCCCACATAAACCCCTGAGGGAAGTATTCAGGGGCCCCTAAAGCACATGCTGAAGGGCTAGCCACTCACCTTGCACGAGTACAGCTGATCCTTGAACAACATGGGTTTGAACCGTGTGGGTCCAGTTACATGTGGCTTTTTTTCAATAAGTAAGTAAATGTATTTTCTCTTCCCTATGATTTCCTTAAAAATACTTTCTTTTTCTAGCTTACTGTAGCAGAAGAATACAGTATATAATACTTATACAAAATGTTTTCATTGCTAATGTCATCAGTAAGGCTTCTTGTCAACAATAGGCTATCAGTGGTTAAGTTCTGGGGGAGTCCAAAGTTATACATGGATTTCTGGTTGGGAGTGGGGCAGTCGGACCTCTAGCCCCCATGCTGTTCAAGGGTCAACTGTATGGTGTTTTTCCTGCAACACAAAGAAGCATTTTCATGAAAGCTGGATCTAGAATGTTTGTGCCTGATTTTCTCATCTATAAACTGGCAACAACAATGTGCCTCAGAGCATGTTTATAAATGTTTGATAAGATGGTATTTGTAAAGTATAAAGTGCTGGTCAAATTGGCCCAGTTATCCTTCACTGTCTCTTCACAGCCCCATCGAGCAGGAGGGCTGGCACCCAGAAGGTGCTCAATAAGCACAGGAGAGACCGAACATCAGCTCCAGGAGCACACGGCAATCTCGTCCACCTTGCTGTAGCCGGTTTTAAAATCCCAGCCCTCCTGAATGCTGGTGAGGGGCCCTGCTATCTTAGGTTAACACTACCTAAAGAAAGAGCAGCTAACTTTAATATAAGTGTAACTGTTATACTTTGAAGATGAGAGTAACAGTAAAAAATAATTCGTATGTACTGAACGCTTCCTATGTGTCTGGTACTATTCTGTGCATCTTCCGTGGATCACCTCCTTTAATCTTTACACCAGCCCTCTGAGGTCAAAGCCAGTGTTGGTCAAAGCCAGTTTTCAGCTGAAGGTGCTGAGGAATGGTGAGGTTAAGTAATCTGCTCAACATTACTTAAAATGCACCCCGGAGAGGGCCTGGCAGACAGGTGTGCAACATTCACACCACTGTGCTTTGGCCAAGTCAGGCCCTTGGGAGAACTCCGGAAGGTGGTCACCAAAGTGCCTGTCCTTAGTTGATGCGACCACTGCTGGGCAGCCGTGGACTGTGACCCCAGAATCCCTACTCTTAACCACCCCTGCTCGAGAGAGAACAGGGAGTGAGGGCTTGAGAAGTAAAATGTGGACTTATCCCTTTACTGTTTATAACTACAGCTAGCAGTTCAGTAAGTCAATAAACACAGAGGAAAACTGTATAATTAGCAAAATGGTCACAAACATATTAACACATGCTTCCAACTGCTCAAACCTCGAGGCACTTCGGTAATCCTCTTATTTTTCTTTCCCACACTTTCTCTAAAGTAATCTCGCTTTTAAAACTGGATAAGTATATTCATATAACCCAAGCTGAGCCGTAAGCAATTGTTCAGCATCCAGCGATCACTGCTAGAATCATTATGCCAGAATCTGGCGGTAATAGGGGCTGAAGCAAGATCCAGTAAGATGTATTTATAAAACAACCAACCTCTTATGTGAGCTGATGATCAGCCAACTTTGGAGAAAACAAAGAGGCAGAAGATATAAACCATGTCTTTAAAATATTTAAAATCTAGTTGGGGAAAGAATGCATTAAAACGTAACATGGGAAATGACTCTGCTTGATCCTTGGGCTCTGCTCTCTTCTACTTGCCCTCCCCACCAACCGACCCCTAAAGAGCTGAATGCTGTTGACGCCCCAATTTCTAGCCTCCCGTCCCCTTTTGGCCCATGTCATCCTTGGCTCCACCGTGCCCCCCAACATGCTCCTGGTTCAACCTTTCCCTGTCCCCACCACCCTGACCGCCTTCCATGGCCATGTAGCAATTGCCCACAGCATCACTGCCCCTCCTGCCCA
The DNA here is from genome assembly GCA_004027375.1 of Macroglossus sobrinus. Lineage (NCBI taxonomy): Eukaryota > Metazoa > Chordata > Mammalia > Chiroptera > Pteropodidae > Macroglossus > Macroglossus sobrinus. The sequence continues at coordinate 245,229 of PVKZ01001491.1, read as the reverse complement.
CACCCACCCCAGCACCAGGACTGCACTCAGCAAGTCTGCCTCCACCCCTTGGAATAATGTTCCCTTGGCTCCTCCTTCTCCCCCACATTTTCAATGCTGGTGTCCCCATGAGCTCTGTCCTACTTCATTAGTTCCATTCACATTTCTGACATTTATTTAAAAGGTCCCGAGCTGAGAATCTGAACAGGGGAATGGTAGGTCCTTCTCCAGCTGGCCCACATGGGACTCCTTATTCTTCATTTTTGACTGTCCTTTCTTCTCTCATTCCTCCCAGGCACATCCTCTTTTCTTCTTCCTGACCTCCTTCCTCCCCATTCTTCTACTTCCCACAGTCTTCTGCAGGGCATCTTGATCCCATCACTCACCAGCTGATAGATTTGAGGACCAGCGCCTTCTTTAGTCACAGACAAATCCCCATGATGAGCAGCTGGAAGCAGCGGGGGAAACCCACAGGATGCAGCATATCCCCAGCTTGGTTCCTGCTGCACGAAGGAAGCTGCCCATCCGGAAGCCAGGAGTGGGAACCTGGGGCTGTTCACACCTGCAGCCCACGCCCCCTACCCACCAGCTTTCCCTGCCTGTGGCCTGGGCCTGCTGGAATAAGGTTGCCCATTCCTTCCAGGATGCTGGAAGACGATTCTGAGGAACTGGGAGTCAGAGCCAGAACTGAAGGTGGGAAAGGAGAGAACAGGGCAGAGAGAAGGCACAGATTTCAAACCCAGTGCTACTTCTTATTCTAAAGATGACCATGGAAAGTTATCTTCAGCTTTTTATTCCATTTTCACATTTTAACACAGGCATAACCAGAGCTCCCTGCTTTAGGGAAATATATGTACCCCTCAAGAAATATTTTTAAATGGAATGGGATGACTGAAGCATGTTATAATTTCATATCACTTTTGCATTTATTCGACAGCAACAATATCAACCTCACATGGGTATGCAGCTTTTTAGTGGTTCACAAAGGGCTATCCTGTGCTTTATCTCATCTGATGCTCCAACTAGATGGCAGGGCAGGTTCACAATGCTTGCGTCACAGTTAAGAAAACTTGGGGCCATGAGACTCACCTGCAGTCATGCAGACACTAAGTGACAGAGCTGGACCTAAATCTACCTTGTTTTATAGCCTTTCCTAACCATTGCCTTCTTGGCACTTCTATGAACAGCACTTACCTCAACTTTCTATACCTGAACTCTTTTCTATCATTGAAAACATATACAGGTTCACATAACTGGACAGCTAATGAACTTAACCCAATGGACAGAGGGGGAAATAGCCAATGTGAGTCAGTGAAAGTTAATTTGGGGCACCAGATAAAGAGCTTGTCAAAATGTCAGCACCTCATAAAATCCTTTTCTTTGAGGCTTGGGGAAGCTTGCACATGGCCTCCTTGCATGCAAGATCAAAGTCCAGGCTAATGAAATCTGTGTGCGGCGATGAAGGGTCATTTATAATGTGTAAATTCTAACAGCGACAAACCAAACGTTGAGCAGAAAAAAACAACCCTCTCTCTCTCTGATTCATCAAAAGCAGCCGTGGAGAGACTGGGAGAGCAGAGTGCCCATCTGTAGGCAGCATGGGGTCAACCCTCCCAGGATGGGGCCCACCAGCATCAACCCGCAGGCAGGCGAGGGAGGGCCCAAAGTGACCCATCACTTCACCACAACCGGCTTTACGTGGAAATCAGCCTCTGCAGCAGGATTCGGTAGTTTGTTCTCCACTCTCCTCAGACTGTTGGGTGGCTGAGTAGTTCATGGAAGAAGCTGTCATCAAACCTTAAATAGAGGCAGCACTGTCTAACCACCAGAAGTGCTTAAAGGACTTCAATTGCCTACGCACAATGACGCTACTAACTGCCCAGGAATCTCACTTACTGATATAAGCAAGTCTGACAAACTACTTGGAGAGACTGTTAGTGGCTAGAATCAGGTTCAAACCCAGGGACCCTCAGAAATTGCCTTATCTTTTTCACTGATGAGGAATCTGAGTCCCAGGGAGGCTTCAAGAGTTGTGAAAAGACACATAATGAGATGTGGCAATACCATAATTAATCTAAAGTCTAAATCCAAAATCTGTATTGCTTCCTTTATTTTCTTTATAATAGGAGAAAATACTACCTATAATCCTGCCATCGTACCAGTGACTATTAATCTTTTTCTATGTCATCCAGATCCGCCATGTGCATATATTTTATGTGGGTGCAATCACAGGGCACGCTAAGTTTTAATTGTCTTTTTTCTTAATATCATACTGTCTTAGACTTCATAATTCAATTTGTTATGTAAGAACTATTCTTTGGGGAATCTACTACAACTTTCTTAACCATTACCCAATGTTGAACCTATAGACTGCTTCCAATTTTCCTCTATTATACATAATGTTCTTCTGAACATAATCACATAAATAACTTTTCCCCTAGTTTAAATGGTTTTCTCTAGAGAGGGTTGTAGAATTGGGATAATTAGATGAGCTATGGTTCGTAATACAGATGAACACATTGCATCCCAAAGTGTCGCTACTTTATGCTACCACCAGCAATGCGTCTGGATATCACCCCAACTACTGCTGGTATTTTCATTTTATTTGCTTACTATTTAAGGAGGTTAAAAAAAAAAACACACAAAAACCAAAAAACACTCTTTCACTAGACTAGGCTATCTCTGTTTCAGATAAATGGCCACCTTCCAGAAAGACCCAAATAGCGGACTGAATAATCCGTGACAAATCAGATCAACCAGCTGCACAAGGGAGTTACTGACAATTTAGCAGAAACATGATTAACTTGCTACATCCGCCATCTTAGTTCTACATCCTCTCGGCCTTCCCTCAGCTGTGCCCACCCAAGCCCCACAATGACCCACACCAAGGCCTGACAAGATGTAGGCCAAGCAGCACAGGCATGGAGGGAGCCCCGGCCCCTGGGCCCCCAGTGGACAGAGAGATGCTGTGCTTTGTCTCAGCTCCCTGTGTGTTCACAGGCATTTAAGAGGAAGTGTCATCCCCAAAGCAGAATGATGAAATCATAGCCGGGAGAAGGCAAGGAGAGCCAAAGGTGAAAATCCCAGCCAAACTTGTTAGAATACAATGCTTTAAACTTCATGTCCATGTAGAATTTCTCCAAGAGATGTTGAAATCTTTGGCTAACTGTGGGACAGGGTTCTGTTTCCTGTAATCAGAGCAGGAGTCTGAAAAAGAGCCAAGTTTATGGCGTCTCATATCCATGCACCAGTGGGAGAAACACGAAGTTTACCCCAGGCCAGCATTTCCACCCAAATTCGTCCTCGAAGCATCCTGAAGTGCTGGGGAGAGACTGGGGAGAGACTGGGGAGTGACTGGCTGCTCGGGAACAGGGGCTTCACACACCCTGCAGCTTGCCGGCGCTCAAACTGCCCTGCTCAGAAAGCTGGGCCTCAACTCCACCATCTGAAAAGCTGACCTGAAATACACTCTCATCCACGAAAGGAATGTAAGAGAACCGGAAAAAACAGGGCTGTGTGAGAATGGCCCCCAGTGCTGTCAACTGTCCACGCGGACTGTGCCAGAAACAGAGCATGACAAAAACCCACGAGGAGCGTACTGCAAGGCTCAGAACTTGTGGCTCCTGCACTCACCTTCCAGGGGCGGAATGTGGGGGAATCCGCCAAGGACTAGTTCAGACTAGTTCTAGGACCTTAGACAAGTGACTTAAACCCCAGTGCCTCAGTTTCCCCATCTGCAAAATAAGAATAGCGACAGTGCCTACTTCATAGCAGAAGGGTTAAAAGTGAACTCTGGAGTCAGACTGCTCAAGCTGGCACCCAGCTCTGCCACCCACCAGCGATATAACTTTAGGTCCTTTACCCTCTCTGGGTCTCAGTCTTCTTATCTATAAAAATGGAGATAATAATAGTACCCACTAACAGGGTTATTATAAAACGGTATTTGTAAAAGGCTTCCAACAGAACCTGGCACAGTTGGTCCTACACAAGCATTCATTAAGTCAATAAAAAAATAACACTAGACTGCTTGAGGATATAAGGCTGCTTGACCCAATTCCCGGCACCAAGTCCCAAACGTTCACTTTCACACTGAGGTACAGTGCAAAGGGATTCAGCACTTGGGGAGCTTCAGGGGCACAGAACCTAGGAAGCCAAGGGCACCCACCAGTGCTGCTGTGGGCCAGGTGGCAGAGGTAGGGCTCAGATGCATGAGAAACAACAGGTGTTGGAAGGAACCAGATAAAGGCGCTATTAAGAGGAGGAGACCCAAAGCCCCTAGTGCCACCACCAGAAAGGCATGGAACTCTGAGCCATTCATCTAGCAGAAGTCCCTAGCAAGACCAAAACAAGCAGAACAAATCTGTCCTGTTTACACAGCAAGGAGGCACCAGTGGTAAAATAAAAGACAGTAAGACACACCCGTGAACAGACAAAAATGCAGACTTTCACCTCCCAGGAAACCTCCCCCGACACCCCACATAAACCCTGGACGGCATCATGGAAGCCATCTTCCCATTAAATGGAATATATTAAGAGTGAATAAATTTATCCATTTTATTATGAATCAAATGCAAGAAAACCTGTCAGAGTGGAAACACAAACTAATCATCATTAACAGAGTTCATGTAATTCTAATCACAAGCAAAGAAACCTGACCCTACCCTGAAAACATCACCTCAGTTCAATCTCCAGCAGGCCTTTAGAATACTGAAACTCTTTATATTTTAAAAACTGCCTGGGGATACGGGATCCACAGGCTGGGGTGGATGACTTGGTTTTCTCCTTTCCCTTCCCACATGGGTTAGAGAGAACCTAGCAGGAGATGAGTTTCCTATGAGTTGCTGGCACAGAGCAGCCCGAGGCTCCACAGATTCCCTGAGCAGAACCCCCTGCCATGAGTGTTCCTTGCCAAGGAAAGACCCTGGGTACCAGGATGTTGCCCAAGGAGTGTGTGTGTGTGTGTGTGTGTGTGTGTGTGTGTGCGCGCGCGCGCGCGCGTGTGTGTGTGCATGCATATGTGTAACCTGTGAGTGTGACAGGAATGAAAGGCTAGGAGGTGAGCTTTCAGGCCTCTGGTGGCTTTCAGGCTGCTTTAAGGAAATGGAGGCATCCCAGCTTTCACTGCAAAGTCTGCCATAATATAAATGTTGGACTACAAACCAATTACAGAAAGAGTGTAGGAAAGTAACAAAGAACAGAGACTTTGTGGGGGTGCAGAACAACCTAAAGAGACCCCACATGCAGCCAGGTCAAACTCAGCTCTGAGGAGCTCCAATTCGAAAAAGGCGGGTGGAGGCCAGCTGGCTGTATAGGCCAAGATGAGGTGGCTGGGAAACATGTGAGCAGTGATGCTTCCTCTGTTTGTCTCGGCTTTTGGTTGCCTGGGACTACCAGACCACAGATTCTGTGCAAGCCTGCCAAAAAATAGGAGATCACAGGGCTCTGTGGAACATCACAAAAAAAAAAGAAATTAAAATCACACCATAGGCTTTCACGTGCAAAGACTAGGTTCATTGCAGTTTTCCTTCACGATGGCTCCCCATTGGGAAGGGAACCCAGAGAAACTCAAGGACTTTGCAACTTACTAATCAGAGAGCGACAGGAACGCATCCATAATGTTCAAAACTATGTCAGAAATGCTCCAACCAACGCCCCAAGGTCATTGTCAACAACAGGAAAAAACAAGGAACAAATTAATGAAACAGGGTTGTTTACATTCCTGTAGAAGTAGATAAACAAACCCTCTGATCTGATGACAATAATCCTTCTATGAAAACATGGACTGAAATAGATGATGTGAGGTTCACACTATATTTCAGGACATCATGTATGGACACACAGCAAATCATATCATGAAGACACAGGCACCTAGTTCAAATAAGAACTGATTTGTATACAGGATTCTAACTAGCTAATAAGCAACTAACTATTCCATCCATGCACAAAGAATGGCTCTGGCTCTCAAATGTCCTGCTCTGCAGCATTTGTATAGATGATAAAAAAGTTATCAGCTATCTGACTGGAGCTCAACCCAGAAACAAAAGCATGAGGAGCCTGGTCTCTGTTCTGCTGTTTATTTCAATGTTGCACAATTCTTCTCTTTGCATCCCCTCCAAATAAAGTTGGACAGGGAAGGAAGAGTTGGTGATGTCATATGTTGACTGGGATATCTAAAGCCAACATAACTGATGGGTGTTTTCCTCCTAGGAGCCTGGACTGAATTCAAAAATACAGCATAACATCTCTGGAGTCTGAACCACGGCCATCATCCTATCATAAGCTCGCTATCTTGGCTGAGGGCTAATTGTTCAATGGGCCTTTTTCCCCCTACTGGATTAATAAGCCTAAATAAAAAGCCAATGTATCTGGACAATAAGGTTTAAGTCTGATAAGGGACTCAGTTGTTCAGGGAGCCTTTAATGGCCCTTTCCAACAGTGTGGACAGTTGAGAGCTCGGGTTCCACAAAAAACGCCAGCCCGCACCGCTGGACATAAATTCAAGCACTTCCTCACATTATGTTCTCTTCCTTCCCAGGACTGACATGGGCAAGAAATAGTAACCCAGATGCAAAGGAGCTCTCCAAGGGGACTTTTCTTTTTAAAAAATCCTTTTAAGTGTGAAAGTACTTAAATGCCAAAAAACTTGGAAAACCAGAACGACCTGAATTATCCATTATTTCATCACCCAAAGAAAATTACTACCACTTTACTAATGTATGTCTATCCAATCATTTTTCCTACTCACTTATACACACACATATATTCTTTACAAATGTATCATAATTTTATAGTATGTAAATTGCACTTCAGAAAAGCTCTTTAAAAAATTAGTATCAAATCGGACATAGTGATCATGACCTTTCTTCCATCAATATATTGTGAATATGTTCATATTAGTATTTTACATGATGGTTTTTAATAACCACACACTATTTTTTCTTAGAGATGGCTAAAATCTACTTAACCAAACAACTATTTTGATCATTTATGTTCGTCCTAATTTTTTCTCATTATAAATAATGTTAGAATGAACATCCTTAAACTAAATGTTTGCATGTCGATTATTCTGGGTCAAGGGGTATGAATGTTTCTTGTTTATAAATATTTTAAGCTCATTAGATATTGTCTTAACACCCTCCAAAAAGGTTATACCAGTGTAAACACCTACCAGCAGTTTAGGAGTGCCCATTTCACTACAACCTAGCCAACACCAGGTATTTTAACTCCTTTTAATATCTGAAAGTTAGGAGACAAAAACTTAGGTCATTGTTATTTCAGTTTGTATGTCTTTTATTACCCATTCAGTTAAATATTTTTCATGAGTAGAATAATAGAATTATTTCTTCCTTTGTGAATATCTTGTTCGTACCCTTTACTTTTTCTATTAAAGTGCTCATCTTTTTATTAAAATGTTATTTCACATTTCAAATGCCTCAATCCTTTATTATATATTGCAAATCTAATTTCCTACTTCTCGTGTTTCTTTTAATTATTTTACTCTACTGGTGTTTTTAATTTCTGTATAGTCAAGCATCTCCATCTTTTCTGATTTCTCCCTCTGATGAAATATCTAAATTATATGACTTTTCATCTGTTATTTTCTTCTGGTTCTCTTTGGCCTTAGTTATTTAAATTTAACTTTAACCCATCTTAAAGGTATTTTGGTACAGGATGTGAGATAAGGAGTTTATGTTTCTTTGTTCTTCAAATGGTTAACTATTCCAGCATAATACTGTGACGAGGTCATCATTTCATCATGAGTTTGAAATGTTATTTTTTTTCGTACACTAAATCCTTAGATACAGGTGGTTCCACTTAATGAATTTTCTACTTTATCCTATTGATGTAGATGTCTCTTCTGGAGCTAGTGTCATCCCACTTTATTATATTTGTATAACTTTATAAACATCCAGCCAGTAGTGATCTCCTGCCCCTCTTCACTATGTTACTTTTTTTTAAAATATTTTCTTGGTTCTTATCATCTGTTGATTCTTTCACTGAACTTCAGAATCACTCAGTCCAGTGTCAACAAACAAAACATCTTTTGAAGTTTTGGTTGAAATCACACTTAATTTATAGAATTTGCTTCTTTACAGTACTAGGTCTTTCCATTCATTAACATAGCATCTTTGTTCACTTATTAATGCTTTCTCTCGTCTTTTCATATATAAGAACACATTCTTGTAATTCCAAGTTATTTTATATTTTGTGTTATTATTGTAAATGAGCTTTTTAATTATTTTTTATTAATGGTTATTTCTGACATGGAAAAACTATTAATTTTAAATACATATTTTGAAACTGGTCATCGTAATAAGCTTTTCTTCTTAGATCCAATATTTGACTGACAATTCCTTTGAATATTTAAGGTAGGTAAACTATCTAACAACTATCATTTTGTTTTTCCTTTTAAATATTTTTACTTATTCTTGTCTTATTACATTGGCTAGCACTTCCAGAACAATGGAATAAAAGAATAATGGAGAGAATCACTGGCATTCTGGTCCCTAATTCATCAGAAGGGAAGAACTTGAAGTACTTGTTGAGCCAGCGCTAGTGCTCCTGCCCAAAGTCCACGGCCCAGGGACCTGGTGCAAAACACAAGTTCAAGGCAACACGAAGACAGCACTCCCTATACATTTTCCACGACCCAACAAAATGTCTTTAAGAAACATACACAATATTAGATACTAAAACAGACAAAACGAAGCAATGCTAACATTTCCTGTGATAAATGCAAGACTCGACAGGGAGGGGATTGGGGTAGAGATGGTCAGAAGTCAGACTTTTCGTTTGTCCTCCAGAGAAGGAGTGTTCAAAACCCCGGGGGCAGCGGCAGCTGATTTCCTACCTCTGTGCCTCTGGTTCTCTCAAGAGCAGAGAGGCAGATTCCCTCACTCATTCCTTCACCTTCTCTTCCTCCTACTAGGTCCATTTCCCCCTCCTCCAGGAAGCCTTCGAGGCTCTCTAGATGGAACAGCTTCTATCTTACCCTTCAGACCTGGCAGAGTACTCATCTGGCTTTTGCCTCCTCCCTGGCATGACTTTCTAGAACACAATGACAATCTCACTATCCAAAATGACCACCTGACTTCTCACTCAAAATCTACAAAATTGCCAAAAAAAAAAAAGACCTCCATTCAGTCAGAGCAAATTGCTCTTAGTTAAGGGTGGTTATAGATCCTCACTCAGGGCCTGTATCTTCCTTCTTTCACACAATGGTAAGGATCTCAGCCATCTGGTCTCCCAGCAGAAAGACCTGAAATGTGAACTTAAATGAGGGAGGGCGGCAACCACAGGCAGGTCCACTAACAGCGCTAATAAGTGAGAGGAGACAGGAAGGGAGGAGGCAGGAAAATGATGAAATGGAGACAAATATTCCCAATAGCTAGAGAGCATTTGGCGTGGGGAGTGGGGGTGGTTAAAAGCCCAGCACTCTGAAAGGAAGCGTAGTACTATAACAAACTCAAAACAATAACTCTGAGTCATCAAGAAAGGTTTACACGATGTTTCACTCCCTCCACTTAGAAAGAACCACGCGCTAGCCCTAGAAAGGTAATTTCCTTTGTTTTAAAGGGTAAGTTTTTCAGGAAAGGGTCAAAGGGGTCTTTTAGGAAGGAAGGGACTTAACATTTATTTAGTTCCAGATACATGCTTGATAGTTTGCATACTCTACCAAATTCAAGTTGTACAGTAACCATGAAACATCATCTTACAAATCAGAAAACTGTGGCTCTGAATCGCTATGATTCGGCAATTCCACTTCTGGGTACAGATACACAAAAATAAAAAGCAGGAAGTGGAACAGCAGCATTATTCACAACAGCCAAAAGATGGAAATAATCCAAGTGCCCATCGACAGATAAATAGATTGTGGTATCTACAAACAATGGAATATTATTTGGCCTTAAAATGAAAGGAAATTCTGACACATGCTACAACATGGATGGACCTTGAAGACATTAGGCTAAGTGATATAAGCCCATCGCAAAAGATAAATATTACATGATTCTATTTATGTGAGGGACCTGGAGTAGTCAAATTCACAGAACAGAAAGTAGAAAGGTGGCTGCCAGGGGCTGAGGGGAGGAGGAATGGAGAGTTAGTGTTTAATTAGCATGGAGCTTCAATTTGGCAAGATGAAGAAAGTCCTGGAGAGGGATGGTGGCGATGGCTGCACAGCAATGTGGGTGCACTTACTACTGCCACTGAGCTGTGTAATGGTTAAAATGGTAAACTTTATGCTGTGTATATGTTACCACAATTTAAAGAAAAAAAAAAGGAGGGGAGGAGGAAAAAAGAAAACTGTGGCTCAAAGAAATAAAAAATACTGCCCAGCTGGGAGGCAGTGAAGGTGAGTAGAACTCAAACACCACATGGCCAGATGCAGAGGCCAAGGCTCCCTTCTCCCCAGTGCACCTCCCGGAACTCTCCCTCCTCCCACCCCCACACTCTTTAAGACTCGCCCTCACACAGCAAAGGCTTCATGCCGGAGCTCTGCCCTGGCCCTCCAAGAACTGACTCAAGCAAAGGGGACTCCTCTGCCTCAAATCCCAGGCACCTGCTGCCCCTTTGCCTGCTAGGCCACACGTGGCCAGGGGTCCCTCAGCATCGTCTGTGAGACACTGGCTGGACTGTGACTGTAGACAGAAGGGACCAAAGACCTCAGATGAGCTGAGAGAACAGGCAGCAGGGGCTGACCCTCAATCACAGTGAATGGTGGATGCCACTCGTGCCTCAGCCCTTCCAACTAAAAATCTTCTTTTCAATACCCAGCAGTATTGATTTATTTATAAATGTAGAGCATACCAGACTCTTTCTTACCAAATCTCACAAGCTTCAATCCATCCACAATCCATCCACCCCTCTGCTGGCTGCCCACCCCACAGTCAGGCTCCAGGGCAAACTCCGATGGGCTGGCAAGTCAGCTCATTCAGGGAAGCCTCCCCTGACTCTCTCAGGCAAAATGTACAGATTTCTTCTTCTCTGTTGCCCCTGAACCTTAGCATAGAAATTACCGCGTCTTATGATAATCTTTAATTTGTATGTCTCCCCAATAGACTGCAAGTCCCTTGAGAACAGGAAACATATCCGCAGTTCTCATGCCTAGACCAGGAATTTCCACATGGCCTAGCAAACACCAGCCGAACACCCGGGTGACGGAGTGAATGAACAGGGGTTTCTTAGCAGTGAAAACCAAAGTGCTCATTAACTGTGTTTAAACAGAGCAATAGCTATGATGCACACGGAAAGTGGCCACATCCTTTGCTCTTGCTATCACCCGCCATCATCCTGCATCAATACGGTCTCAGCTGTCTAGCACAATATTCTCAGCTCTCAGTTCTATCAGGTGCTAGCCACTTTTACATCACCAAAAACATCCGGAAACAAGGATGGAGTCACCTCAAGGCACATGGACTGAAATCGCGTTTCACACCTGAGGTCCCTCTGATGACAAAGGCCCAGCAACATGCCCAGCAGGACCAGTGCTGAACAGGGAGCCAGAGGGCCAAGGTTTCCGTCCTCTTTTGGCCTTCTGATTAGTTGGGCGGCCTTGGGCAAGTCACTTAACCTTTCTATTCTGCAATTTCCTCATGGGAAGTGGGGGATATTTCCGGCCTTATCTTTTTCAAAGGGAAGTTCCCTGGAGAGGGCAGCTATAAATGCAGAATGTAATGAGTCCTCCTGCTCTGGCCTATGGAGATGGTGCATGGCCATCCGAGGCAGGAACGGACTGGCCTAGGAGATCCCTAGCACTAGGCCAGGAGTGTCCGGGTCTGGCAGGCTACGGTATGCTATGTCAGAAGAGGGACACTGGAGCAGAGAGATGACAAGGAACTCTGCCTAGTTCCTTCCCTGGCCCAGGACCATTTACCTGCCCACCCCACCAGAAAGCAGAATGAAGAATGGTCATAAAAGATGGCAAAACAGGACTCACTCTGGGCCATGTGGTGAGAGGGGTACAAGTCTGGAGGGGACAGAGGCGGCCATTCCAACCAGCTAGGGACAGGGAACCCGGACAGAGGGCCCCAGGGGCTGTTGATGCAGTGCTGGCTGATTCTTGCTTCTCTGGAGCATTCCTGATTTCAATTCCTCTTTCTTGTCACTATGAACATCCTGATACTTTTCACATCAGAAGTCTCCATGCAGGGTTAGAAAACCACACTCAAAACCAAGTTCTCATATCATAGATCAAGATAAGTGTGACTAAGAGTGAGTGAATGCGTGACTGGCCTTAAAATAAAGCCTAAAGTCAAAACCACAATGACATACTCACTCAAAACAACGGACGAAAACAAGTGTTGGCAAGGATGTGCAGAGACTGAAGCCCTCTCATACACGGCTAGTGGGAATGTAAAACGGTGCCACCGTGGAAAATAGTTTGGCAGGTCCTCGAAAAGTTAAAGATAGTATACCATGAGACCCAGCAATTCTACTCCAAGAGAAATGAAAACATGCACACGCAAAAACTTGTCCACGAATGAACATAATTCATTCTCAAAAGTCAAAAAGTACAAACAATCCAAATGCTTTCAACTAATCAACAGATAAGCAAAATATAGTACATTCATACAACATAACCTTATTTAGCCATAGAAAGGAATAAAGTACTGATTCATGCTATAAAATACATGAGCCTTGAAAACATTATGCTCAGCAAAAGTAGCCAGACACAAAAGGTCATATATTGTAGGATTCCATTCATACGAAATGTCTTGAATAGGCAAATCCATGGAGACAGAAAGTCATAATCCGCATGGGCTGAGGAACAGGGAATAGTTGTGAACTGGTATGGAGTTTCTTTTTGGGGTGGTAAGAAGGTTCTGAAGCTAGGTGGAAGGGATGCTTACACAACTCTGTGAACACACTAAAAGTCACTGAATTGTACACTTGAAAAGAGTGGATTTTATGGTATATAAATTACAAATTTTTAAATAAATTTTTAAAGAATCAATACAGTTCGCGTAGCCAACATATAACACAATGAATGAATAAATGAATGAATGCCACAAACCTAAACCGATAAGACTATTACTCAGCATCTTTTCTTGATGAAATTCTTAAGAATGAGCAAGAAAAATAAGCTGTTTTTACAAATTGCTTAAAGGACAAAGAGAATGAAGAAAAGAAAAGGTGCCAAGCCAATACGCGAAGAAGAAAACCAGAAAAATCACATTTTCTGGCACAATAATGGATGTAAAACCTATTGGTCACTAGAGACCACCTTTAACTGGCAAGGAGACAACTGAAGTAGGGGATTTATGTCAGAGAAGCCGAAATTTTATGCAGGCTGTGGCTTCTGGATCACATGACTCTCTCAGAACACAGACACTAAAGTTCAAATGCCTATTTGCACAAGCCAAAGGACCCAGAAAATACAGTTGAGTGAGAATTTTCAGCCCCCTAACACAGGAGAAGCTATTTTTTTTTTTTATTGATCAGCTTTTCCAGTCTGTCTTTCATGAAGGGGTCTTGCCATTTAATGAAAATCCACATTTCACCACAAAGGTGAGAGCACCTTCTTCAGCTGTTCTCTGTAAAGAAGTAAGCTTTTTCCTAGACATGAGTTTTGCGGTGAGTTTCACATCAGCAAGCACTCACTATCAGTAATGAGCTACAAGGCACAAAGCATCAGTAGTACACATATAAACATGCACCATGGGAGAAAAGGGCACAGAAGTGGCCTCAGTCCTGCCCCCAAGGTCACGCCACCTCCTGGGCCTTAGGCTCTCCACTGCAAAATGAAGAGACTGCAATAAACAATCTCTAAGTCTTAGGCACAGCCCTCATCCGGAGCTTGCAATCAGGTGTCAGGTTACCATCCATTCCCCAGTAATAAAGAGTATGGTATTGAAGCTTTACCTGCTTTTCAAACCAACTATTAGTTAAAAGTACCTTTTTCTATAATATAAAGGGAGAAACAATCAGAGATCTTGGATCTCCCACTAAGCAGGATATAGAATTCAGCAAAACAAATCTCCCTTTTCCAAAGTAAGATGGAAAGTGCATTTTCACAGAGGAGTGGGGAAATAAACAAAGCTAAAAGCTTTTAGCAAGAAATTCAGGTGAAAGTAAGGATGTGCCTCTGTAACATTGAAAAAAGAATTCAGAGCTATGCTGACCATTTTAATTGTTTCTTGATGAAAGAAGAACAAGAAAAAGGTGTATGATGAAATGAGAGGGTTGCTGAAGTCAATCACACAAAAACGCATTTAGCCTTTCAAATATCCAGTATCCAGGCATCATGATAAAAAAGTTTTGACCTGTCAGGAGCAAAATTAGGCTGAAGGGCCTACTCAACCCTGTACACCCCATGTAGGTAACTGCCCAAGCCCTGTCCTACCCACCATCTTTCTGAACCCTTACAGCAACCCTATTAGGCAAGAAAGGCCAATCCAGGCCGATCTGAAAATTTACAAAAGCAAGACAGAGACATGAGGCAATGTGCCTGAATGAACAAGCAGGAGAATGGAGACCAGAATTAAGGTCTCTTGATTCCTAGCTTCATGAAGATGTGTCGTCAAGAAGTTTAGACCTCAAATTCTTTCCATTACACCTCATTCTTCCCCTTGGATCATCTCCATGAAGGAAAAAACAATGCAAAGAACAGCAAATCCAACTCTGAGAAATTGTTTGATTTTCCTCCCTGTCCCTGTGCCTCCTCAAAAAAATGCCATCTGCCTGAGGTGTTTCCCAACCAGAGAGCAGAGCCTAACGAACCTCGGTGGAAGACGAGACGCAGACAAGAAGGCCTTTGAAGCTGCGTGTGTGTGACGGAGCTCAGCCCAATCCGGCCCTCATGGAAAAGGGCTCCTGGGCCTCCCGGAAAAGGGATTAAGTTCAGTTGATGAACGTATGACATCAGTTACTCCTCCTGACTGCTCTCCAAATCCCCCCGGGAGGCAGGGGGAAATCTTGGTCATCAATCCACGGCTTCTGTTGGGAGACCAGAGATAACACACCACCATCTTAATGAGCATCTTCTTCCCCTACTGGGTACAGCCTCCTGCTTAGTGACAGCTGTTGACTATATCACTTTCTCCCATTACACTACAGAAAAAAAAAAAACTTTGAAATTAAAGTTGGATCAAAGGAAAGGATAAAGCTCGAACACCAAAATCTTTCTGTTTCTTGGGGATGGATCTAAGCCCAGGTAAAGACTACATCTGGGATGTCTGTGAAACACCTGGCCCAATGCTGGACACAGAGTAGCATTTACGAGCACACTTTTTTGTTGTTAAAAAACAAACAGGGCTCCTCTACCCTGTGATCTGTGAGTGCCGCTGGCCAAAAGCTTGGATGGAATCTCAGCCCTAACTCCCATAAGTGTTGTGGCTTTAGGCAAGTCACCCGGCTTCTCTGGGCTTCCCATGTCCTCATTTATGGCATGGTAAGAAGCCCACCTATCTTCAGGGTTGATATAAGGATTAAAAATGGTGTATATAGGGCTTTTGTGTCAGAGATCTCCAATAAATGGTATCAATTATCTGTTCCCTCCAAGTTACCTTTCCTTTAACCATCTCATGGGCAGAGGATGGAGCCACGCAGCTCCTCCCTGTGATTCCTTGCAGGTTGGTGGAGGAGTATACAGAGAGCAGCCACGGGCCATTCCCTTTCAGAGATTATCAGAGGACAAGAGAATTCAACACAAGCCTCTGAGAAGAAGCGTGATATACATCTGGGTTTACCTGGGATGACCCTGGTTTCCATAGTTGTCTTGGGGTAAAAATTAGCAGCATCCCCTTTCACTCTCCAAAGTGCATCCATCTGGACAGGAACGTAAATGCCCGTCCTACTTATAGAGCTGAAGCCCCCATATAATGGTGTAAAATGACACTTAAAACACACATCACTGGGCCTGAGCTGCAACACTCAGTTGAGTTTGCATTTAAAGCACCAAAGCAAAAACTGCATTTCCTCCAATATACTAAGTCCAACCCCTCCTGCTGGGCTCAGAGTGGCCCCCAAATATCTGTCAACCCCTAGGACATAGTCTTTTAACTCAACTCTCTTCTCGCGTTAACTATGAATCTGTTCTTCCTGCCTTTTTATCCCCATGAATTGTGTAGCTGATACACCACAAGACAAACTAAATAATAATAGAGACTGCCAGCTGAAAGAAGCATGAGCTATGCAGGTCGAAGAAAAAGCTGCCAGAACTGCCCAATATGGATCAGGGACCGGCGCTTTTCATCTGAGGGGTGCAACACAGTCCCCTATTTGATGCCACGAAAGAGGAATGAGTCACGCGCCACGCCTACACGGAGGAGAGAGACCTGCATTCTGCCAGGAAGGTCATGCCACGTCTCCCTGGGTGGCAGGCGCTGTATGACTAAATGCTTCCTTAGCTGACATACCCATGGGGGGAAGATTTGTCACCAACGCTGCCAGAGGAATGACCCCAGGTCGTGCGCTGGCAGCTCCGCGGCTACAGGGCTACGGGGAGGAAAAGGCTGGGACCCGGTTGGTGAGGAACACAGGCCTCTTTGAAGAGACCGTAATGAATCGATCCACTGGGAGAAACGGAGGGGTCCGGATTCTCCATCGCACAGCCAAGACCAATTATAAAGTTGGCCTCATCAGAATTCCTTTTTTGGCTGAAAAGTCAAATCTAGAACAAGTTATTGACTTGATAAGCTATTTCCTGGTGACACTGCTTTGCATCTGCAGGGCCGGGTGTGTTATCAAGAAATTTAGGCCCCAGATTTTCTAGCAATTATTTGGAGTGGAAAAGGATAAAGTGAAAGTTTTTATTTTTTATTTTTTTTATATGAGAAGCCAGATTATAGAGCTTATTACAGAGAGCTGTTTTTCCTGCTATGTTCAAAACACAAACTCCATAACATTGGTTTGAAGATGAAGCAAGCCTGGAACTCTCTTCCTGATCTCACCAAGTGTCAGTAAGAAAGATTACCCATCTGGAATCAGTTGGCATATGACTGCATGCTTGGATCGGGAAAGATGGCCAATAGGTAGGTAAGTAGGTAAGTATGTAGTCAGACAGACAGACAGACAGACGCTATTAGAAAGATTAAACAGATGACAGATATTAGATTAAACAGATGATACAGATTTAGATATAGAACAGAGTATGGGTTAGATAGCTAGCTGTATAAACTAGATAAGATTGATGATAAATTAGATATATTATAGATTAGATAGATAATTGAGATAAACAGATAATAGGCAAAACAGACAGATGGACAGATTCACACGTGTACCAAAAGTGTCACAATAATCATTTTTAAATAATATAGCACACGCAATCTCACCTACTTTTCACACAGTCCTAAAAAGTAGGAATCTACTGTCACCGTTTTGTAGATGTGGCAATAGATATCTAGAAATATATTAGAGGTTCACACTCAAACAGAAAGTACTAGAAAGAGAAAATAAACTTAGATCTTCTGATTCTTGGAACATTCCCAACCAGTCCTGTGGTGTTACTTGCAATCTCACCCTCTGAAGCATGGGCCAGTAACCTTCACCCAGCTGGGAAAGAAGCTGGGACAGAAGATCCCAATGGTTGCCTTATGAGCCTATGATTCCATGTTATTACCAGGCTCTTTTGATTTTTCCTTCGCAGGCTCCCCACAAGGAAGGATTCCAGTGCTGACCTATCATTAGAGGGAGATTAGGTCATAAACACTATTGATTCAACCTAAAGACTGTACGGTTTTCTCAGGGAAACCAGCACAGCAGGTGGCCCGCAGAGCTGGGGACAGTAGTCCTGTGCCAGCCACAGTCTGCCTTCCGCACTCCCTCTCACCCACCACCCGGCCTTATTCCTGTTACCACCTCTCATCCCACTAACTTCAAGTCCGAACCAGTACTCTGTTTAGCCAAGTAAAACCTCGGAACCCCACGAACAGCAACTGAAGGAGGAGGCTCTTTTCGGTGACATAACCCTGCCCACCCTGCTTCAGAAGCTTCTGGAGGGCACCTGGCTACAGAACCCACCCATCCCAGGTCATAAATGTGTAATCCTCCTCCCTTGGCAAAGAGGGAACAGAGGGCAGAGGTGTGACACCTCTAGCTTTTAAAAAACCTTGCAGACATTCAGTTTCAACAGAAGCCCAACAGTTGGAACAAGCAAAGAGATCTGCGGCTCTTCATGCTGGCCGTCCCCTAGAAGCTTAAAACTACCAACACCCAGGCCCACCAGAAGGTCTGTTCTCTGTACTTTGCGAACACTCCCCAGGGATTCCAGTGTGCACTTGAGGTTTGTAACTACTGCCCTGGTTCGCTGTAAAATTCCCTCCACCAGAGAGTCAGCCTCGGCCACAGAGACCCAACCCCCGCCGAACCCTCTCTATCATTAGGGGGACATTTAGTCACAGTCAAAGAAAGCTGCCTCCCAAATGGGTTAACCAGAAAGAACTCTAATTTCTACTCACTATAATGCCCTATATCATTACCATGGCAGTTAAGACGGAATAAAAGCAAGGAATTTGGGTAAATGGCTTCACCCAACAACAGCAGCAAGTCAGAGGCAAAGCCCTCAAAACCCAAAGAAATAAATAATCATTTTCCCGAGAAGAAACAGGAAGATCTTCTCAAAGACAGAAAAAGAGAAAAAGAAGGGGAGAAGGCCCCAAATGGGGTGATTTGGGGCCAGAGCTATGGGCAGTAGGTAGAAAAATGCAAGTCCCTTGGCCAACCACCCCCCAAGACAATCACTTTTCCTTTAAAACACTATGTACCATTAATTTTTTAAAGACAGATTATTCACCTACTACGGGCTCTCATAAAAAGCAAAGCAAACCAAAGCAAACCTAGGTAGGGAAAATGAAATGAATCTCTGTCCTGGTTTCTGTCTTGAACAGAAGGTGTATTAAGCAAAACCACTGAAACCTGACAGTGTGGTTCGTTTTCTCCAGTGACTAAGTGGTTATGTCCTCTCTTACTAATCACTCTTCCCCTACAGCTCAACATGGGAGCCGCGCACAGCCGTGCTTTGAAGTAGTTTCCCAGCTTCCCCAGGCCCTAGGATTCCCCAGAGGCAAGGGGCTGCCCAGAGGGGGAAGACAGGGAGCAAAGGAATGAGGATCTGGGCTCTCCAACAGCCCACCTTTCCAGCCTGAGCAATTCTGCTTTCATCAGTCTTACCTGCCAGGTAGGGGAGTCCCAGATAAGGTTTCATATGAAAAAAGTGGCCCCAGGAAAATAATGTTAGAGCTATCAACAGTAGGAGCAATGGGGTCAAAGCTTTCTGGTCAAGAATCACTCAGCTGCTTATCAGGCAGCCAACACAGGCAGCTTCCACGTTTGCTGGGGGTCATATAAACACAGAGAGGGCACGACCTGTGAGCTCCAGAAGTCTCTGCCCAGCTCATTCGGCCGAGACACAGAACGAGGGCATCCCTGGATGTCAGAGTGTCATGCAGGCTCTCATCTAGCCAAGCAGAACCCTGAGTCCACGGGATGCTGACCACTGGAAGCCTGATCCTCACGTCCAAAGACCAGAAAGACTTTGTGGAACCCCACATTTCCACCTCCCTATGACCTCTCCTGACTCTAACTGTCACTCTAGGCAACAGGAGTGACAGGAAGTTCCCACAGTCTGCACGTCCCAGAGGTAGGCTCTGAAAACGTCTAAGTACTGAGACTCTCCAAGCTCTGTGCACAACATGCACAGGCAGAGCCAGATCTGGACCAGAGAGGAGGCAGACGCCGTCCTACGAGATGAAAACCCATCCCCTTCGTGGGGTGGGGTGATGTCCAAAGCTGCCAGCTTGCAGGCCAGGAGTCAGGTAGGAAACCACTGGGCAGATTAGAACTGCCTCAATGTCCATAACACAGGGTGTAGGGACTCAAACAGGAATGTCCTTGGATCTGGAAGGACCTAGGAGGCCCTAAACCCAATGCGCTAAAGGCTCGCAAGTCAAGCCCAACCCAGCAGCCTGCATCATGAGAGAAGCATTTAGCGAAGCGTGCACGCCGGGCCTCCAAAAACAGCTGTGCTATTTCTCAGGATGCGTCATCTTTTTTACTCTCTTCCTCCATTCTGCTCAGCACCAGGTATTAGGTGACCAGGCCGAAATATCCCTCCGAGTGGACAGAGTCTTCCAGTCCTGCCACACTTGTGGTCAAGCTTTGCACCATAACACCTGAGCAAGCCCAGTCCCGTGGCGTCTGCTGCAAGAAGGCGCTCATGTCCATCGGCGAAATGCGTGACCTCGCCCTAGGGAGACTGAAGGAGTAGACAGAAAGAGCCACTCCAACAGCCACCGGATAACGTGGCTTTCTAATCGCCAGACCACGGGCAGATCTTGCGGTGACAACTCTGGTCCTGGGCTTGGAAACTTTAGTTTGATGTGGTCAGGCTTTTTTGTAAACACTTTCTAACCCGAGTCAAATGAATGATGCAAAGGGAATAATCAAAGTATCAATTACAGACACATTCATATTACAGTGTGTGTGTTCACACATGTGTACCCATCAGAAGCAGGGAGCAAACCCAAATGCCACATGGATGAAAAAATGACAAGCAGCGGATGTGCCACAGTAACACTGAGCCACGTCTCCTCAGGAAAGTCCAGCCAGCCAGGCGTGGGCAGCCACCTCGCCTGGGTCTCAGTCCTCCTGCCTTCACGGGAGAGGCTCTCCAGAAAGAACTGGACAACCCCAAGGGGTTTTCGGGAATGACCACTGAGCATGCCATAGTGCTTGGTGCCACTTCTCAAAACAGATCTGACCCTGTGCACTCAGAGGCAAGCCTTCTCACAGGAGGACCAGAGTGAGGGCTGCCATCCCCACCACCTTCCAAAAAGACAATCCAGACAGAGGGTGTGGTCCCCATCCCTGACTGCAGGCTGAAGCGTGAGCTCTGGGCTCTCCCCTCCTGCCTCCCTGCCCCAGTCGCTGCAGTGCAGCGGGTGGCTCCCTGCAGGGGCCAGAGGGCTGGGCAGCAGGAAGCAGGGCAGTGCTGAAGAGGCAGCGAACAGTTAACACCAGACTGGAAACCCTCCTCCCACCCAGGATCCTCAGTCTCCTAGCATCACACTCATATGAAGCAGAAAACCAAGTCCCGTTAGTGTATCTATGCATTCATTCATTCATTCATTCTTTCATTCAAAAGCAGATATTAATGGAGTGCCTCAACAATGACACTGCTGGGTGGATGGGGAATTTAAAACAGGAGAGACAGAGAAGGCGTGTTAAACTGTAATACAGGATGAATGTCATAAGAACCATGGAATAAAATCCTAGTGTTTGCCAAGGTACAAAGCAGCAGTAGATTACAGTCAAGGGGGCTGAGTAGGGCCTTTGGAACAGAGGTAGGACCTAGGCTGGGCCTTGAAGGGCTAACAAAGATTCCTGGGGGGCAGAGGAAAGAAGGGAAGGGTATCCCTAGCTTAAGTGACCTGAGTCCAGGCTGGGTAGCCAGTCTGGGCTGAGTCACAGAGGGCTCTGCACTTGGGCTGCATTCTCAGAGCAGAGGGGAGGCTGAGGGCCTCAGAGGAGGGAGGAGCATGGTCAACACTGGGCCGTGAGGGAGAAGAGCCTGGGCTGCTGAAGCAGCGTATTAGAGCAGTGAGACCCCTCAGAAGGCTGGGAAATGGCAGAAGTCTGAGTCAGGGGCAGTAAAGGAACAGTGTGAGATAACACAGACAAAACTGACTCAGTGCAGCACAGAATGATACTGTGGATTCAAGCCAGCATGACCATGAGGGCAGCCCTCTCTGGGGTCGGCACCAGGAGAGAGGCAGGAGTGCGGGAGAAATGGGGAGTCTGACTGGGGCTGGCTGCATGGAAGTGCCCAAGGCACATCTGGGAGTCACAGCTAGAAGATAAGTGACAAGTCCCGAGTTCGGGAAAGAGGGCCCTTCCAGAGCTGTGGCAAGTGTCTGTCCTCGCCTTCCCTGTGCTCAAGTCCCACCCTGATCCCTGCTGTATGGCAGCCCCAAGGGGAGGGGAAGGGAAGGGAGGGGAGGGGAGGGGAGGGGATGAAGTCTCCTTGGTGGCACTGTGCCCTGGACTCCACGCCCTCTAGGAAAAGCTTTGAGTTCAGGTTGGCAGACAAGACAGTGAGGTTCACATCTGAGCTGTGGCTCCTGGTCCTTGGAGATTAGAGTCCAGATGGGCATGGACCTTCCTACTTTCAAAAAAACAATTACCATATTCAAATGCAGATTCACGGGTCCCACCCACACTCTCTACTACTTCAATAGGTTGGGAGGGGCCCAGGATGTACCCCAGGTGACACCAGGGTACACAGTCTGCTGGCCAGCTTGCAGAAGCCCTGATCCAAGGAAACGTGCGGGTGAGATCCGCCTGCAGCTGGAGCCTCTTTTCTCTGTCTCTGCTGAGAACGTAGAGATGGGAGGGGGCTGGGGGACTCTCCAGAGATGGGAGGTTGCTTGCACCCAATACAAGATGGATTAATAATAACTACCACATCTGAGTGCCTACGACTATGGCCAGGTATCGCTCTGATGCCTCCGAGTCAATCTTTGTAACAATTTCCTTCATTTTGCAGATGACATGACTGAGACTTAAAGTCAAATTGCCCAGGTGGCAAGTGGTGGAGCCTGAGCTGCAGGTACATATTCCATGCCTGTCATGGCACTGAAGCTCAGGGTAAGTGTCGGCAAGTCACGGCCTTCCCTCAGGCCTCAGTCTTCCCCTCTATATAATGGAGAGAAACGTTCCCACTGGCTTTCTGGAGACTCAAATCTTAAGGAGTCTGATGTTCGTAATGCCCCCAGGAAGCCAGCAGCATTTTCACCAAGCAGCACCTCTGCCACATCCAGGATGCCTCAGCCGGTCTGGGTGCCACGGGCCGGGCATGTCTGGAGCCTCTGCCCACCCATCGCTGGATGAAAAGGGCAAAGGGCACTCCCTCTGCCCTGTGCTGTGTACTCCTTACAAAAGTCCCACTGTGCAAGTCTCAATAGGAGGCTCTGTTTGGCGGCAATAATATTATTTCCTGCTGCTGCTGCGTCACCTCCATTTTTAAACTGGGAATATTCAGCTGCATTTTCCCTCTGCAGGCAGTGCCATTTCAGATCGATATGAAGCTTCCAGGTCATAAGTACCAGTGAAGTCACATTAGACGATCCTTTGCAAAGCCCCCTCTCTGAAAAGAGGGCCCTGGCCACTCACTCACCCAAAGCAACACAGAATATATGATCAGAACGCAGGAAAAAACCCTGATTTCTTCATCTGCATTCTACCGCCGATCTCCTGAGGGAAGGGCAGGCTAGTGGAAATTCTACAGAGGTCAGTAACCTCACGTAAGGTTATTTGAAAGAGTATTAATATTTTTCTCAGGCTGTAAAAGCAGTGAGTTTAGGGTGTGAAAACTCTGACCACATCCCTGTCACCTCTGATAACTTTTACTCTTTAGGGTTTGCTCATTTAATCCCCCTACTCGTTAGCCTAACTGACTACGCCGCACACCCCACATTACCATGTGACTACATTCTGCCCAACTGAGCAGGGAAAGCAGTCTGACTTTGCACATCTTCTTCATTCCTACCTGCCATAAAGCCATCTGCGGACTATTCCAGGCCCAAAGGGCCAGGTGCTAGACTCATGAGGATGTCACTCATCCCTAAAAAGAAGGACCCACCTGGAATAAAGGCACTGAGAAAGAGGGCCAAAGAGAAAGTCAGAGCACTGGCAACAAGGGATGTGCCCACTGGGTAAATGTGGCAGGGGAGGGAAGGCAGAAAAGGGAGCAGAAGCAAGAAAGGGAACAAAGAATGGGACAAGTGTGATGAGTGCAGAGGGAGACATTCAGGAATGAATGACAAAGAGGAAAAACAGACTGATGGGGTCTTTTGAGTATGTCTGAGAAAGACAACAGGGCTTTTCTCTATCCGTTGAATGATTGCCTGAGATTAGAGGCTCTGTCTCCAATCTCAGGGAACTGCCAGTGTTAGAAAGGACGCCTGGGGACATCTACTGCAAATCATTCATTGCGTGGATGAGCAGCTAAAGCCCAAAGAAGTGAGGTGACTTGCCCAAGGTCACTCAGCAAGTTAGTGATGGAGGGCGCGAAGAACTCAACACTCCTGGCTGGGCACATTTCCAACAAGAAGGACTCTCCACTGGCCATCCCCCCAATGACAAACGTCACGGACCTCAGACACTTGGGAAATACTAGTCGTGGCTTACTAACACTCTGTGACCAATCCAAGGGCCTACAGGGCCCCATGTGAACTCCAAAACTGAGGCCGATTATAATCTTAACCTTCCAAGCTGATGCCGAACAGTCTATGTTTCTCCAAGCTCCAGTGTGACTCCACAGATGGTGGAATGCCTACAGGTGCCAGGCGACAGACTCCACTGACAGAACAGCAGTCGGAGTCTGCAGGTATATGTAGAGGGCCCCCTTGAGAGTGACCCCTAAGTTAGAAGGTGTGCACCAAGAAAGAAGTAATAAGGCTTAAACTTTGAGGCTTTTTCTGGACAATGATGAGAAGGCTGATACTAGCGAGTGGTCCCCGAACCTACAGATACTCAGAAGGCCAGAACTAAGAAAACATGAGAAGGTGAGTATGTGATTAAAATGCAGGGAAGCTCAGACTAGAGGGGATGGCTAGGCAACGTTCTCGTAGGTGGCAAGAGAGAAAAAATTAAGTATAGAGACAGATCCTGAAGCCACAGGTAGAGACCATCATTTCAAAAAATAACCAGTTAAGACATGTTTTCCTAAAGCATTAAATAGCTCAGTTCCTTCTATTTTGATCCTCTTCAGAAATGAACTGCCAGCTCTTAAGACAAACTTTATGTTGACTTATACTTGGGTTAAATCTTTACACACACACACACACACACACACACACACCCCAGAGGTGTGTGTGTATCTGATGGACCACTTGTGCACCTTGCCTACAACCTCAAAAACAAAATATTTGTCAAAGGGACATTCAGTAGGCATGACCATTTGCAAGCAAACTCCTAATGTGTGCTATGACCCCAGGAACTATACTTTAGATTTGGCTAAATGAAAAGCATAAATCCTTCAGAGCAAGATATGAAGGGCACTTTAATGGCTTGTTTTTGTGTGTCTGTACTCCAGCTGTTGGTGAGAGCGATTTTCTTATCTAAACAACAATGAATATTATCTGTGGATCCTTCTCCAAGCAGGACCACGCAAACCCAGGCCAGCAAGTATGGTCTCCATTTGATTTTCTGACCAGAAGAGAGATTCCTGGTTCAACATTTGCCACGCCCCATCCTCATTTCCAAAAGATTCATCTCAGGAATTTTTTTGAAACCAAAATCAAATACTTACGAGAAAAGGCTCAAAACTGATAGCTCTGGAGATTACCCTGAATGCTGTTTTTTCAAAACAACCACAATCAGATCCCGATTCAGGTTAAAGGGAGACAAAAGTTCTGAAGCAGGGAAAGCAAGAAGCCACACCTGTCCTACCAAAACTCTCTAGAACCATATTTGCAGGTGCAACAGGAGTACTAGGACCTGGACAGAAAAATGCAGGGAAATAAGACAACCAATGGCCCACCCTTACCCCCTTATGTGATAGATCAAGCCATCGCTTGATTCAGCAACTTTTAGAAGGAAAGAATCAAACAGCATAAACTCATTTTCAAATGATACAGTTCCCAAGCACTAAGATTATTATTTTTAAGCTGTCTTACTGATCATGGTGGTTCCCCCAGCAAGGGCTGCTTTGGTGCCTTGAAAGAAGTCATCGGCAGAAGTCATTCCCTGGTCAGGCATCTGGAAGCGGGTGTGGACGTCGATCCCTCCAGGAATCACCATCCTAGAATGGGCCTCGATGGTCTTCACCCCTCCTGGCACAATCAGGTTTTCTCCTATTTGCCTAAATAAACAGGGTGGGTGATAACGGTGGTAAATAAAATGTCTCCAAATCAAATGGGATCTGACAGACATTTCCACCAAGCCCTAAACTATCCTTCCCTATGTTCCCTAGACTTTTCCAGTTACTGTGATTATTTATAATATGTACACTCCCCACTTCCTACCAACTAAGAAGCAATGCAGCACTTACTAGAAAACAAAATTTAAATAAGGCATCAGAGGCCCATCAAAAGGCTGTTACTAGAAAACCCCTAAGATCAAATGATAACAAGGCCCCAAGATATTTACATAAAATGCCACTACACTTTCTCTGTAACACACAGAGTTGAGCTAATTATCCTACAGCAATTTTCTCCAGAGCTGTTTGCCTTCACATACATGTGTCTTCACCAGATCCTTTGCAATTTAGAGACAATAGGAGTGTGAATGGGTGGAGGCAGAGCAAAACAAAGCAGAAAAAGTAAATAAGTAAACACTATGATTGAAATGATTTAAAATTTTGCAAACATGTATTAGCAACTCAAGTAATAAAGGCAAAAAAACTAATAATTATTATGTTAGGGGGTGTGGATTCATTTCCAGTTTTTAAAAAAGGTCTCTGTTACATCTTTCTATCAGTTTTTTAAAAGGAAAAAGTAATCAAGGAGGAGTTGATAAAGTTGAAAACAAATTAGTGATGACTAAAAATAGCACCCAGGCTTGCTCACTGCTAGGCCAGTGTCTTTCTGGTAGAACGGAGGAAAATGGAACAGGCAAGTCATGGTATTTGAGAGCCTGGAGCTGAAGCTGTCACAAGCAAACACACATGGAGAAAACATTAAACATGAAAATGGTAAGACCTATTTTAGGTTCATAAATCAGGGTGCGAGTTTCCAGGCAACAGACACATCCACTCCAGTTTTCCACTCCTCGGGACTGGTTTGCTATAGCACTTGATGAATGCTGCTTATTCAAAAGATGTCATTTGCTGCAGTGTTTGTCTTTAAACAGATGTGCTGTTTCTCCAGAACCCTATGAGCTGTCCAGTTGGAAGGGCATGAGGACACTGGTATGTACTCAGCTCACTTAACCCTCTGGAGTCCAAAAATACCCTAATGCAGTAACTGCTCTGTTGTTAGTAACACAATACACAATAAACACAAGGGCAGCCTTCTTAGTGTTTGTGGGCACTTAAAGAATGAAACCTAAAATTCCCTCAGGATGAGGCAGTAATTTGTCTGTGTTATTACTTGGTAATTAATTTGCTGTCCTTTAGCCTCAAACACTTGGATTCTTGATTCAGAAAGCAGATGTGCTATCTTGATAGAATTGCAAGCCATCCAAACAACAACATTCTAAGAAAACCTTTAATATATTCATTAGATCATAAACCAAGTAATTGAGCTAGCAACAAGAAGATATTGTGTCACCTGGGTTAAAAATAGTAAATTACATAAGGCCTAAGGAATGGGTGTGCATTTAATTACGGCTTTCAAATTCACCAATTACCACATTCAAAATGGGCTTAAACAGATACTAAGTCACTCTGTGAAATCACAGAAGATTAATACAATGCGTGTGAATTACAGGTGATACTTAGGAATTTTGGAAGGTGCACATCTACACAGTGAGTTACACTTACTTGATCAACCCATCTTCCATGTATATATCTGCATAGAATGACTGGTCATCATTAACAATTTTACCTCCTTTGATCAGAAGACGATCACTCTGAAATGAAAAAGATGTAATAAGGTCACAATGCATACCTGACCTACACGAAACATAAATAAATCAGCTAAAGACACATTTTCACTACTCAAAAGTGATGCTCAAAATGAGCCAATTTGGAAAGGTTCAATGATAAAGATGAACCTGTATGGTGGCAACCTATTCACCACCCGATGATGAGTCAGAACATACTGGCAAAGCTCAAAGTTTATCATAGGTTTAAAAAAAGAAAACTTCTTTCCAGAAGACAATACATTTTAAATGTCTTTAGGGCTAAACTTCATTTAAAAAAAAACAACAACAACACCCACATGGAGGGAAGTCAATTCTTGGCAAGGTTTGTGTCGGGAAAATTAACCAAAAGTCTGTTGTCATGGGAAAGTCTACACAAACATACTTGGTTCCTCCATAACAAGTTTCCAATTCAGCATGTTCTTTATATTTGCATTTTTCTTTAAAGTAAATCACAAAGATTGTAGTAAAGCAGGGGAAAACATTTCAAGTGTGCACCATTTTAAATATAAGGCTGTTAAGAAAAAGGTGAAGATTTATAATGAAGTAAAGGAGATGGCAGGTTCTCAAATCTAACACCCCTATAGACTGTTGATACACTCAATATTTTAAATGATGCAAAGAAAAACATGACAAGCAGCATATGAAGACCAGGATTACAACCAAAATGTTACTTTATGACTCATCTCTATCCCAAAGGCTGTTACTGAATGAAATGTTAAAATTCTGCATTCAATGTACACACACCTCTGCTATTCCAAAATGGGTTGAAACATTGTACGTTGAACCACAAATTGCCCTTTAATATGCAAAACATTTCAAAGGATGGCAATCACTTTGACAATGGTTTACTCAAAATTCAGATGCAAAACAACATTCTAGGGAAGTACTATTTATATCTAGGGAAGTACTATTTATATTTAGCACCTACCAAGAAAAAAATTATAGCAAATTTGTAATAAAAAAAATATAAACTATGAGAGACCCAGGGAATATGTACTTATAATGCGCACATGGGGTTAGAAAGTGTTTGTTTCTTTAACATAATGAAAACCAGTAAGAACATTTAAATTTTGTACACCGTTGGGTACAAAGTCAACCTGCCATAGGCTTTGGAAAGTCTAGTAGAAATAAAGTCAACAACTCCTGTAGTTGTATAAGGTAAATGTAAAGACCTTTACAAACTCCAATGTGTACACCATGTCATGGAAGCCTCATAACAAATCTATGAGGCAGATGGCACCAGATTATTTCCATGACACAAAAAGAAACTGAGGCTCACAGAGGTTAAACTAAGGTTACCTGCTCCAGTGCACTTTCCTCTGTCCACATAGCTCTCCCTCTCTCCATCAGTTCCAGCCTTGACAGGATAAATATTGCCTGGGAGGCAAGGAGAAGCCCTGCCCTTCACCACCTGCTCCCTTAGTAGCTGAGGTACCTGATCCCGCTATCACTGTGAATCCCAGAGCCAACACAACGCCAAGAAAAAAAAAAAATGAAACATCACAGTCTTGTTCATTCTAGTGCCTTCCAGAAGGCTTCTTACATAAGAGGCTGGCTGTGATGATGGACAGAGGAAAATCATGCTACATAGGTCCTACATAATGCAACCAAATTTTTTAAAGGAAGGGTAGAGGGGGCGCTCTTTTAAAAATCCGTCTTGTTGCTTTTTAAATTTTTTTCTCCCCACAGTGTCAAAACGAAACTACCTTTTTCATTCACGAAGACAGCAAATTATTTGAGGCTCGCAGCAAATCTGCTCCCCACCCCCACTCCCCAGATTCCTTCCTCCGGTCAGGAAACACACAACATCGGGTTCCCCCAGCGCCTGGCCCTTTGCTATCTTGGGTCTTTAGTCGTCCAGAAAAAGCTAGTACCCACCCTCACTGTAGAACTACCTAGGCTCTTCCTATAAAATCCTCCCGAGCACACGTTCCCTTCCCTGTGCATTCGTTTCCACATCTCTCTCCTGCGGATGGGTGTGCCCTTGTGCATCCAGAGGAAGCTGGGGTGCCCGTGGCTACGGAGGAAACCAGAAAGAAAGCGCGCCCTCAAATCCAGACCTGAACACATCTACTTTTCAAAGATTCTTACGGTCTCTGCCTCAGCTCTGGGTTCTACCCAGCAATCAGCTGGCCATTTGCAATTGCACATCATTATATAACAATGAATTTCCCTCGCTTTCCTCCCTCCCTCCCCAGGATTTCACTTGGGGGTGTAGAGAACTAGGACTGAAGAGATTTTTCCAAGAAAGATGCGGAGAGGGTTGGGGGCAGGGTAGCGGTGGGAACAAGAACCTGTGTTCATCGCTGAAGCATCGCCAATTCATTGCTTACATGTTTTTCTCGTGATTTACAAACTAATCATCGGAGGCTGCAGAACTGCGCGGACACCACCGGCCACAGCGATCATTGTCTGACCGAGGCCAGACCCGGCCATCTGCTCCTCGCGTCGCGCAGCGCCATTACCTCCCGGATCTCGTCTCCGCGTTGTCCCCAATTCCCACCCTTCCAGCCTGCTTTGTTGCGCCAATAAGGGACAGAAAGACACAAGAAAGCGAACCCAGAGCCTTGCCAGGATCCCAGCCCCGAACCAGAGGGCGAGAAAGCCAAGAGGGCCACACAAAAAAACGGTCCCTGGTCAACAAAAAGCCTGGCCCCTACCCTCCTCTGCTCATCACTGCGTCCCTGTTTTTCCTTCACGTTTCCAAATTATCCTGGTACTCCGTGCCCTTTCAGCATCCCTCTGCTGTCATTACGCCTCCAGGCAAAACCCGCTCGTTTTTCTAAAGAGCCAGAGGAAGGCTCCAGAATGCCCTTTATGGTGTGGGAGGGAGACACAAGGAGAATCCATTTCCCATCTCCCCAACCAGCTCCCGGAGTCCAGCCTCGCAGCACGCAGTCCAGAGAACAATATCCGAGCTTCAACCATGCATATTCAATCTGGCATCCATTTGCTTACACCCCGCAGGCCAGCACTGCAGCATCACGCTCTGACAATAAAAGGATACAGCGGATCTGGCGCGCTATCCAGGACGACCTTAATGCACACACGCTCTTATTTTAATGCCTTACAAATCATGTGGCTTATAATTCTATATGATTGCGTCTCCCACCACCGCGATTACCTTTAGCAACGGGGGGAGAGGGGAGAGTTGAGTCCCTCTTCCTCCCCCTCCTTTTAAAAAATTCCTTCGATGTTCTGTGCTACAAAAGGTATGCAGGCCGAACCGTAGATTTCCCAAGTACCAAACTCACCGTGATGCGTGGAATATTTTTCTTCCCCTGATAAGACATCTCTATCCTGGGAAAAAAAAATAATAATTTCAAGAGGGCAGCTTTAAAGCAAAAATTGCCAGGAGAGACTTGGTATTTTTTGCAGTATTGAAAAAGGTGCAATCGCTTAGCTGGTCTTGCTGATAGCGAATTCCAGGAACGTAAAGGATAAATGCAATCCTCTGCCTTTCTTCCTCTCCTCCAACACAGCCCCAGCTAGGGCGGAAAAAAAAAAAAAAAGAAAGAGCGAGAGAACGGGAGGGATGGGGGTGGAAATAAACTACAGCAATAAAAGCCTCGAGTCGGCCACCGCGGCGCATGCGCCGCCAGCCACTCCCTTTCCTCTCAGGCAAAAGCCATCCGCTTCGGGAGAGACGAGCTCTGATTGGCCACAATCGTGGAATATGTAAATGATGCAGGCAGGGAGGGGAGCGGCGCGAGAGCGCGAAAATGCTGCAGTGTGCGGCGGAGGGCGGCGGTCCCTCCCGGCGCCCGAGTGGGGCGCGCGCCTTTCGCGCCCTTTCTTTGGGCTGGGGCATCGGGGATCGTGGCTGGTGGCAATCCCAAATGCAGCATCCGCAACGCAGGGACAATGGCAGGGTGATCATTACAGACAGGGAGAGCCCAACTTGGAGTCGGTGGGCTTCGGTGCAGCCCAGGCGGCACGCACCCGCTCGCGCGTGCCCCGGTGGATGCCCGTCCGCGCGCCAATCCGCGGAAGCCGCTGCTGCAGCCCCGCGTGGGGTGACTGCACGGAGCCAATGGCTTCGCTGGCGGCGAGCGCGCGACTGCACCGCCGACCGGCGCCGCGCCGCCCGGGAGGGGCGCCCGAGCCCTCCTCCTGCCGCCCTCGCCTTTCGCGAAGGCTCGCTCGGCCTCCTCCCAGGAGTCGACGAGGGAATTCAAATGGCAGCGAGCGGAGGGAAGGGAGCGGGGAGGGCTCGCCGCGGCGCCAACCAGCCCCAGAGAGGGGAGTCTGGACGCGGGCCTGCGAGTGGAGCGGCGCTGGGGCGTCCGGCGGGGCTCCCCGGAGGCGGGGAGGGGTGCGGGCTTGAGGCGAGGCTGGAAATCTAGCCCGCGGTCAGGCGCTGGGCTGCAAGCATCTGCGTGGCCTGGCACCTGGAAACTAAAGTCCTGCCCCGAGTAGGGAAGGGTGGAGCCGGGGAGGCCGCAGTCTGCTTCTGGGGATGGAAAACCCTTCCCTGAACAGTCCCTTTGTGTTTTCGGGTTGCAAGGAATTTGGGGGCTAGAGAGAGTAGCAGCCGCACGTTGAGGCAAAAAATGGCCCAATTTAGGGCCGTGTTCTCCAACACTCATGCCCACCTAGGCCGTTTATGGGACATTTCGCTGGTGCCTGCAGATCTGTTACGGTAAAGCTGTTAGGATCACAGCACCCAAGAAGCCCAAAGAATAGACGGACCCCCACCCACATAATGAGGCAGAAAGTGAGATGAACAGGAGATGCAGAAAGAAAAGAAAGGAAAGTGTTCCAAGAGAAGAGGAAACGGAGTCATGGAGAAAACCTCCCGGAATTGGAGTTTAAAACACGGGAGTCTTCTTCACTCCCCAGAGATCCTAATCATACCTAAAACGGCATTCAAGGCTTCTCTTGGCTCTAGCAATGAATAGGCCTAAGAACCCTTGGCTTTGTCTCAGTACCCGTGGGGCGAGGGGAGGGGCTGGGGAAGCTGGTCCGGTGGATCCTGAGCAAGCTACCATGGGTCATATCCTTGAAAGGTTATCCACGCTGGTGCACAGACTAAAAGTCTTAGGACTTTGGGCTTCTCTGTTTGAGATCAAACAATAGAATCCCCTACATAGTCGAGGCCCCCAAGCAGCCCTGGGGGAAAAAAAAAAAGGATATATGTAATTGGCTTACACTTGCTCAGAAAAGATTAGCCAGATAAGTACAGAATAATCCTGGGGCTATTGTGGGCCTGTGTTCTGATGTCTTTCTGCATCTGGCCATTTTGAATAGTTATCTCCAAAAGATGTGAAATGCATCCTTTAACTCCTGTAAATTCTAAATTCCCAGAAAGGGGCCATGAGGCATTCAGCAAGCTTCCAGGCTGGTTAATTCATTCAAGTTCCAATTAGCTATGCATCTTGAAAATAAAATATAAGCACCTTTTCCTGTAACGGGATGTGCTAAGAACAAAGTGGGTTGATGTCAGCAAGTACGGGTGTCAGCCTGTAGGTTCAAGTCACAAGTTAGAGAAAGCATAAAATGGGCCCTCCTACCTGAGAAAGCCAACAGCAGGTTCCAAATTGGGGGGAGGGGTGAAGCAGGAGAGTGGCAAAGGGTCAAGTATCCTATTAAATCATAAGAAAAATAACACTTGGCAAGCAAGTAAATAATGAGATTCAAATTAATTTAAAATGACCTCTAATTATATTGTTTGTTCATATTCTTGTTCTGCTTTCCTGCTCCCGAATTGTTTGATCTTAACAAATGTAACTATCTTGTTATTTGCCATTGAATATTTTGCATTGCAATAAAAGCTCCCAAGAGCCTTTGTGTCAGTCTTATTTCTATA
The DNA here is from genome assembly GCA_004027375.1 of Macroglossus sobrinus. Lineage (NCBI taxonomy): Eukaryota > Metazoa > Chordata > Mammalia > Chiroptera > Pteropodidae > Macroglossus > Macroglossus sobrinus. The sequence goes on along the minus strand of PVKZ01001491.1, from coordinate 211,916 downwards.
GCCATTGATATGAGGTTCTTAGTCCATGATAATTTACATTTCCACTCATAAAAATCAGAGATGTAAGGTTTAGATTGATTGGTCTGTTCTGACTAGATACAGCCTAAGAGTATTTGGCACATAGAAGATAGCAAATAATTTTAATGGATCTAGGAAAAGAACTGTCTGCAATCTGCATTTCTTATCATACTTATTGCTCAGTGCAACAACAACAAAAATAGACTTGTTCGTATACGCTATATATTTTTTTACTCTGTCTTTAGATTAACACTCCATGAAAATTTCCTGTAAACTTACAAATCCTTATTCCTCTACCAAATATTTGAACCTAGTCTCAGGTATGATTTTTCTGATTTTTTAAAATAATTAAATGCATGCCAAGGATGAAAAAGCATTGTATGATGGCCTATTCCACACTATGACCCTTTCCCATACTCCTTCCCCCACACCCAGGGAGGCAAGACGTAGTGACTAAATGACAGTTTAATGAAACGGTTCTTTATAGGGAATTCTGGGTGTTGCAGGGGAAGGGAGAACCCGCCATAAGCACGAGGAGTGAGTTCTACCCAGGTATCAGACTCATCGCAGCCTCCTCTGCAGCTTCATCTCCCATCCCTGACACCCACGCCCTCATTCCCATGCTCAGGGGGCCATGTAAACTCGTGCCCACACACACACTGCCCCTTCTCAAATCTGAGTTCTGCCATTGGCTCTGACTGCTATTCCCTTCAACTCCCTCTTCCCTCAACACTTTCTGTAAAAGTAACTTTAAATATCACCTCTTCAATTAAGTCTGTCCCCTAAAGCCTTAGGCACAATCTCCTGTATTCACCTCTACTGTAACATACACCCTGCCATATGTAATCATTGGTCCATTTCTTCTATCAAAGCATGACTCCCAGAAGCTCAGAGTTTTGCGTATTCCTCTTTTTCCAGGAACCAGCATACTGCCTGATTCATGGTGGGGGCCCTCAACATTTGGTGAATAAATAAATGCTGCCATTGCTATAGCAAGAGAAAAAAAGATTCTTCCAAGTCACCACCATGGGGAGTTTGGGTGGCAACAATATCCCCAACTCAGGCATTTCTCTTAGCACTAGTGCCTTGCTGGGTCTTCTTCTTGGCAGCTCAGCTCATCTCCTGCAAGTCCCTGAAACCAAGAGAACCTTGTCATCATGCAGCTTATTATTCCTTGCATGGATGTAGCTGCCTGAATTTTAAGCTATATCTCAAACAAAACTGCCATCTACCAACAAACCTGAGAAAACACAGGGAGAGAGCATACAATCTTAAAATGAACTCCAGAAGCAACTCCAATAATTTTTTCTCAGCACCACTTGCTGAGATCATACGATCTGCCAGGAACTGGGGGTTGGGAGACAGTGCTGTCTCTCAGGCACTGGGGGGTGACCGGCTGCTTTCAGTTCCTCAGCACCCTGCACAGTATGCACAGTATGCGTCCCATTCCAGACCAGACCCGCCACTGTGCTGGGTTTCATCTTCCCCCTTTTGGGAAGCAGGAGTTACCATTTCTGCTTCTGAGGCCGCGCCTGAGCCTCTGCAGAAGTGTGACATTCAAGATGTCACAGAGTAGGGAAGCTCCAAAACAGAAGTTGCTGACAGAAGAACGGAGCCTAGATGTGGCAGAGAAAAGAGACCCCTGAGTCCCCACATTGCTGCAGTACTGACACCAAAGGCTGTGGCCTCGGCTGCAGCCTGCAGAGGAGTTAAAGTTAATGCAGTGGTAATGAGAAGATACCAAATTCCTTACCAATAACTGAGGGCATTGTCCAGAACACTTGAGTTGGAAGTGATACCCTCTTCTCTGCAGAAGGAACTAGGCCATGACAGCCATTTTTTTGTGTGTGCACACAAACTTGAAGGGACAGAGTCTTCAGAGTGACAGCCAAGGGCCACTGACCTGAGCCTGCCCACCGCCTTTCCCAGTGGGTGCATCCTTTACCAGGTATGGAGTGGTGACCAATGAGAGTCAGGAGTGACTGGCCCTCTGAGCCAGATGCTGCTTTTGCTCAAACTGGAAAGACTATTGGCCAACTCAGTGGGAGCTGAGAAAGCATCCTGAAGAAGTCCTGAGTGTATATGGACACGAGGCTCATCTGTCCACCTCCACCAAGGCACAGAGGAAAGCGTGTACTTCACAGAATCTGGTAGACGTGGCTTTCTCCTCTTATCTCGTTAGCACACAGCCTTCCCAAATGCCCTTGTGTTACTTACCTTGCACATCATCCATCCTCTGTGTGGCCACAGATTTTCCCTGGAGTTTTTCTGCAGAGCGGAAGACAGCATCTTGCTCTGGCGGTCATGCCTCAGGCCCGCCCTCTGGTGGCTAATGAGAAAAGTGCACTGGGTCCCCTCTGTCCTTATCTGTCTGGTGACTCAGGACTAGGAAGGGACCTCGTTCCAGTGTTCCTGGGTCTAAATCACCTGTAGTGATTTTGCCTCTGTGTTAGAATCATCTGGGACTCCAGCTCAGATCTTCTGATCAGACTCCCCAGAGATAAGGCCCAGGAATGTTTTTTTTAACTAGTTTACCACCCCTAGCCTCCTCCTTTTACAGAAGAGAAAGCTAGGAGACCATGGACAAAAACACAGGTCTCACCTAGGACTTTTCCCGCTCCCCAAAGTACATCAACAGCCCTGCTTTTTACCCAATGGGAACATCTTACAAAAAAGCGGTAAATATTATAATCATAATCCTTCTATTTGTCTGCCTTCTAGTAAAACACTCATGTAGTCAGTAAGGAGAAAATCAGCATTTAATGAGCACCTACTATAGTCTAGGTACAGTGCTGAATACTTCAAATACATCTTATTTAATCTTCCCCAAAATCTTACTAGATAAGTCTTCTTATTCTTATTTTATAGACAGGAGAGTACACCTCAAAAGAACCTCCTGTTCCAGGCCCAGAGCTGGACTCTAATCCAGATCTGTGTGATGGCCTCAAGCCCAAGAGTCTAGTCCATTAAATGGTAAAGTACATGTTTAGCAGGAGCCAGGACCTGCCTTGTGAAAGACGTGGGCCTAGGTTATCTGTCATCTCTTTCTTTACGCCTTTCACAGTTCCTGGCTGCCACACGAGGCTCCTAGAACTTTCATCAGTCCACTGGGACCTGCACATGTTCATTCTTTAGACCCTTCATTTTGTCCCCAAATTAATTATCCATCTCTTTTTTCACCAGAAACATGGTCGATTAACACCAAGGTTTAAATGAGCTATGGACCCTTAATGTGCTTGCCCTACGTTACAAGGGAAAGACCCTGATTGGCAGAATTTCAGACGACAAAGCAGGCTGCTTGCCGAAATCAATGCCAGCTGTTTATCCAGACCGCCGTCCTGCCCAGCCTCGTCCTGTGCTCCCGGCGTCACGCATTCTGCAGCTCTCGGTTTCCCTTCTGTTTCCTCCCAGTGCCCTCTGCTGCTGCCGTTCCCTCTTCTCCCGGCTCCTTCTCATCCTTCAGTGTCCTCTTTGGGGACACCCTTCATGACCACCCTATCGGAAGTCCAGCCACAGATTCGCCAAGGAAAATCCCCTGCGTACTGTCTCCTCAACAGCAACGATCACAAGTTGACAGTACTTTTATATATGTGTTTACTTGGGTATTTTTAGTCTCTGCCTCTCAATTGCAAGCTCCCTAAGCCAACTTGTTCTCCCCTTCTTAGCAAGGACCTCATGACACTCAGTCAATACACAGGAGCTGAATAAGCAAAGCAAGGCAGAGCCTCTCCAGTGACCCCATGTGGGTTTCCCCCTGGCCCTGCCCACTGAGCCAGCCCCCGGCCTAGGTGACCCAGGCCTCACCTTCCGCCTCTGCCTCACTGAAGTAAACCTGTTTTAAAATGTCAGATGGCAAGAATTCGCCTTACTGGATTGGGTCATATGGCCTGGGGTCCAATTATCCATGACAGAGCATGCAGACCCCACTGGGATGTGTCCCCCAAAACATCAGGCCTGACATTCACAAAGCTCAGCCCTGTCTGCAGCTCCAGCTTGCTAACTGCAGTTGGAGTCCTCTGCCCCAGCCCATACTGCAGGCTCAGCCTCCACCACACCCAGGAAACACAGCAGATCCTCACCAAGCCAGGACTTCCTTGATTCAGAAGCTGCGTAGGTTCCAAAAAGGGTCAAGAAAAAGTGTGAACTATGTGCCCAGAGTGTGTAAATTATATGTCAGGAGTTTGTCTCTTAAAAGAATTGGCCATGTTCAGATACTGGGGAACTGCTCACTTATTCAAAAACACTCTGTGCTTTTTGCCCATTCCTTCAGACAGGTTTGCTAGAGTCCTCATTGGGGTGATTAGCTCATCTGTGAATTCTTGGAAGTCGTCCCATTTTGGATAACGTAAAGAGTTAAAGAAGCTGAATTTCCCCTCACTCAGATTGGTCTTCCTTCCTAAGTCCCCTCTCCCCTGTCCACCCTCCATTTCTTTGTAAGTTGGTGGGAGTTTATCCCCCATGTGCCAGCCCAAGGAGACTACACAGTTGTCAGGAGGTTATCGCATGCTCCTCACACGTCCGCTCCACGTGCTACAAGGTGTTATGAGTGGCAAAGACATGGGATGCTAGCACATGGGCACCGAGTGCTTCACCAGCTCCGAAGAAACTGTGCTCCTCTGCCCCGAGCCTGGGGCCCCTGTGCCCCAAGAGTGCCACCCGTCCAAAGACTGACCACCACCCAACTTCTGAGCAATCGAGTCTCCCTCAAGAAACAGAACAGGACCTCAGGAAGATGCACAGGTAAGGAAGTCATTGAAAGGATAAATAGCCCACTGGAGCTGTGCTGGGAGCAGGGTGCCCATCGCATACGTGGTCCTTTATACCAGATTCTACATCATTTGGACATGCTATCAGTCCAGGGGAGGAATCAGAGTGTCTGCACTCACCCATGAGACTCAGGAGTTCCCTTCTGTTCCTCCAGAATTAAGAAATAAAGTTAAATTGGTGAAATGAACACTTTAAGGTGACTGGACTAAGGGGAAGAAAGTAATCTCCAGGGGCCTATCAGTGTGTGTGTGTCGGGGGGTGCCCTTCCTCCCTCCTCCTTTCACCTCTCCACCCGAGACCACTGTCTTCATCTGAAGTGTCACCATCTTTCCCAATTAATTAACTAGGGCCCTGCTTCTAGATCTTATTCTGTCCTGAAGTCAGGGTACTTTTTCAAAAATGCAAATCTGGCCATGTTATTCTTCTGCTTATAATGTGTTAAAGACTTTGCAATACCTGTGTCATAAAGTCCAAAATCCTTAGCATGGTATCCAGGCTTTTTGAATACTGCAGCCCCTGCCTATTTCTCTTGCTTTCCTTAGCGCTCTCTGCGTCTCTGTTGCACGCTCCATGCTACCGTCACATCCAACTCTGCATTCCCTGAATACATCAAGTTGTTTGTAGCCTCTGCATTTGTACTCATGTCTCTACCTCTCCCAGTGCACCCATCTCCTCTCTGACCGCTCACACTATCACCTCCTCTGAGGCTACGCCTGAGGCTTCTCACTCCTTCTGTTATGCACCACAGGGCCCTATACAAACTTCTAGCCGAATGCCTGAGACAGTTTCCTGCACTGTTTCTTTATACATTGTCTCCTCCTCCTAGACAATAAGCTTCTTGAGGTCAGAAGCTATACTTTCCTTCTTCAGCACAGAACGTAGAGCCTTGCATACAACAGACACACAACAAATTCTGAAGGAATGAGGAATGTGTGGATGGATGGATGGTTGCATGCATGTATGGATGGGTAGGTAAAGAATGAATAAATGAATTAATGAATAAGATCCTTGGACAAAGTTATGAAATACAGTTACACTGAGACTTAAGTCTAAAATAAACTTCCAGGGCATAAAATTCATAGCCGGTCTGTCTCAGGCCCCATCCACTTAGTTAAAGTTCCCAGGAGGACTGATGGGCACTCGTGACAAGCATTCTTTCCAACTAGAGGAGACCATGAA